>JACEEZ010014135.1:110000-232500 GCA_016584305.1 Chionoecetes opilio | reverse complement strand
ACCCGCTAAGGTTCTATCCAATCGGTCGCTGGTGTGGCATGACAACTAACCCTGGCACCCCTACCTGTCGGGGGCCGGGTAGGGCGCATCTCCAAGTTCTACAGAAGGTAAGCGGGCAGTGCCCTTTCGCGTCGTCGGAGATACGGGGAGCTTGGTTCCCCAGGCTAGCAATAGCCCCGGCTATGCCGGGGCGACCCTCCCTGTCCCCCCTAGAGTCCCTGGCTTGATACAGGTCCTCCAGGGGCCTCCTTAATCGCCTGCCCTATCATGCACTTGTCAATCACGTGAATACATCACCATCTGCTGCGTCGCCTTCAGGAAGACCTGTATGTGGTACCCCAGAGGTCCTAAGGCCCTGTTGTAGGTGCCTCGTAATGCCCCGGGGTTCCGAGGGGGAACCCAGGGGAAGCCTCCTGAAGGAGGTATCTAGTAGGGCGTCGTAGGCGCGTAGGGTTTCCACCTCCGGCCCACGCCCGCCCCTAGTGCCTGGCCCCAGCGCCCAGTGGCTCCCCAAGGGCCCTGAAGAGAGGTGGGGCGAGTCCTGCCCTGCTCCGGGGATCCTGGGGGGGGCCTCGGGCGAGGCACGCCAGGACGCAGGCCGTAAACAGGGTAGTCGTATCCGTAGAGTTTTCCTTGCCAACCTTGCGTCGGCAACCTCAGGCACGCGGGCCAGACTTGGCACGCAGGATGTCTCCTACGCGTCGCGGTTACTCGCCCGTTACTCACGACTCGACGTGAGGTTACTCGCTGCAGTTACTCCTGCAGTAATATACTATCACGTTCGCGACACAGTGTGCACACGCATGAACGCACGCCGAAGCCGCGCGAGGTACTGTCCTCGTTCCTCCTTCAGTGGTGGGCGAGGAGCTCACCGCTGAAATCTCAACAGTGAATCCCTTGTCCTATAGGACTCTCCTGTTTAAGGCCTAACCTTTTCTCCCCTCTTGGCGCTGATAATGATCTGTTCCCTCAGCGAAAACCCTTTGCTTCCCCTCTCTCACTACCATCCTTAGTCCTTCTGCCTTCTCCCCATTTATCCTTCGTTCCTCCCTATTCCTCATTCCTCTACGTCCCAGCCCTCACAATACGTATCAATACTTCAAGTGTTCGTGCATACTTCCAGGAAATTTGCACCATTATACTGTCAATGCCTTTTAATTGAATGAGAATTTCAGTAAATATCTGAGTCTTGCTTGGCTCTCCTTGTACACGAGATATTCACTCTGGTTGAAGCGCCGCTCTTGCTCCACTGCTTCTGAGGCACAGGCTTTCCAACAGGAACAACCACGTCCTTGCCATCCAACACATGTTTCTTATCCTTTTTGGGATCTGGTTCATTACTTCCCCTGGCCACGACACTGTCAAACCCTGTGGGAGCCTTGGTGAGGGAACTGTCGCACTGCAGGATACTCTTCTCCTTCCCCAGCGCCACTTCCACCAAGAACATGAAGCCAACATTCTTTTCACCCTCATAAATGCCACAATGCGAATTAACATACCAGGAGCTCTTGGCGTGTTCTGAGGCGAAGTAGATGAATGGCCCACGAGGCCTCCGGAGTGGGGCATGATCCTCAGCCCCGCCTTGAGGATCGCCGCCACCACCGCCACGCTGGTCCCGTGCCACAACAACTTCCTATTCTGGAGGTCGTCATGTTTCTGGAACCTGTCACATTCACCTTTACGGTCCATGCGCCAAATGTCCAAGAGTGCTCCTTTGCGGGTGTCCTTGCGTGTGTAGGTGGACGGCAGGCGTGGAGCGTCACGTGGATGTGGAGGTGGACGGCAAGAAGTGATTAACCTGTTACCATATCCCACCGCTGTCACCATGTGTAAAGTGACTTTTGGTATGTCACTTTTAGGGTGAGCAGAAACAGATAACTCTGCTTTGATAGTGGTTTATTAACTTGGGTAAAAAGGTAACACAGGTAAGGTGACTCGTGGACTGGTGAGTTGCTCCTGCCGTGGATTTGGATGTCTTGTGACTTGAAGGCTTGTGAGTTGCTGATACGGAGGTCTGTGTTCAAGTGTCTTGTCTCTACAAGAGACATCCTTTATAAAGAGCCAAGATACTCAAGACCTGACACCTGATGATCTGACGACCTGACACCTGATGATCTGACGACCTGACACCTGATGATCTGACGACCTGACACCTAATCCCTTAATGGGCAGTCGGCGAGATCATAGGTGATGTCGCCATGAAAAGTGGGAGGCGAGTACGAGGAGAAGGCATTAAGAGAGAGGCGTGACCTGACGGGTAATTAACCAGGTGTTCCAGGACCAGACATCAAGTATACAGAACACAGAACACGGTTGAACACATAGTTGAACACCAATAATACTAATACTAATACTACATATATATATATATATATATATATATATATATATTTATATATATATATATATATATATATATATATATATATATATATATATATATATATATATATATATATATTATATATTATATATATATATATATATATATATATATATATATATATATATATATATATATATATATATATATAATATATATAGTAATAAATAAATAAATATCTAAATTAATTAATTAATTAATTAAATAAATAAATTAATTAATTAATTATATAATATATTATATATATATATATATATATATATATATATATATATATATTTTTTTTTTTTTTTTTTTTTTTTTTTTTTCCCCCATTTTTCTAATACTCTTCTTGGTTACATAACCTCAAAAGCACAAAGTGTGTGTTGGCCGGGGTCATGGGTGTCGGTGAAGGCGTCCGGAATTTTGGCTTTTCAGATATGGCAAATCTACAATACGTCCCTCGTACAGTGGTGCAGTGGGAGTACATCCATGGTCCCTACAATACAACTCGTACAGTGCACTCAATACGTATGTGCAGTTTTGAGTCATGCCTTTCACCACATAACGCAAATCCATGGTGACTCAGAATTGGGTAAGGATAGGGAGGGTGGATAAGACTGAAACATTTTCCTTGTGGACATAATATCGTATCGCTTAGTGAAAGATTTCAGATAGTCAGTACATATTGTCTCCTATAAAAGAACACATAACCTGTGCTAATTTGGGGTTTGAAAAATTTATGAAATTGATTATGATTGGTACCTAGCAAATAGAAAATTAATTGAATACATGCTTTTCAGGTCTTTATAATCTGCTTCTCATTTAGATCATCATGAGTTGGGACATGTATTAATGCAATGTTAACATTTAAGAAGTTATAGAGTGGCAAGTTGGCAACGAGCAAGACGACTGTTGCACATTGCCAAGGCCGTGTATATACGAGTTTCATGGCATGATAATGAATTTTCCTACTCCTACAGGTCGTGGCACATTACAATTTATATATAGCAACACAATTTATATATTAGGTACCTAGCTATATCACAAGATTGCATGATTTCGGGAAAATAGTAAAGATTTCCGTACATTGTGTAACCGCGGCCCAGCAGGCTGCAGCAGGCGAGGGAGGCGGGGAGAGGGACGCCCAGCTGATCGTCACAACACAACAGCCGCGGCTTGCATGAGGCTGCATGACCTGCCTGCTCCTTACAGGTGAGCCAACCACTAGGATAGTGTGAGGTATTGAGTGTACTAATGACGTAAATAGATCCCTGTATGCCCAGGGCAGCTCCGGTAATAGTGGTGATGCCGGCGTCTTAGCCTAGCGCCGCTAAGGGGTTGACAGACAGATTTTTGGTGACGGATGGAGGTTGTCCCGCCTGTCCACACCTGCCTAGTGCTGTGTACTGTACGTGCGTGTACAGTGAGGCTCATTATTAATGCTCTGTTCATGGTGAAGTGTTAGCATAGCAGTCGTAACAGCGTGAGCCAGTCAGGTAAATTCAACACAAATTTACCTGTTCAAGGACAAGCTTACTTACTTGATACTTGATGTTGTTTAGAGGATAATTCCTCAGAGCCGTAGTGTTCTACCGCTGCAGCCGGCCCTTGCGTCCCTAAACTGTAGGTTCACTTGGTCCAGTAATGAGTTTGTGGGTGCTCTACATAGGGAAGTGTAACCCAGTACTGGTGGTTCGTCAGGGACTGTCCACAGGTATTCGTCCAGTTGGGATTTTAACTTCTCTACGGAGCAGCCGGTGATGTCTCGGATGTTTCTTGGGAAGCTGTTGAAGGCTCTTGGGCCACTGTAGGGTAGGCTGGCTGATAGAAGAGTCTTTATTCTTGCCGGGGCTTGAGTTGGTGGGGCTTTCCTGAAGTATTTCCGACCTGCCCTCTCATTTATGTAAGCATCCACTTTGTTGATGTTGGAGGGGTTGGGTACTTTTTCTTCTAGGATCTTCCAGATGTATATGGTGGAATATCTCTCTGCGTCGTTGCTGGGAATATAGTCGTAGTCTTTTTAGTCTTTCCCAGTAGGAGAGTTCTTTCATCCCTCTTATTTGCCTTGTGAATGACCGTTGGACCGACTCAAGGGCCTGGATATCCATAGTCTTGTGGGGAGACCACAGTTGACTGCAGTAGTCCAGGATGGGCTGGACTAGTGCTCTCCATAGAGTCATCATACACTCTTTTTCCTGGGAGTAGAAGGTTCTAAGTACCCACCCTGCAATCCTTCTGGCTTTTTTGATGGTCTCTTCGATGTGGCGTTGGAAGGTGCCATCAGCATTGAGGTGAATGCCCAGACATTTTACATGTGGGCTAGTGGTTATCACTTGTTTCTCGCTTGACAGGAGGGAGGTGTTGAGGATCTCTTGGTTTTTACCACTCCGGAGAAGTTGGAATTTTTCACCATTGAATAGCATGTTGTTCGTTTTGGCCCATTCACAGATTTTGTCGAGATCCTCTTGAAGAAGGCTGATGTCTTCTCTGGCTCCAATGCTTTTACATATGTTGGTGTCATCGGCGAAAGAGGCCGTTGTTGAGTGGGTCACTTCTTTGTCTTATGTCCCCTATCATGATGAGGAAGAGTAGAGGTCCTAGTACAGACCCTTGGGGGACACCGCTCACCACACTGTGTTCCTCTGAGATGGCTCCATTTGCCGTCACTGACTGCGTTCTTTCAGTGAGGAAGTCGTATAGCCATAAACCCACTTTTCCTGCTATTCCAAGGTCCTTGATCTTATGTATGAGGATGCCATGGTCCACCTTGTCAAAGGCCTTCGCAAAATCCAGGAATACCGTGTCGACGTTTTTACCTTCTGCGAGGTGGTGGAGGAGTTTGTCGTGGTATGCCAGGAGCTGTGATAAGCAGGATCTGCCTTTCCGGAATCCATGCTGGCCAATGTTAAGAAGATTTCTTTCTTCCATGAAGGCATAAATCCTGTTTCGGATGATTTTTTCAAACACTTTCACCATGTGTGAGGTGAGTGCTATGGGTCTGTAGTTTTTTGCTGATCCCTTGGGTCCCCCCTTGTAGATTGGGGTTATTGTTGCTTTCTTTGCCTGGTCAGGCACTTTACCTGTATCCAATGAGTGACGCCACAGTATGTGTAATGGATACGCTATGCTGTCTTTGCATTTGATTAACAGACTTGTTGGTATGCCATCTGGTCCGGGTGCTGAGTTCAGTTTTAGCTCTTTTATTGCTGTAATTATATCTTCCTGGGTGAATTCTATGTCTTCCAGGCTTGAAGTAGTTGTTTGGTCAGGAGGTGTTGGCAGACACAGTAGTTGTTTGGTCAGGGAGTGTTGGCAGACACAGTAGTTGTTTGGTCAGGGGGTGTTGGCAGACACAGTAGTTGTTTGGTCAGGGAGTGTTGGCAGACACAGTAGTTGTTTGGTCAGGGAGTGTTGGCAGACACAGTAGTTGTTTGGTCAGGGAGTGTTGGCAGACACAGTAGTTGTTTGGTCAGGGGGTGTTGGCAGACACAGTAGTTGTTTGGTCAGGGAGTGTTGGCAGACACAGTAGTTGTTTGGTCAGGGAGTGTTGGCAGACACAGTAGTTGTTTGGTCAGGGGGTGTTGGCAGACACAGTAGTTGTTTGGTCAGGGAGTGTTGGCAGACACAGTAGTTGTTTGGTCAGGGGGTGTTGGCAGACACAGTAGTTGTTTGGTCAGGGAGTGTTGGCAGACACAGTAGTTGTTTGGTCAGGGGTGTTGGCAGACACAGTAGTTGTTTGGTCAGGGGGTGTTGGCAGACACAGTAGTTGTTTGGTCAGGGGTGTTGGCAGACACAGTAGTTGTTTGGTCAGGGAGTGTTGGCAGACACAGTAGGGTATGTGGGTCTGTTACTTTCTTTGCCTGTCGGGTTTGCTGAAGGCTGACTGGTATTGTTCGGCAAGAAGTTTGCATATGTTCACTGCATTTTCTTTCAATTGTCCTTCAGGTGTTAGTAAGGGTCCAATGGGGGCACATGCTTCTGAGAACTTTTTGGCATAGCTGAAGAAGTAGTTTGGGTTGAGTTTTATGTTCGTGATGGCATTGGATTCTTCTCTTTTCCTTTGTTGTTCATGGGATTTCTGAATATTTTCTTCTATTTCAGTTATTTGAGTCCAGATTTCTTGCTTTTTATCTTCTTTTTCTGTTCTATCCATCTGTTTGTTCAGTTTTGTCCTTTTTCTCATGAGTATTTTCCTGTCCCTGGGTATTTGGGTCCTTCTGCCTCCTTTCCTTTTCTTTATGGGAATGTACTTGTTGCACGTTTCCAGTAACTCTGTCACGATGATTTCCATCATGCTGCTTGTGTCTTGGTTGCGCAATTTTTCAGCCCAGTTTGTTGATGTTACGGCATTTCTTACTCCTTCCCAGTCTGTTTCACCACTGTTGAAGTTAAGATTCCTGAATCCTTGTTCTTCTCCCGTGTACTCTTTGTTTCTTTTTGCATTTTTGTTCTTTGCCAATGTTATTGTGATGAGTTTATGGTCTGAGAGTGCTGTCTTTTTGGCTCTGTACCCATGTATTATTTCTTGGTTATTTGTAAATAGTAGGTCCAGAATGTTTTTTCCCCTGGTTGTTGTGTGGATTTCTTGACTCAGGAAGAGATGTTGCATGAGGTCTTGTAGCATTTTTGCTTGTTCTTGGTCCTCTCGGCTCCCTCTCTCAAGGGTCCCTGTCGGCCATCTCATGATGGGAAAGTTAAAGTCTCCTGTAATTATTATGTCAGTTACTGGAGGGGGTAGGAGTTCAGTTTTCTGTTGCACTTTCGTGATTATCTCACTGAACTTTTGTTTATTGCAGAGTGGAGGCCAATAGATGTTTGTGATGATCAGCGAGAGTTTCTTTATGTGGAGTAATAACACCTCTGTTGGCCATTGGAGTACGATAGCAGGGTTTCAGTATTTGATGCCAAGTCGTTTCTAACGTATGTTGTGGTACCTCCATGTGACCTCTCCTTTCTGTCTGTTCTGAATACGGTGTAATTTTGTAATTGGATTTCAACATCGTTGATTTCCTCACTCAGATGGTTACCGTTGGTAAATTTACGATTTAGATCATCCCGCGATTTTGAGGCGAAACTTGGTTTTCCTGAATATTTTTGATGTGCTTTGAATGAATTTGGCACTCGTTTTTGCCGGAAATCAATTTTTTTTTTTTATAAGTGTGGGGTTGCCCGGCCCACCCCGCAACATCTTGTTCCGTTTCGCACTGCCGTAGTTTATATATATATTTTCTTGATGTCTTCTGTTACTAAACCTAACACCACCTCTAACCTAACCTAACCTGATTTTACATAACTTAGCTGTTTATGGCTGTATTTAATAACTAGATTTTTTGGTAGTATATGTATCGCCATCATTATTCATTTGCATCATGGGAAATGGGGTTCAAAAGACTCAGAATGAGGAGATCTACACTATGAGACAGGTTAGAATTGTCAGGCACGAAGAAGACCTAAACCATAATAACACCTTACCGTTTAGGGTAAATGTTTAGATATATCTGTGGAGAAGGGTAAGACATGACATTCAGGCCACTAGAGCTGCCTATTGTATGCCAGGTGGTCTTTTTAGTATCCTTATGCTATGTTTGTCTTAACCTGGTGATTCATTTACCAAAAAAAGACTATTCTAACCCTATTTCATGTCTATTTCAATGACCAGGACATGATCCATTCTGTTGCTGTGACGGAAATTATTTATTGGATTTCTGGGTGCTGAAAATGTGTGGACAGGCGACGAGCACGTTTTTGCCATTTTACTCTCTTAACTATTAGTCCTAGAGAAAAAATGCATAGATTCATGGTTGTTAACTGTTGCTTGATCAATTCTATACAATACTGCAATCAGAATTCCATTCGCATCTATACTTCCTGAGAAAATTCATATTTTGCTAGAATAGACATATTAGCAAATATCTCAATTATTTGCATTCTGAATTTATTTTACTAAAGGTCTTAAGAAAGGTATTTTCAAGCTCTATCTATATGTTCTGTGAATATTTTTGTAAACCTTATAGTTTTGGAGTTATTAAAGAAAATGTGATTTTTGACAAATTCCGACCTTTGCAGATTTTTGGAGAAACTTTTGACATTTCAGATCCTTATAAAAATTGGTCCACATGTGTTTTTGAACACACTAAACACGAATCTGGAGTCAATTTTTTTATGTCTTATTTTTTGTTTTAATATCAGAATTGTATAGGCTATTTCGGGTAGGTGATGCTCCTTGGCCATGGCAACGGTAGGCAATCCACCTAGGAGAGGGACAACTCCGACAACAAGCCCGGGCAGGTGGGGCTCATTAGCCATGGTAGGCAATCCACCTAGGCCATCAGCCGAAAACTGGGGTTGCCTGTCAGGAAGAGCACCCCTGCCGCAACATGCCGCAAATTTATATACATTTGTGCCTATAGCGCCTGTAGGCAGTGGTGACCCAGGGCTCGGATGGTAGGCTCTGGAGGTTCACTTGAGGGCTCTGATGGTTGGTCCTCGCCCGTGGTGGCGCAGGCAGGATTCTTATAGTGACGCCTGTGATTAGAGGCTCATGCCGCCCCCCTGTGTCCTCCGATGCACTTGCAATCGAAGGTAGAGTTGATGGGCAGGGCATGTGGGTGTTCTTAGGCCACTCGATGGTGCAGAAAGGTTTTGGATTTCTTCGGGGATCGAACTCGGGTCACCTAGAACGTCAGTCGGAAACGCTAACCACTCCGCTACCGGCTCCCCATATGAAGAACGTCGACAATAGAATTGGAAGCGTATCATCGACTGTAACGGTTTAACCTCACGAGACATTATGGGAAAATCTGACATTAAACAAAAAGATGATGATTAAACACTACTTTTCAGTACTCTACACAGGCTCATAAGCACAGGCCAGGCAAACATCCTTCTACAAAGACTGATACATGATGAAAATGAAATGATAGATAGGCTTTATTACCCTTTTTCCACTGTTATGATAGCCCAACCACTGTAACCATAAGTAACCCATCTACCTCCAAACATATCTAAACTGTGCCCATAGTCTTCCACAAGCAAGGATACAAGCAAGCATACAGTCAAATGTATTGTGAAGGTAGTGATAAGCCAGTTATTCAGTAAAGGTAAAGGTGGCTGCTGTAATAAGAATTGCTACCTACTGTAAGCCTCTACCATACATATTCATATTCATGTGAATTGAATTGAATCATTCAGTAATAGGGTGTGCTGTTGCTTAGGCTATCTAGGATGTTGTGGCTTGATAACGATGCCATAATGAAATCTCGTTATTGCAGAAGTGGAACATGTCTCTTGATGCCGAAGCTCAGGAGGATGAACTGCTTGTGCTGGCCAGTATATATGAGGAGAGCTTTACATCTTGCAAGACAGAGACGGAGGCGGAAGTGGGTGACAGTGGCCCAGGCCGGGGTGGAGTGCTGGCGATCCACCTAGATCTTCCTCCAGACTTCACATTACATACCAGGCTTAATAAGGACACTGGTAAGGGGGTTGGGAGTTTTTAGTTACTTGAGGAGACTAGTTTCGTTCTGAATGTGTATGTTTACAACAATATAGTTGATGGCCAGTTCTCAGACAACAAGAGAACATAATTAATATTATGATTGTTCATACTGTTATGTGTTCCACGTCTGGTCAAGAAGGTACTCATGTCTTGACATTATCTTGAAGTCTTTGCATCATAATTTCCTAATTGATTTTGTCAAATGTACAAAGTGGTGCACAAAGATGAAAAATATCTGAAGTTATTATTTGTTTCAAAGAATGTCTTGTGTACCTGATGTGTATAGACCATGTTTACTGTGCAGGGGAAGATGTGGAGGAAAGGCACCAGGTGGAACACCTTCCCCCCATCAACCTCCACTTCACCTTCCCGGCAGCCTACCCTTCACAGCACCCGCCTGGCTTCACCCTCTCCTGCAAGTGGCTCAGCAGAGCACAGGTCAGTGGCACACCTGCTTCTGCTCCATGGTAACCATGCACCGCAACCACTCCCAGACTTGTGTGATTCACTGAGCTGAAGTAAAGATTTTGCACATTATCAAGATACTGTCATTAAGATTGCCATAGACTTCCAAGATTTTCTTTTTGTGTTCCCTATACAAGAGTATGATCCCATTTCATGACGGTATTTCCTTATCATCACACTCACTCTCATCAGGCATCCAAACCTGCTCGGGGTGCAGCATTTCACCATCACCGCCAATCAATTTTTTTTCCTTTACTAGACAAAACAAATTTACCCGGTACTCTATTAATTACTATTACTTCTACAATGTATTTATTTGTTTATTTGTTTATTTTTTATTGTTATTTTTCTCATACACTTTGGCCTTGTCCCAAACAAGTGGGATGGTACACACACATAAAAGAAAGGTTGTAGTTTTTCATTTATATGGGGATCAACACTACCAGGGGAAGGATCCCAATCATTCTCCGCCCTCGTCCCTTTCAGTTGTCCCCCACAACACACACAGAATAAGGAGATGTGCACTTATGTCTGTATAGCATTAAAATGTTATGTCAATAGGAATTGTACGTATGTAATCAAAAGATTTAATTTATCTTATTTTGGATTTTTGTTGAAATATACATAGTTTTTGTCTGATGTGAGAATGTTTAAGATTGAAAAGGCATCATTATAATTATGTTTTCCCCTTGAACAGCTGAGTGTGCTGTGCCAAAAGCTGGATTCCCTGTGGGAGGAGAATGAAGGGTGTGTGATCACGTACACCTGGGCACAGTTCCTGAAGGAGGAGGCCATGGGCTTCTTAGGCTTAACTGACACACTAGACTTAGATAACATACAACCCACCCGCATCCCCAGTGGCACATCAAACACCTGTGGCCTTGTGGCAGATGTGAGCCAAGAACATTGTGGTGCTACGTACAACTCTGAAGGGGAAACATGTGATACTAGTGATAATTCTTGTATAAATAGTGATGGTGCTGCGGCAGGCACTAACCAAGTGTTGAGCAGAAAGAATAGCCACAACTATGATAGGAGGGCCGTGCAGGACATTGGCCCAAAGACAAATATACTTTACCGGCTAAAGGACTACAATGAGGAGATGAGGAAGAAAGTGTTCAGTTCGAAGATGTTTGAGTGCAAGGTTTGTTTCATGGAAAAGCTGGGCGCGAACTGCCTTGAGTTTTGGCCGTGCAAGCATGTGTACTGCAAGGAGTGTATGGCCGCCTTCTTCTCAGTCCAAATCAGTGAAGGCAACATCAAGTTTCTGAAGTGTCCAGAAGATAAGTGTGATTCAGAGGCCTATCCAAAACAGGTTGGTGTCATTACATACTAGTGGGTTCCTTTCATCTTTTTCAACTATACAGTACAGTAGTACATTTGAATCACCATCACTCCTCCTGCACTACCTTTCCTCAACATGTGATGTGAATAGTGTTTATACCAAGGAATCACAGCTCAATGATCCTATGCAACAGCAACATTGATTACTTTTCAGGTTCAGGAGTTGGTTTCAGCTGATTTGTACAAGCGTTGGGATGAGATGCTGCTCAACTCCACGCTGTTATCACTGGGAGACATCCAGCCGTGTCCTCGCCTGCACTGCCAGTACCCGGTCACCATTGAGGAGGGCCAGGGACAGTGCCCGTCTTGCAAGTTCGTCTTCTGTGGCATATGTCGGTAAGAGCCTCGAGTTATCTGTGGTGGTTGCTAATAGTGGAATTATTGGATGACTTGTGCTACTAGTGGTGTGTAGGGGGGGGGGGGGAGGGGGTAGATAGGTAATCAAAAGCTGCATTGCAGCTGTTGAACTTTTGTTCATCTCTTTCATCTATAATAATATAAGCGAAAGTGTGTTTGTCTGTGTGTCTGCGATAGGTGCCGCCCCCAGTGGCGCAATCCCCTCATATGGCACAGTTTTGGAACCGGATTGACCAGGGAAAGGTTTTAAGTCCAGTTATGGGATGATCCGATCACTTTTTTTCTTTTTCTTTTTTAGCAGCCTATTAGCGAGAATTGTGAAAAAAAGTGGGTTGCGAGAATTGAGGAAACCTTGATGTAGGGTGATGGGTGAGTGAATGGGTGGGGTGATGGGTGTCGGGTGATGGGTGATGGGTGGGGGAATAGGTCGGGGGTGATGGGTAATGGGTGTGTGGTGATGGGTAATGGGTAATGGGTGAGTGGTGATGGGTAATGGGTAATGGGTGAGTGAATGGGTTGGCGTTAATACATACATTTCTACATCCATGATTTCAGGAAAGTTATAAGGGGCTATCTGGAGAGTCGTTTGGAGTTTATCTGGAGTGTGTTTGGTGGGCCGAAGGCCCACCAAACACAGGTGGTGGGAAGGCCCACCAATAGCCCTCCGCAGGAGCTAGCCAAAAAGTCCGCCCGAAGGGCGGCTTTGCGGCTAGTATACTATATTTTTGTTTGTGGAAGATTAAATGTTTTGCAATAAAATGGTCTGAAAACCCTGTATCCTATTATGTCAAAAGTTAAAGTTCCTTCGACTTTTTCTTCGACATCATGACATCATACTTTAAAGAAATATCATCATGTGTAAACAAGATGGTGCGGCTGTGTCTCATAGAGCTATATTTCTATATTTTTCTTTACCCATACTTCCCCTCACTTTGATTAGCTACTCCCTCGTCTATAATTGATAAGTATATGCCCAACACTTAAAGCTCGCTGTTTTGCTAAATAGTCAGCAACAAAACAGACATTTGCTCTAGTGTATACATAGTGTATACAATGTATACACAGTGTATACACAGTGTATACATAGTGTATACACTATGTATACACTGTGTATACACTGTGTATACACTGTGTATACACTATGTATACACTGTGTATACACTGTATACACTATGTATGCACTGTATACACTGTGTGTATACAGTGTATACATAATATACATAGTGTATACATAATGTATACACAGTGTATACACAGTGTATACACTATGTATACACTGTATACACTGTGTATACACTATGTATACACTGTGTATACACTATGTATACATAGTGTATACACAGTGTATACACAGTGTATACACAGTGTATACATAGTGTATACACAGTGTATGCATAGTGTATACACAGTGTATACACAGTGTATACATAGTGTATACACAGTGTATACATAGTGTATACACAGTGTATACATAGTGTATACACAGTGTATACATAGTGTATACACTGTGTATACACTGTGTATACACTGTGTATACACTGTATACACTATGTATGCACTGTATACACTGTGTGTATACAGTGTATACATAATATACATAGTGTATACATGATGTATACACAGTGTATACACTATGTATACACTGTATACACTGTGTATACACTATGTATACACAGTGTATACACAGTGTATACATAGTGTATACATAGTGTATACATAGTGTATACACAGTGTATACATAGTGTATACACAGTGTATACATAGTGTATACACAGTGTATACATAGTGTATACACAGTGTATACATAGTGTATACACAGTGTATACATAGTGTATACATAGTGTATACATAGTGTATACACAGTGTATACACAGTGTATACATAGTGTATACACAGTGTATACATAGTGTATACACAGTGTATACACAGTGTATACACAGTGTATACACAGTGTATACATAGTGTATACACAGTGTATACATAGTGTATACACAGTGTATACATAGTGTATACACAGTGTATACACAGTGTATACATAGTGTATACACAGTGTATACACAGTGTATACACAGTGTATACACAGTGTATACATAGTGTATACATAGTGTATACACAGTGTATACATAGTGTATACACAGTGTATACATAGTGTATACACAGTGTATACATAGTGTATACACAGTGTATACATAGTGTATACATAGTGTATACACAGTGTATACATAGTGTATACATAGTGTATACACAGGTACTGCAGTATTGGTGTTGAGGGTGAACATGGTGGTGATGCGCCGTCTGAAATCCTGTTTTCTTTTTTTTTTTTATTTTTATTTTATTTTAACAACTGACATGGTATACATGGCAAAGTTGACAAATAGCAAAGAGGTTGTTGAAGGCAATGGGTGGCAGAAGCTAAAGATATCCCCTGTCCCGGGGACATCTATCTGAAAGCTATGCCTTATAGGATAAACTAAATATATAATGTTACAGACTGAGGGTCACTGTCCGTCACAGGCACTTTTCAGGCGCACTATTTACACGTACACTGTCACTGTGTCAATGTGTGTCACTATGTGTGTGTGTCACTATGTATCACTATTGACACGACGCTGTGTTATGCCTTACGGGCACTAAGGCGGATGTGAGCGGCACCATCTGTGGGCCGCCACCTTCACCTGCTGGGTGTTCATGGCCACGACATCCACCTCAACCGTGAAGGTGTTCCACAGTGTCGCCGTGGCCCAAGTGAAGGCTCGCTGGCCCATCACGGTGTGGGTCCTCGGGGCCTCGAGGAGGAGATCACCTGACGCTACCGTCCTCGTAGCTCGCTCTGACCTCCTCCACGGGACCCGAAGTCCTGCAAGGTGGGAAGAGTGTTGCACCTGGGCCTTGTGCAACACTGTGAGGACACCGACTCTCCTCCGGTGCCCCAGGCTGTCAAGCTGGGAGTGGGGATCATCCCGCCACTGCTCCTGCTGTAGTCGTTGTTGTTGTTGTTGTTGCTGGTGTTGGAGCTGCAGCTGATGTTGTTGTCGTCGCTGCTGCTGCTGCCACTATTGTTGCCGCGGGCGACGTTCCCTGTGATGTTGGTCGTCGGTTGGGTGTATGAGGCGCTCAGCACGTCTCTGCACTTTGTCCAGCAGTGACAGTGGCACTGGGCACTACTCATCCAGGTGAGAGGACTGTACTCCATGACGGGTCTCACTTGGGCCTTATACAGCCGCATGAGGCCGTCAGCATCGAGCAGGTGCCTTACTCGGCACAGGAGAGTCACCCTCAGGGAGGCTCGACGTGCCACTGTCTCCAGGTGGCGGTCAAAGCGGAGCCTGGAGTCAACCTCCACCCCCAGGATGTTGATGGAGTCCTTGATGGCAAGGGTATCATCCCCGAACTTCAGCTTCCCCTCGAGTAGCCTGGGGTCCTCCCTCGAACGTGATATAACCATGGCCTGGGTCTTCTCGGCAGCAAACTTGACTTGCCACCGTCTTCCCCAGGCCGTGATGTCACCAAGTTGACGGTTGGTGGCATCTATCACGTTCGCAGTCTCCTCTCTGGTGTAGGAGTGGGACACGGTGCAGTCGTCAGCATAGGCAGACGCCACAGGGAGGCTTTGGAGGAGGTCATTGAAGTAAATGTTCCACAGGATGGGGCCCAGGACCGATCCCTGTGGAACGGAAGCCTCCACCGGGTACGTTGCTGACGTGCTCCCATTCACCACCACCCTCAGACTCCGGCTGTGCAGGTAGCTCGAGAACAACGCCAGCAGGTGTCCCGTGATGCCGAGCTGTTCAAGCTTTGCCAGGAGGCCCTTGTGCCACACACAGTCAAAGGCCCCGGCGATGTCCAGGGCAATCACCAGCGATGGGCGGCCAGAGTCCAGGGAGTCCTGCCATGATTTGGAGAGCAGGAGAAGCAGGTCCGAGGCGGAGCGTCCCTTCCTAAACCCGTACTGTCTAGGGGACATCAGGTGGTGCTCCTCTAGGTGGCGGGTCAGTTGCTCTGAAATAATCCTTTCTAAGATCTTGCTGACAACTGACAGGAGCGAGATTGGACGATAGTTGGCTGGATCAGTCCTCTCCTTTTTCTTGTGTACGGGCGTGACACGAGCCTCCTTCCACAGGCTTGGCCAGGCGCCCGTTTGGAGGCACTGCTGAAAGATGTGCGTGAGGGGCCTTATCAGCTCATCTGCACAGTGCTTGAGCAGGAAGGGACTCACACCATCAGGCCCAGGCGCCTTTTTGATGTTGACGGTACGCAGGAGGCGAGCCACGATGTCCTCCGTGATCACCGGGCTATCCAGGCCCGGGTGACACATACGGGTGAGGCGAGGCCTCTCAGGGTCCTGTGTCGTCATCTTCCTGCTGAAGTGCGTCGCCAGGAGGTCTGCCTTCTCCTGGTTTTTTACCACCCAGTCTCCTGCTGGTGTGATGAGGGGCGGGATTCTCTCCTGGGTGACGGTGCCTTGTCTCTCCTTCACCAAGGACCACCATTGCTTGGGGTCAACTTGATTGGAGGCTAGTTTCCTCCTGACGTCGTTTTCCCACCTGTTCCTGGCCCATGAAGCTGTCCTGGTCATGGCCTTACAGGTGGCGCAGTGCAGGGCCTTGTTCCTCTGTGTGGGGCGGCGCTTTAGGCGCACCCAGGCCTTGTATTTATCCTCCGCGGCAAGGCGACACCTGAAACCGAACCACGGCTGGTCTCGCGGCTCAGCCTCGTACACTCTATGTGGAACATGTTGGTCCCGCGCGGCAAGGAGAATGGCGGTGAAGGTGGCCACATTGTGATCCACGTCACCGCAGAGCGCGGCGGTCCAGTCAGTGTCAGACAGGACGCGCTTGATGGCCAGCCAGTCAGCTCTATCCCACAGCCAAATGACCCGCTGGCATGTTTCCTCGCTGGCGGGGTCTTTACTGCCTATGCTTCCACTTACTGTTCAGTTTTTAATGATGGACAGTGTAGATTTTATTATGAATTTATGTATTGATTATAAATTGAAACAACGAATTACAAAAGATTTTACATATCTTCAACATGTAAATACATAAAAACTGTTATCTTTTTTTCCTTGAAGGCTACTTTGAAAAGTGGGATAAGTCTCGTATACTGAAAAAAATGCTGTGTATATAAAACATACCAAAAATGTCATGTTGATAGTCTTATCTCATTTAATTGATGCAATTTTGGAAAATCAATTAAGAATGTGTTGCCTTATTGCAATCATTGGACTTGTATCCTGTGTTTTCAGATTTGGCTGGCATGGCGTTGAACCGTGTCGCCTGAAGCACAGTGAATCTAAGAAAATCATGGAGCTTTATATTCATGGAAGTGAAAATGAAAAGAAACATCTTGAGGACCAATATGGCAAGAAGTATCTGTGCAATCTGAGAGACGAATACCTCTCACTGAATTATTTGGAAGAGAACTCCAAGAAGTGTCCCAAGTGCCTTACTAAAATAGAGGTAAGTACAAAGTTTGCTATGACTCAAGCAGTATTTGTAGATAATGCCTACTAAGACTAAAACATGGAATAAACAATATTATGATACAAAATAGAGGATAATAGAAAAAAACAGAAGTCACGTTGTGACAATGTGTGGGTTGCAAGAGAAAATGTTTGGTCAAATTTTGATAGATTTATTGAATATTTTTTCATGGGCTACTGAGAAGCAATATTAACCATCATCTTACCATTGTCAACAGAAGATAGATGGGTGCAACAAGATGACCTGCCAGCGCTGCAGCATATTCTTCTGCTGGCTGTGTATGACTATATTGCACCCTGGGGACCCTTACAGCCACTACTCTGTCCGCAACTCTCCCTGCTACAACCAGCTCTTCCTGGGTGTGGACTGGGACGGGGACGACGACGACTGGGGAGATGAATATTATGATGAGGATGAAGTTGAAGATGAAGATGAGCTGTAATCATATTATAATGACAACACTTGATAACATGAGTGTTTAGTTCACAGAACAAACATTATCATGATATTCAAGAGAATTTTTGACAAAATGCTCATTGATAATTTTATTTTACACTACAGTATGCCCATGTTTTATTTATTATTAATAGGAATATCATAAAGGTATGGCCAGCAGTCTGTAAGTGGTTGAATACTGAAAACTTGGTCAAGAAAAAAAATCATCCGATTAAGTAAGAAATATTTCATTGATTTTTGACACCCTGGATCCCCATTATATCAGATAATGTGTTTTCACAGTTATTTGACAAGCCTATATCTATCGACTTTTTGTATGCATCAAAACGTTGAGTTAGGCATGGGTGTGTGGTGGATCGTCAAGCCTGTTGCCTGACTACTAGTGTTTGAGACAGGCACACTGCTTTCCAGCCAAAACAAGCCAAGCACATACGCCTCACAGTCTCATCCTGCCACTCAGACCACACATGAGACTGCTAATTATAGGCTATGAAACGCCAAAGTTATCGGCTCTGCATTGTTGCATTTCTCTGAGTTAATTAACATCTCGGTGCCAGTGCCACGTCCATCTATATAACTGCATTACTACTTTCTGTCCAATTATTAATCACATCTCTCACCAAGCTAGTGACAAACATTAGGCCAGCATGAGCCAATCTGTACATTTTCCAAAACTGTGCATCATCATAATGAAGTGGCCGAAATACTCCATCTCTGGAGGAGATTTCTTGGCTGATGTTTGCAGAGTTATTTTTGGTCAGCCGTCATAACTGCCAGTGCTGATTAGGAACTCCCTAATCCTGCGACAGCCTTCACTGCCTCATACCAGCTCCTACAAGATATGAGAGGCTTGATGAATACCTCATTATAGTTTTTTTTCACATTTACTGTATTTATGAAAGATCGCAAGTCCTTGTGAGTTCTCACAAGTACTTATGAGGTTTGATGTATTTGGCACAGTCCTGCATTGGTAGTGGCAGCATATGGATGTACGATCTTGTGCTCTGCACTTTTTTGCAATTACCTACGGTACTATGATTTTCTGCTTGAATTATTTAACCATGCTTTCTAAGCATCCTGTGTCAAGTCCTTCGACATCAGGTAAACGGCAGAGAACCACTTTAAACACTTGAAAAAAAGCCCTGAAAATTATAAGTAGGGTTGTGTCAGGTGAAGGTAACAGAGCTCATCATTACTTCTCTCCCACAGTGTACATACTTGCCACTATTGGTGAGTACTCAACACTTGTATGCCAACTTTCTGTGTTGGTGAATATTACTTTTCACAAATGAAATAATATACCTAATACGATGCTGCCTTGTGATACTACTGTATGAAAATGTGAATTTATTACAGATAAAACTTATTTAGGAAGCCCTCCTGAACACATCTATGTTGTCTCCATTGACATGATTATTCACACAATGCATCCATTGTGAGGAACATGTCTTTCACGTATAACGGGGATCAGGTGTGTTATAGAATGAACCTAAAGAACAGTCATTGCTGGAACTGATCGTAAATCTATAAAAGAACCTTTGAATTAATTTAGCAAATTAATGAGAAATTCGGATTACAGAAGTCAAAAAGAAACTATTCAGTTATTTCATGAAAGAAAATCTTGAGATTTAATTATGTAAGCAGATTTCTTTCAAATCAGGAAAAGAAAGAAAATATTTTACTTAAAGATGATGCTTAGATAATAATATGTAAAACAGGCCACTGTGACTTGGCTTGAGCCCGTCAAGGCAGAGGACTAGAGTAGCAGCAGACAGTATGAGGAGGAAGTGTGAGGAGGCAGCACAGGTAACAAGATCCGGGACACCTTTGTCGGAGAATTACGTACATAGGCACTGTACTAGTGAGAGGGGATTAGTATTTTATTTGTCAGGAAAAAACATTATTTTTTGTTATTGCTTTATTTTGTCAAGAAGAGCAAAATATTTTTTTATTTATCAGGTTTGGCAACTTTTTCTTGTCTCATCTGCCTTTGATATGGTTCTAGAATAAATCCAGTGTATGTGCCTCTGTCACACTATCGGGGCAGAAACATGCATTTGATGGTATTTCCTGCATTACAATGACTGGAGGACTCCCATTCTTGCTTCACCAAATGTAATGATTTACGTAAATTGTTTTTTTTTTCAAGTATAATTTTTGTAAAATCATTTATTTTTGAAGAGAATATTTAGATTTTTTTGCAAACAAGTATTTTGTATTGTTTTATATTGTAGGATGTACAAATTGCACATTGTTTTCATTGATTAAGAACAGTCTGCTCTGTGTTGAAGTGCCGCCCCGCGTGATGGAGAAGAAGCTTTATGTATGACAAAAGAAAATATTTATTACTATCATCATCATCATTTGATCATCATCATCATCATCACTTCTATAGTTAGTATTATAGTTAACTCCCTAATGTCCATTATCTAAATGTAACTGGTATTCTCAGGCAATCAATTCAACTTAAAAAGTCTTGCAAATAGAGGAAAAATTCAAAAAATTGTAAAGAATGTCCCTAATTATGTATAGATTGCTTGTGTGCCACACACTAGTGGAATAATCTTGAAATAGTGATATAATAAGCATTATTGGATGAAGCATTTACCTTTACACTCACCGCCAAGTTATCTGTGACAAGTTTATTTCAAATACTGACTCGTAATCTATGTAATAAAGGATGCAAGATATCTTGTCAGTGATTGCACATGTTACATAGTTCTTTTCAAAAAATTAAAGCTATGTTGATTTTGTGGTTTTTTAACAGCTCATTGACTAGAGCATGTTGCTGTGTGAGCAACAGAGAGAGAGAAAATAAAATTGTCTTGTCATTATTTCCGTATCAGTAAATCATAAATGACTCCATGTTGCATTGGTCTGTGCATTATTTCATGCATTTTGGTGGGCAGCCTTACAAGGGTATTGTGCTGCTGGTTTGTGGCATTGTTCTAGTCGTCAGGTTATGAACATCTTTCATCAAAACTTGGCAAGTATGTATGCATTGTCTACACAAAGTATGTAAACACCAAAACCATGTTCAGTTTATGAAAACTGGCAAGGACAACACTTATCTTGGTGTTCTTTCCATCTTCAGTAAGCTGTGCTGCCCACACATTTATATTTTGACACAGGTCAACATCAACAATTGCTTTTGCTACATTTATGAGGAGGGCATAGTGTTGGCAAAGGCTTGGATATCAACGTACACTCGACCCTCGATTTAATGGACTAAATGGGGAAATGAAGTGCCCGTTGCTCAAAAAAGTCCATTGCTTGATATTAAAAAAAAAAAAAAAAAAAAATCACCTATGCTATGCTGTTTCCCCCATAGCTGTAGTCGAATGGCCAAAGAACACCCACATGCTGCCCATTATATACCTGGACGTTATTATACCTCTACGGTGCATTGGAGGGTGCAGGGGGGCGGCATGAGCCTCTAATCACAGGCGCCACTATAAATATCCTGCCTACGCCACCACGGGCGATGACCAACTCAAGTGAACCTCCAGGGCAGGACCTACCATCCGAGCCCTGGAGGTCACTGCCTACAGGCGCTATAGGCCGAAGAAGAAGAAGAAAAAAAATACTTTGAATGGTTCGCTTGTCCGGTAGAAGATGGAATCCGTAAAATCCGAAGTCCGTTATGGACCCGTTTACTCTCACCTAAGTTGTCGAAGTGCATTTTTTTAAAGTGCATTTTTTCACGAAGTGCATTTTTCTCAAGTTTTTTTTTTCGCGGTGAACTGACTGAGAAAGGTGTGTAATGACTGAGAAAGGTGTGTAATGGCCGAGAAAGGTGTGTAATGACTGAGAAAGGTGTGTAATGGCCGAGAAAGGTGTGTAATGGCCGAGAAAGGTGTGTAATGGCCGAGAAAGGTGTGTAATGGCCGAGAAAGGTGTGTAATGACTGAGAAAGGTGTGTAATGACCGAGAAAGGTGTGTAATGACTGAGAAAGGTGTGTAATGACTGAGAAAGGTGTGTAATGACTGAGAAAGGTGTGTAATGACTGAGAAAGGTGTGTAATGACTGAGAAAGGTGTGTAATGGCTGAGAAAGGTGTGTAATGGCCGAGAAAGGTGTGTAATGACTGAGAAAGGTGTGTAATGGCTGAGAAAGGTGTGTAATGGCTGAGAAAGGTGTGTAATGACTGAGAAAGGTGTGTAATGACTGAGAAAGGTGTGTAATGACTGAGAAAGGTGTGTAATGGCCGAGAAAGGTGTGTAATGGCCGAGAAAGGTGTGTAATGGCCGAGAAAGGTGTGTAATGGCTGAGAAAGGTGTGTAATGGCCGAGAAAGGTGTGTAATGACTGAGAAAGGTGTGTAATGGACTGAGAAAGGTGTGTAATGACTGAGAAAGTGTGTAATGACTGAGAAAGGTGTGTAATGGCGAGAAAGGTGTGTAATGGCTGAGAAAGGTGTGTAATGACTGAGAAAGGGTGTAATGCTGAGAAAGGTGTGTAATGACTGAGAAAGGTGTGTAATGGCCGAGAAAGGTGTGTAATGGCTGAGAAAGGTGTGTAATGACTGAGAAAGGTGTGTAATGGCCGAGAAAGGTGTGTAATGACTGAGAAAGGTGTGTAATGACTGAGAAAGGTGTGTAATGGCTGAGAAAGGTGTGTAATGGCCGAGAAAGGTGTGTAATGACTGAGAAAGGTGTGTAATGGCTGAGAAAGGTGTGTAATGGCTGAGAAAGGTGTGTAATGACTGAGAAAGGTGTGTAATGGCTGAGAAAGGTGTGTAATGGCTGAGAAAGGTGTGTAATGACTGAGAAAGGTGTGTAATGGCTGAGAAAGGTGTGTAATGACTGAGAAAGGTGTGTGATGACCGAGAAAGGTGTGTAATGGCCGAGAAAGGTGTGTAATGGCTGAGAAAGGTGTGTAATGGCTGAGAAAGGTGTGTAATGGCCGAGAAAGGTGTGTAATGGCCGAGAAAGGTGTGTAATGGCCGAGAAAGGTGTGTAATGGCCGAGAATGGTGTGTAATGGCCGAGAAAGGTGTGTGATGACTGAGAAAGGTGTGTAATGACTGAGAAAGGTGTGTAATGGCCGAGAAAGGTGTGTAATGACTGAGAAAGGTGTGTAATGGCTGAGAAATGTGTGTCATGACAATCACCTGACTGCCGTGACATAATGATCTTGGCCCACCTACACATATCTTCTAAAAAATAATACAATAGTGAGAAACGCATGCTATAATGAATGGATAAATTGAAACAAAATATCTGTAAGCATCATAGGAAACTGGGTTGAAAATTAGTAAATTTATATTGTTACAAGAAAAAAAAGCGAAAGGAATGCTATATCAAAATGATGAAGTGGTGATGTTGACAGTGAAAAATGAAAACATAAATTGAAGCATTATATATTTTGTATTGTTTTAGGAAGTCATGTATGGACTAAAGGTAGATTATAACAACAACACAAAAACAAGTGAAGAATATGGCGGTGTTGACAGTGGGAAAAATGGAGGCAGTACCGCGGCTGCCTATGCTGGGTTTTGAGCTTAAATCCAGCGCTGAAACTGTCGATTTTGCAACTAAACTAAGACAGGTAAGCTATCAAGTGTGTGTCAGTCCCTTGTTCGCTGTTATGTATTAATGGCGTGAAGTACATGCTTAGAATTAGTGTTTGTTGACTTGTGTCTGAAGGGTACGGAGTGTGTCTTGTGATTCCTTGACATTCAGGACCTGCCGTTGTAGCCTCGGTTTTGCCTTATTTGTGTGGCAATGACGGGTTTGAGATTGTTATGTTGGGGTTAACTTTGATGCGAAATTAGAGGAAGGGAATCATGTGTCCCTTGACGTACGCGAGAGGCTGACATGACATGCCATTTGACATGGCTACGGCGGAAGGCTTAGGTAGCTGGGCTACTAAACTCTGTATTATTCAAGATGAACACCGAATACACTGTGGTGGACGAAACTATTGGTATTATTTTACACTAGGAACGAAATTCCCTACACAATTGGGAGTTTGGTTTCTGTTTACCTTATTGGATTCTTGGAAACATTCTCAATGAGCTTCCGTCGCAAATGATTACTTTTGGAGATAATGACATGTTGTTCATAGGGAGGCGAGAGACTAGTGTTTACGTCCGCCACACTCTTCTTCCTCTTGTGACCTGCATCGCCTCTGTTCTTCCCTTGCCGCTGACACTTTTTTAATGAGGATTTGGCTTTAGTTAGGAGGTTAAACCGTGGGATTAGGTTAGGTTAGGGTAGGTTTGTGAGGCAAAAGGTGGGGTTAGGGTTTAATTTTCATATTTCTTATACACTCCTACCTACTAAAAACATCTTACATCCCAGAAAGTAGTGATTTGCGACAGAAGCTCATAGAGTGAATGTTTCTTAGAATTCATTAAGGTGAACAGAAACTCCCAATTGTGTAGGGAATTTCGGTCCTAATGTACCAAATCAAATTCCAGATTATTTTCTGCTCAGTATACTGTACATTATTAATCCACTGCCGCGTAACTTACAAAGCTTATATTCATATTGTAGAAATTATATTGTTGTCTAATAGCGAATACAGACACACTCTTCCCTTCCAGAGGCCCCCCAACCCTTTAAGAGGTTAGGTTAAGGTTCGGTTAGGTTCATAATCTCGCCGGGGGGTCGAGGGAGGCGTAGCCCCCCCCGTTAGGATTTTAGATTTGGTTAGGTTAGGGTAATAATCCTCCCGGAAGGGAAATGCAAGCGGACCACTCGGCGGCTGGCTGGTGAATGCGGGGCGGGGCACACTTGTTTTCGTACAATTCTGTCACTTCTTTGTTTTCTGAGACACTGACTATTATTTCCTGGCCAAGTTTTAGTGTTTTTTCTGATGGAGACACATTATTATCAAAGGAAACGGCGACCCTAGGATTTGGTGATGAAAATAATAAATAAATAAATAGAAATAAACGTTTTATTGGATTTCCGGAGAGAAAAAAATACCTCCATATGTAAAAACACTAATTTTAAGCAAAGAAAAACTAATCAGTGTCTCAGAAAATGACCGCGCAGTCCTCGTTCATTTTTACCTAGTTTTGGGACAAGTAAAAAAAGTATTATGCTAGAAAAAACACCACACTCACTAGGTAGGACAGCTTTGTGTTATATGAGGTGCCTTCTGCAATCTGCATATGCAAGACACTGGTGTATCGCTTTTCCGTTGGAAATAACTCGTTCCCGAGATATAAATGTTCTAATATACCGGTACCTATTCCAACTATGCGCCAGCCGCTAGCAGGTTAGGTTAGATTTGTTTAATAACTAGTGGTTACAGTTAAAAATTATAATAAAAAAGCCGGTCTTACGGACCCACGCACGCGGCTTGGGTCCATAGCAAGTGGAGTCGTGCCCCGCCCCGCCCCGCCAAGTATGTTATTACCATTATTACCGGAAAAAAAACTAAGGATTTGCGACACAAACGGTTAGCAGATTAATTCCAAACACATCAAAACTCAGCAAAAAAAAATAGTTTCGTCCACCAAAGTGAATATAATGTTATTCTGGAAATTTATCGCAAAAACTGTGTCCAATATTGAGATAGCCTTTATACGGTTATATAGGACGAGAACTGCGCAGTCGCTACCAACGTTATCAGTTATGTTGTTAATATTTTTTGCTCAGCTTACTGTGTAGTATTAATCCACTTCTGCGTAACCTTTAAAACGTAATATATACATATTGAAGAAATTATATAGTTGTCTAATACAGGCACAGGCACATACAGACACACCCTCCCTGTCCGGAGGCACCCCTACCCTTTAGGAGGTTAGATTAAGGTTCGATTAGGATAATAATCACTCCGGGGGGTCGTGGCGGGTAGAGCGTCCCGCCCTCCCTGTTAGAAGGTTAGGCTTGGTTCGGCTGGGGTAATAATCCTCCCGGCAGGGCGGGACGGGACGGGGCACACTTGTTTTTGTACAATTCCGTCACTTCCCTGCTATCTGAGACACTGACTATTATATCCTGGAAAAGTTTTAGTCCTTTTTCTGATGGAGATACATTATTATCAATGGAAAAGGCAACTCTAGGATTTGGTGATGAAAATTACAAAAAAAAACTTTTGCACAGGTTTCCAGAATATATAAATATCTCTATCTGAAAAATCACCAATTCCTGGCCAAGAAAAATTAGTCGGTGTTTCAGAAAATGATCGCACAGTCCTCGTCCATTTTTACCCTTTATACTTCCTTTTCATCTATTACAAGTGGACAGTCAGCGGTTCGAGTCCGCCTAGTTCGTGCTGACGTGGTGGCGCTTTGTAAAGTCAATAACCTTGTAGTTGGTACTTGCAAAGTGTCTAGATAGGATCAAAGTATCTTATTACAAGTGGAACTGTTGCCAAAAATTTCCACGTCAGCGAGTGTTCCACTGTTGGCAAGAGTTTTGATCGGCGACAGTTCCATAAACCTTAGCTGGCTTCCCCAAGTCACAACAGAGTTTCGAGATAGTCTTTGATTGCATGCGGTCTTATTATCTAGAATTTCCAAAACTTATTCTTAAAGTAGTCGTCCAGACCATTTCATCATTCCTGATTTAATGCAGTCAAATCATAGCCATTGACGAGTATATCAACAATACGTCGTCACTTTTTGTATCCAGTCAGCCGTTTTTAAATAATCCGCAATCAAAATCTGCAAATTCCCCGAGTTCTCAAAACGCACTCAAGATTTGCAGACGCTCAGGCTCAGGCTCCGTGACGTACCATCAGGGAGGCTCATCTTCCCGCGCTGATCAGAGGCACGTAAACACAGAGATAAATATAATAGTACTTGAAGATATTTGGGTGTTTCTGATAGATTTTTTTTGCTATATGCCACATGCATGCATCCTTTATGGGTGCAGCATGCTTCCTTCCCACACACACGCCTGCACACCGACACCCTTCCCACACACACGCCTGGGAAATACTTTGGACTCATCCTTCCGGCTTTGACTGAAATGAACTACCGCACTGTATTGTATGCTTATTATACTTCACATCTGTAAAGGTTCCAGCGTGCGCTCAGCCTTGGTTAACCCACACGACCGCTATGAAATATGAGGTGCCTCAAAAAATTCTAAGTCCAGTTAGGTTAGGTTAGGTATACTTTGTGGTTAAGGTTAGGTTAGGTTAGGTATACTTTGTGGTTAAGGTTAGGTTAGGTTAGGTATACTTTGTGGTTAAGGTTAGGTTAGGTTAGGTATACTTTGTGGTTAAGGTTAAGGTTAGGTTAGGTATACTTTGTGGTTTAGGTTAGGTTAGGTATACTTTGTGGTTAAGGTTAGGTTAGGTTAGGTATACTTTGTGGTTAAGGTTAGGTTAGGCTAGGTTAGGTATACTTTGTGGTTAAGGTTAGGTTAGGCTAGGTATACTTTGTGGTTAAGGTTAGGTTAGGTTAGGCTATACTTTGTGGTTAAGGTTAGGTTAGGTTAGGTTAGGTATACTTTGTGGTTAAGGTTAGGTTAGGTTAGGTATACTTTGTGGTTAAGGTTAGGTTAGGTATACTTTGTGGTTAAGGTTAGGCTAGGTTAGGTTAGGTATACTTTGTGGTTAAGGTTAGGCTAGGTTAGGTTAGGTATACTTTGTGGTTAAGGTTAGGTTAGGTATACTTTGTGGTTAGGGTTAGGTTAGGTTAGGTATACTTTGTGGTTAAGGTTAGGTTAGGTTAGGTATACTTTGTGGTTAAGGTTAGGTTAGGTTAGGTATACTTTGTGGTTAAGGTTAGGTTAGGTTAGGTATACTTTGTGGTTAAGGTTAGGTTAGGTTAGGTATACTTTGTGGTTAAGGTTAGGTTAGGTTAGGTATACTTTGTGGTTAAGGTTAGGTTAGGCTAGGTTAGGTATACTTTGTGGTTAAGGTTAGGTTAGGCTAGGTATACTTTGTGGTTAAGGTTAGGTTAGGTTAGGTATACTTTGTGGTTAAGGTTAGGTTAGGTTAGGTTAGGTATACTTTGTGGTTAAGGTTAGGTTAGGTTAGGTATACTTTGTGGTTAAGGTTAGGTTAGGTTAGGTATACTTTGTGGTTAAGGTTAGGTTAGGTTAGGTTTAGGCTAGGTTAGGTTAGGTATAGCCTACTTTGTGGTTAAGGTTAGGTTAGGTTAGGTATACTTTGTGGTTAAGGTTAGGTTAGGTTAGGTTAGGTTAGGTATACTTTGTGGTTAAGGTTAGGTTAGGTATACTTTGTGGTTAAGGTTAGGCTAGGTTAGGTTAGGTATACTTTGTGGTTAAGGTTAGGTTAGGTATACTTTGTGGTTAAGGTTAGGTTAGGTTAGGTATACTTTGTGGTTAAGGTTAGGTTAGGTTAGGTATACTTTGTGGTTAAGGTTAGGTTAGGTTAGGTATACTTTGTGGTTAAGGTTAGGTTAGGTATACTTTGTGGTTAAGGTTAGGTTAGGTTAGGTTAGGTTAGGTATACTTTGTGGTTAAGGTTAGGTTAGGTTAGATTTTTACATATAGTGACTTTCATGATTTTTTTGGGGAGCCATAAATCACTTATATTTGCTTCCCCCACCCAAAAACCCCGTATTCCCGCCAGTTCCCCAGGCTTGTTGGCTATAGGGGGAAGAAAAAAAAGATAGGGGTGAAGGACTTCTTCCAAAGTTTTACCCACGCCTGCACACACGCCTCCTTCCCACACACACGCTTGCATACACGCCTCCTTCCCACACACACGCCTGCACACACGCCTCCTTCCCACACACACGCCTGCAGACACGCTTCCTTCCCACACACACGCCTGCACACCGACACCCTTCCCACACAGACGCCTGCACACACACACGCCTGCACACACGCCTCCTTCCCACACACACGCCTCCTTCCCACACACACGCTTCCTTCCCACACACACGCCTGCACACCGACACCCTTCCCACACACACGCCTGCACACACGTCTGCACACCGACACCCTTCTTACACACACGCCTACTTCCCACACACACGCCTGCACACACGCCCTCCACACACGTGTGTGTTGTGTGTGTATGTGTGTGTGGTGTGTGCAGGAAGGGTGTTGGTGCGCAGGCGTGTGTGCAGGCGTGTGTGTGGGAAGAGTGTCGGTCACAGCGACAGATTCACTGTCTGACACCGAAGTACAATTGGTCATCATAACATTTGCCGACAGGTGTCAGACAGAGTGTCTGCGGGCGTCCCTGTTCTGACGTCATCAATAACAGTCGTAGCCCTGTTGGAGGGAAGATTTTTTTTTTCGCGCGCTTTTTACAAAAGTCGTGTTTTTACGGAAATAAGGCCTGGAAATCAATTATTTTTGGTGGATTAGGTGTTTTGAATTTACATAATCAACATAATTAGGCAAAAAAAAAATGGGTCTGGACGACTACTTTAAGTGTTTCAATCCTTTGGTTGCTAGTCTCATCAGGGCCTTTAGAGAAGCAGGGCCTTCATCACACCCTGTTTTGGATCAACTGAAGACCCAAGTTAAAAGAAAGTCAGGTTCTCCAGCTACAGGTTTAATTGTTAAGTTAAGATCCGCGTTTCCAACCACCACTTTTCGCGGACAATTTGCAGTTTCACCCAATCGAGGAATTTTGGTAAAATTCTAGAGTCCTTTCCTGCCCTTATTAGTGGGCTTCCTTTCTCCAGACCTTCACATATCCCTTCAGATACGTACCTCTAAAACGTATTTATAAAGTGGGGGAGATGACCCCTTAACCCTCCTCCCCCACCCAAATGACCCACCCAAAAAATATTACTGATAACCTCCTTGCAAGACCTAAGGGCGGAAAAGGACGAATTTTACCAGGTTCGGTTAGGTTATATAGAAGTTAGGTTAGTAATTATCTTTTGGGGAGTCTCGCTAGGAGGTTATTGGTGAGGTTAGGTTATAGCAGCGTTTCTCAACTGGGGTTCCCCGGAACCCCTAGGGGTTCCGGGAGAGGTCGTTAGGGGTTCCGTGAGAATTTTTTCTTTTTCTTCTTTTTTTCCACATCACAAAGGACTGGCCAAGGGCACAAAAAAAGTGGTAACACAAATCACGCTTAATTGCCAGTCCCTAAAAAGAAGACAGTAAGAGAATAAAGAAAGAGGTGTGGGCCAATTTAGTTTGGGAGGTGTCTTGTTACTCTTGTCTTGAAAAGATTTAAGTCGTAGGAAGGTGGAAAAATAGAAACAGGAGATTTCCAGAGTTTACCAGTGAAAGGGATGAAAGAATAAAGATACTGATTAACTCTTGCATTAGGAAGATGGACAGAATAGGGATGAGAATGAGTAGAAAGTCGCAGGAGGGGGTGGAGGCATGCAGTTAGCAAGTTCAGAAAAGCAGTGAGCATGAAAATAACGGTAGAAGATAGCAAGAGAAGCAACATTGCGGCGGTGATTTAAAGATTGAAGACAATCAGTCAGAAGAGGAGAGTTGATGAGACGAAAAGCTTTTGACTCAACCCTGTTCAGGAGAGCTGTATGAGTGGATCCCCCCCAACAATGTGAGAAATACTCCATACATGGGCGGATAAGACCCCTGTACAGAGCAAGCAACTGAGAGGGAGAAAAAAAATGGATGCAGACGCCACAGGACACCTAACTTCTTAGAAGCTGTTTTACCAAGAGAAGATATGCGAGATATCCAGATCAGATTTTTAGTAAAGAACAGTCCAAGAATGTTCATTGTAGTAGAAGGAGATAGTTGAGTGTCATTGAAGAGGGGATAGTTATTTGGTAGGTTTTATTGAGTAGATAGGTGAAGAAATTGGGTTTTTGAGGCATTGAACAAAATAAGGTTTGCTTTGCCCCAGTCAGAAATTATAAAAAGATCAGAAGTTAGGCGCTCGGTGGCATCTCTCCGTGAATCACTTAGTTCCTGTTGAGTTGGACGTCTAATAAACGACGTTGAAAAATTCAGGCTAGAATCATCAGCGTAGGAGTGGATAGGGCTTTGAGTTAGACTTAGAAGATCATTAATGAATAATAGAGAGAGAGTGGGTGATGGGACAGAACCCTGGGGAACACCACTATTGATAGACTTAAGAGAAGAACAATGTCCGTCTACAGTAGGCTATTGAGTAGGTGTCTGCAAATAGGCTAATCATATGTAAATGCATTTTTTAGTCATTTTTGTGTTTAATTTCATATTCATAATTTTACTATACACATACGGCATAGTCTTGGAAAATTCTTGGGTATTATAATAAAGTCTTCAACCTGTTATATCATTTGAAAGTATAATAATCATAGCCTAGGGAATATATTTAGCGACGTCTATACGGCGCCAGTGTGAAACCGCCTTTAGTGGTCAGTGGACAGTAGCTGTACGTGACTAATTAAGTATCTGTGTACCAAAAGACAACCACAGGTTTCACATTAGGGAAGCAAATTTCATTATCTAAATTGGCTTCAAAATTATCATTTCCTTGACCCATATATTTGTTCATATGACATATTGCCTTCATTTATCTTATGCCTTTTCAACATTATCAATAAACGATTAAGTTATTGTAGGACGTAGTTATTATCTGTTTTCATTTTGTTTATATGTGTTATGATATTGGTTATTTATGGTTATTTTTTGTGTTTACAGATAGGGTTGAATTTTTTGTGTGAATGAAAACCTCCGTATGAGGTCTCTTGAACAAATAGTTTGATTTCAGTTATGTATTTTTTTTTTTTGCATTGTGAATAAATTTAAGAAAAACTTAACTTATTTATTGCTTAAACCAGTTATCAGAATAAAAAATAATATATTGTTTGTTTTATGAACTTTAAGTTTATAAAAGAGAAAGAAAGATATTAATAATGATTTGTAAGAATTTTGATGTAGGGGTTCCCTGAGACATGACCATTATTGCCAGGGTTCCACAAGGGTACAAAGGTTGAGAAGCGCTGGGTTATAGTGAGGCTAGATTAGCAATATCAACCTGATTATTTTTTTGATGGATCCAGGGAGGGTCGTTTGGGGGGGAAGGGGGCATCTCTCCTCCACTTTATAATTACATTTTAGAGGTATCTGAAGGGATCTGTGAAGCTCTGGAGAAAAAGAAAACCACTAATAAAGGCGAGAAAGGTTTATAGAATTTTAGCTTTAATTAAGGGGAAAAGGGTAATTAAGCTTAACTCCATAATCACCGGCACAAAACCCTTCTAGTTTTCCAAGCGTATGTGATGTAGTGTCTTTTTATTCTTTTTCTGAGGGAGTAGCGCTTTAGTACCGAGGTGTTTCCTGTAGGTCTTGCTACTCAATGCTGTAAGTTTGTGGTGAAGCTTCTCTGCTCTGATTCCTGATTTTATTTATATTTAATAATTGTTTAGCTTCACAGTTGGCTGAAGTAGTGTTTGTTCTAACATATATATGACTGATCTTTCTCCTGCAGTACATTCGGGACCATTATAATGAAGATCCTGACAGCTACAGTTCTGAAATCCATGAGCTGGAGAGCCTACGGGCCTCCGCCACCCACGCCCAGCATGACTTCACGGGCTGCTCGCTGCTCAAGAAGTACTATTGTCAGCTACATTTCCTCATGTCCAGATTCCCCCTGAGCGAGAACCCCAGCATTGCCATCACATTCAATTGGTAAGTTATGTCTTCCATATTTTATTAGCAAAGGCTGAATGCTTATTATTCTGGTCTTACGGAAATCATGAAACAGTACCTAATCCTATGTCAATCCTATGCACTGATTGAAGAAAGGAAATATGTACATGTAAACTGGGTTCTAGATGATTTCCAGTATGGAGGAGGGTTGTTGGCATTTCAGTACTTCATTGCCACGTGTCAATACCCCGCCACAGGTATGACATCTACTCCAGCGTGGTGTACAATGTTGCGGACATCAAGTACGAGATGGCGTGCATCCTGTACAACATTGGGGCGCTGCACACCGACCTGGGGGCCATGGACGCCCGGAACACCCCCGACGGCATGAAGATCAGCTGCACGCATTTCCAGTGTGCTGCGTGGGCCTTCCAGGTATTGACTCCATGGGACGCACCACTCTCCAAGGCTGATAGGGAACTGCTCTTAGCCTAAGTTTTATTGCATGCTGAGTATACTGGTGTGTACTGTAGACTGTTGATGAATTAAATAGTTTATATCTTCTTTTCTGTTGTAAGTAGTATTCATGTTAGTGAAAGGATGGTGTATAGATACATAGAAAATACTTGAGTGCACTTGCGTTAAGAAAAAAAAAGAGGTAATTTCTATAATCAAGTGTTCAGCATCCCAGATTTTAGTCAAATGAATGTGTGTATTACCACTTTGCTGGCAGCTATTTTATTAATCTTAATCAAGTGGATATTTCTCCAGTAGATTGAATTCCTTATCAGTGGATCAAGAGACTTGTATGGATTTATTTCTTATCCATTTGTTTATTCTTCTACGTATTTGCTTATCATATTATATCTGATCTTATTTAATCTTATTTTTTGCCACGTCAAATCTCTCATGTGTGTTCTAATATCCCAATCTGCCGGATGATCATGCTGATGTTGGTGATGATATACTTTCTTGATCCTGCAGCACCTGCGTGAGACGTTCCCTCAGCCCCGGGAGTCTGACCTGAGTCCCACGCTGCTCACCTTCATGTACAGTGTGGCGCTGGCCCAGGCACAGGAGTGCATCCTGGAGAAGAGCATGACAGACAACAGGAAACCCACCATTATAGGTATGACTCATCCACTTCCCTTTGTTGTGCTGATGTGCGGTGTTGATACATATTGCATCAATGCAATATATAACAATATAAGCTTATCATCGGTTCCCAGGTTCAGAAAAATCTTTAATGGATTTTACAGTTTATTAAATGTGACATCCTTTCTTGGCAGCCAAAGTTGCCATGCAGGTGGTGGAGTACCTGAAAGCTGCCATGAAGAGCCTCTGGCCGGGAAAATCTACAGACGCAGTAGTTTCAGAAATTGTGGGATCCAGAAAACTGAAGGTGGGTGAAGATGATACTTGATGTACTTACTGACATCATCATCTTGAGCCTGTACATTTAGGATAAAAGATTGAAAGAGAGGAGGCCTTACTTCATGAAGAGGCATTATATTTCACGGTGAAAGTCATGTAGTCACTATTTCATTAGTTTAAAGTTCTATCTCAGGTATGATCATGTTGTTACTTATTATGTGTGTGGGTTGTGTGACAGATGTGGCGCCGATACTGTGAGTTTAAGATCGCCTACCATGGCGCCGTGGCCTTGCTGTACCAGGGCATGCAGGCGGAGGAGCAGCAGAAGATGGGGGAGCGCCTCGCCTACTACCAGGCCGCTGTGGATGGCCTGAGCGAGGCCTCCAAGCTGGCCAAGAACCTGGAGCAGCAGGAAGTAAGAACTGCCGTGGATATTCTAAAGCTGCTCCTATCTATCTCATTGCATCCCATTCATGTGCTGATATCTTGTCAACCTGAAAGTCCTTATTTCTTTGTATTAATATGCTTTGTTTCTACCCAACTTGACATGTGGGTTATCTGATCCAGTTGCTGGTTGAGCCGAGTCAGTCCGGTCAGAATGTGCGCGTCAAGGTTTGATGCGTGATGCCTTTTTTTTATGCATAGTTTAGCACATAAGGTTGTGCCTTGGAGTTCATTGTATTTTGAGGAGAGCATTTAGGCATAAGTAGATAGAGATAATGTATTCTATTTGTAGAGAAGCCAAGGTATTGTTGGAAGTGGTTATAGAGTTGTTTGTTGACATTTATAGTTCCTCAGAAGGCATTTGTTTGAATGTTGTACAAAGTATTTACTGATTATGCAGTGAATCATTCTGAACACAAAATGTTTCTCTCCAGTATTATATTTTACATTTTTCCAGCTGATAGCCGAGAGCCTAACTTTCTCCAACGACGTGATGGGAGGCAAGCTTACGGCTGCCCAGAAGGAGAATGAGTTTGTGTACCATGAGAAAGTTCCTCCCATTGCCTCCCTGGCGGAGGTGAAGGGAGCCTCTCTGGTGAAGGGCATTCCATTCAGTGTGAATGATGTGGAGGTGTCTGGCCAGGACATCTTCCAAAAGCTGGTGCCCCTGGAGGCTCACCAGGCCTCCTCCATGTACAGGTGGGACCATGCATGTGGCCTTCAGCTTGTGGTGTCTGAAGAGTGTTTGATATGAATTCATGCATGTCTTAATGCCTTTTTGTTGTAACTTGTTATTTGTCTATATATGTGTGTCAAGCTATACAGTGTACTGTCTAATATAACTTGAGGTATGAGATTCATCATCTTTGAACTATGATTTTGAGTCCTTTACTAAGCCTGCTATGGTGTGTTGTGGTTGCAGCGAGGAGAAGGCCAAGCTGCTGCGTCAGGTGGGCACCGCCATCAAGGAGAAGAACGAGGAGCTGGAGACCTACCTGGCCTCCATGCAGCTGGACGCCCTGGCCATAGACTCTAACTCAGACGCCCTGCCTCAAGTAGGTGCTCAGATACACAGCCGCTGCCAAGGCACAGTTTTATGCATGTCACATGATTTTTTGTATCTTACTAAGAATGAGGTTCTTCCTATGCAGTGGCAGGCAGGGGAAACATTTAATACCCATGTTGACAAGAAAGAAGTCTGTCATGTGTTCTGTTGTTGGCAGGAGCTGGTTGAAAGCTGTGCAGACCTCAATGCCAGCCATGGAGTCAAGAAGCTCACTGACATCATGGCAAAGATATCTGGGTTTTCTCATGATATAAATGCAGCTTTGGAAGATATTAAGAGAATGCTTGGGGTAAGTATAGTCCCGTGAAGCTCTTTCAGCTGTACTTGTTACAAAGAAAAAGAGAAGATGGATAACAAAGCCTTAGTGATGATTGCCACTCCTGATGTAGTTGTTAATAAATGTGGCAGGGCTGTGTGACCAGGTCAAATGTTATTTGCGTAAGCTTCATCACTGACATGAGTATATATAGTATTCATATCTGTATTTTGTGTTAGTTAGAGACCGTTGACCGAGCTGAAAGCAGAAGGCTTGAAAGCTCTCCAAGGGAATTTTTTTCCCCATACAAGAACTAGCAAGACACGCACACACACACACTCTCTCTCTCTCTCTCTCTCTCTCTCTCTCTCTCTCTCTCTCTTCTCTCTCTCCTCTCTCTTCTCCTCCTCTCTCTCTCTCTCTCTCTCTCTCTCTCTCTCTCTCTCTCTCTCTCTCTCTCTCTCTCGCTCTCTCTCTCGCTCTTCTCTCTCTCTCTCTCTCTCTCTCTCTCTCTCTCTCTCTCTCTCTCTCTCTCTCTCTCTCTCTCTCTCTCTCTCTTCTCGCTCTCTCTCTCTCTCTCTCTCATGACCATTTGTTAAGCTTATGACAACAAATATTCTCCCTGCAGGAGGAAGAAGAGAAAGAGAAGGAGTTCAATGTTATGATGGGGAAGCGGGCGCCCAACATGATCCTGGGAGAGCTGCGACGTGAGTCTGGCAAGTACCGGGAGGCCACGCAGAGTGCCCAGGACAACAACGTGGCCCTCCACCGCGCCATCACCACCCACCTGCCCAGCCTGCAGGTCCTCTCCAAGCCTCTGGATCAAGTGATGGCAGCTATACCCTCTGTAGCCAGTGTGGAAGGTGGGTGAACACTTAGGAACATATAATTCTGCCATTAATATGATGGCAAACAGGCTGCTAGTATTCCTTGTTTTGGTTCATACCCTATAGCCTATACGTATATCTGAAAAATTATTATTATTTTTTTTTTTTTCTCCATGTTGTGCATGGAGATTTTTGTGAATTGAGAAGAGTATGTATCTCTGCTAATGTTGTTCAGTGTTAATGAAATATTTGGGGTTTCCCTGTGGGCATGAAATATTTTGTGTTGTCATGTTTTGTCTCGCTACCCTCTGGAATCTTATTCAGTGTCAGTAGTAAACACCTGGTTGCATTTCTTATATCGTACAGTGCCAATGCTTTGAACATTTATTCATTTTTAACAGTGTATATCACCAAATATGCTACATCATTTCCAATCATATACAATAAACCCTTCATGCTCGCGGGGGTTAGGGAACAGACACACCCGCGAGTATCGTAAATCCGCGAGCATGACATTAGTCATTCATTTACCCATTGTTTTTTTTTTTTTTTTTTTTTTTTCGTCACAAGGAACTGGCCAAGGGCACAACAAAAATGGGTAACACAAAGCCCGCTTAGTCGCCAGTCCCTATAAAGAAGACAGTAAGAGAATAAAATAAAAACAGAGGGGTAGGCCAATTTAGTTCGGGAGGTGTCTTGTTACTCTTCTTTTGAAAAGATTTAAGCCATAGGAAAGTGGAAAAATAGAAACAGGAAGAGAGTTCCAGAGTTTACCAGTGAAAGGGATGAAAGAGTAAAGATACTAATTAACTCTTGCATTAGGAAGATGGACAGAATAGGGATGAGAATGAGTAGAAAGTCTTGTGCAGCGAGGCCGCGGGAGTGGGGGAGGCATGCAGTTAGCAAGTTCAGAAGAGCAGTGAGCATGAAAGTAACGGTAGAAGAGAGCAAGAGAAGCAACATTGCGGCGGTGATTTAAAGATTGAAGACAGTCAGTCAGAGGAGAGGAGTTGATGAGACGAAAAGCTTTTGACTCAACCCTGTTTAGGAGAGCTGTATGAGTGGATCCTCCCCAAACATGTGAGACATACTCCATACATGGGCGGATAAGGCCCCTGTAGAGAGCAAGCAATTGGAGGGAGTAGAGAAAAAAAAAAAAAAAAAAAAAAAGGGGAGGTTGAAAACCCGCGAGTAATCAAATCCGCGAGCCTGAAACCCGCGAGCATGAAGGGTTTACTGTATTTCAACAAGGATTAGTGAGTGCTTCATCTACTATTAATATTTTACTTTTTTTTCTTCAATAATGTGTTTGATACTGAATGTTTGTTGTGTGTACTCCTCAGCGCAGGGAGACCCCGCCACCAGACAGGAGGTGAAGCGGCTGCTGTCCAAGGTACACGAGATGCAGGCACAGCGCGCCAAGTGGGATGCTCAGCTACGCTCCGACCTCCACGAGGATGACGTCACCAAGCAGCTGGTGACCAATCAGGAGGACATGGAGGACTTCTTCAAGACGGAACTCAGGAAGCATGACAAACTGGTGAGCTGCTGCCTCCTCATTGTCTAGATGGGGCTGTGATCATGACATGTTTTTGAGCTCAGCTAGCCTGTGTTGTACTTTGGGGCATTAATACGTAGTTTGAAGTTGTTTTTTGTGTTTTTAATAATTTTTTGGATGTTTTACTTCTTAATTTTTACTTTGATATGGTATCTATTTTCTTGTTTCTGTGGCTGCCTCAGATTGCTCTGCTGGAACAAAATATGGCTGCTCAGACCAACATCCTGCAGGCTTTATCAGAAGCCAACGCCACTTACGCCACCACCCGGAGACTCACCAACCAGGTGCAGGCGCAGCGCACGGAGACTATCTCCTCCCTGATGGCATCATACAGTGCTTACCTCAACATCTTGAAGAAGGCAGAAGATGCTAAGGAATTTTATCACAAACTAGAGGGACAGATCAATAAACTGTCTTCCCGGGTCAAGTCTGTGTGTAGAGTTCAGGATGAGGAGAGGGAGGAGGTGCTCTCTGCAAATGTGAAGAAATTTACCGGAGGTGCCCTTGGCTCTAAGAAAGTTCCTGCAATCCCTGGACACCCCACCAACATGGATATGACCTCAAGCACAGCAGGAGGACCCAAGCTTAAGGACTACCTGCAACATATGAAAGGTGGCAGTGGTGCAGGAGTAGCAGGGGGTAGCATGGCACCCGCACAGCCTGGGACAGTTGGGTATGATCCCACTGCCTCATACGTCAGCGGCGTGAGACCTGCTCCATTGGGTTCCGAGCAGAATGATCCCCTGACCTCTTGCAGTGGCCAAGGTAGTGGTGGAGGTTACACTGCAAGTTATACTGGTGCTGCCTCAGCCTATCCTCCCTCTGCTCCCTCTCCTGCCCCCTACAGCTCTGGCTCCCCATATAAGACCCCATACAGTGCTGCAGGTAGCCAGTACTACCCTCATCAAGCTGGAACCGCTCCTTACCCAGCAGGCACGGCAGGGATGGGTTATGCTCCACCCCAGCATGCCACTGTGCCAGCATCAAGCACTTCAGGCCCACCACCTGCCAGCACGGCATCTGCACCTCACCCAGCCCCCACCACAGCCAGCCACACAGGTGGCTATATGCCCCAGCAGATTGGAAGTCAGCATGCCACTCCTTACAACTATGGTTCTCAGTATCCTTATTATGGCTATCAGAATGTCTCTGCAGGATCCACCAGTACTGTATCAGCTTCAGCAGCTGTTTCTGGCATGTCTCAGACCCCAACCCAGCATGCTGCTCTGCCTGCAGGGACCCAACACCAGCCTCAGTATCCCCAACAGCCACAGCGACCTCAGCAAGCCCAACAGTCACAGCATCCCCAACAGCCACAGCAGCCACAGCAACCTCAGCACCCCCAACAGCCACAGCAACCTCAGCATCCTCAACAGCCTCAACAGCTGCAGCAGCCCCAGCACGCCCCAGGGTACTCAGCTTCTCACGTCACTAGTTATGGAGCAGCAACACATGCAGCATCAACCAGCGGGGTGACGGGGAGCACACCGATGCCTCAGTCAGGAGGCGTCAGCACCCAGAGTTATCACGGCTATTACCAGCAGCAGCCGAGTGCTACTTCAACACCGGCAGCACCATCAATGGCAACCCCACAGAGCTACCATCCATATCAATACTCACAGACCCAAGCTGGTCAGCCTACCATTGCCTCCCTGTACATTCAGGCTGGATCTCACTACTCAACAAACAGTAGACCAAATGGTGATAGTAAAGAAGGCGGTGTGGTGTACTCCAACCAGACTTCCTATGCAGGCCAGGTTGCCCCTAGCAGTAAGGGGCAGCCCCCAGTCACCACTCAGCAGGGACCCAGACACCCGGCTCAAACCTACTCCACCACCTCAGCCACAACACCGCACCCACCAAATATCTACACTCACTGGAACATGTATGCCAATTATCCCCAAGATGGCATAGCAGCCACCAGCATTAGTCAGGCGGGGACAAACTCAACCAACACAAGTAAGTCTGGCCAGCCAGACCCCACCTTGAAAGCAGTGGCAACTTCCACGCCAACAACCACTGTCACAACTGACAGTAGCCAGGCAAGCCCCAAGACCACCCACATGTCTGCCCCCAGCTTATATACCCAAGGAGTCCAGTATAACCAGCCCATGATGTGGGCACAGTACGATGGACAACAGCCACAGTACCAGGCAAGACCTGGTCAGGTGCAGCAACCACAACAGCAACAACAACAACAACAGCAGCAGCAGCAGCAGCAGCAACATAGTCATACTTATTCCCAGCCATCTCAGCATTATCCGCAGCAGGCCTACCCACAGACACATCAGTACCCAGCCAAGCCACAGCAACACTCAGGTCAGCCTCAGCACTACCCTCCTCAGGCACAGCAATATTCATACTCACAACATCCACAGCAGCCACAACAACGAGCGCTCCAACCTCAGCAACCTCTTCAGCCGCAGCAGCAGCCTCAGCAGCCACAGCAGCTACCAGCACCGCCTCAGCGCCCACAAGGAACAGACTCCACAACTGTCACCGCTACCGCCACAGCCACCACCACCACCACCACCACCACTACCACCACCACCACCACCACCACCACCACCACCACAACAGGGGTCTCTGCAACCTCTGGAATCTCCAACTTGGATCTCCTGTCTGGCATAGAGCTAACCTCTCCTGCCACTTCCCAGTGGTCTCCTCTTATGCCTCAGCCAGCAGGGAACAGACAGTCAGTTGAGTCTCCTGCTGAGAGAGTACTACCTGCTCCTGCTCAGTCTGGCACAGCTCCGGACGTCACCTCATCTGCTGCCGCCGCTGCCTCCACCCAACAGCCACCCGTTACTGGGAGCAACTTGCCCAACATAGTTTCAAGTGTAAGTCTCTTGGATTAACAGTTTGGGTTTCCTGATCCTCATTTTAAATCATATTCCTGACTTCTGTAGGTTGTTATTGATCCATGATAATTTAATCAAAGTATCAGCTAGGTAGTACATCTTGATAAAGATAAGAAGTATGAAAAGCTCTCTTCGGTTAGCCAAGAAGACTACAATGGTGTTTTGAAAGATTTAGGTCGAAAGTGTCTTAGTTGTCCATGGAGTATTCTCCATGTCCATTTGAGTATGTATTCTCACACACATTTACAGGGAAAGATTTGATCTCATAGGTATAATTTCTATGGGGATAAGAGTTGTGAGATATTTTAGCTTGGGAGAGAGAGAAAAAAATTATGATGGTATGTTATGTTGTAGCAAACATTATAAAGTTTATTAGTTTATTGTTGCATGTTAGCCTGTCTGACTTACGATTGAGGTCTGGGGCTTGAATCCTCGGCCAGGCTTGTGCCCCCCCCCCCCCCCCCCCCCCCCCCTCTCTCAAGGAATATGGAGACATGCACTCGGGAGCCGGCTTTATGACTGGTCACCCAGGCTAACTGATCCATAATGTAGTGGGCAGTGGGGCCACCACATCCCTACACCATATATAGACGTATTAGATAGACCAATCATGATGCTGTTGCAGCAATTGAGAATTATTTATGGCTTGCCTCTGTGTGTACAGCACACACAGAACCTTCCTTTATCCCAGAAAGTTTCTACTTTGATGTTATTACAAATCTAACTTGGCATTGTTGGATTTGCTGTATCACCTTGAATATAGTATGAAGTCTTGGAATGGAGTAGATTTTATGGCTATTTTTAACAATAATCTTAAGTACATTTTTAAAGACATTTGCTATGTAAATGCATATGGGCCTATATCAGTGCTGTGTGGCCGCCTTATGTAGGGTAGAAGCATACGTGCAGGTTAGGTCATTGTTACGTTTGCTCGTAATCTGTGCTGTCAAGTCTGGTGTGAATGAGTTTCAGTCTTCCTGAGGTTTAATGACCTTGGAGGGTACTTGTAGGGCATCAGCCTTCAGCTTGTGGCCCATTCAATGTTCAGTATCTCGTCTTTGTTGTAACAACCACTCAGAATATCCTCCCTCCTTAGACTACGTGATCTTTTGCAACCCAAAAATATCCCAAACTGTCATTTATTGGTAAATTGCTTCATTTATTCAACACCTCACTATAAATAGTGTATTTGTAGGTGTTTCTTATATCCCATGATATATATTTACCCACAAGTATAAGCTTCTAAGGTTTGTTATTTCATTTACTGATAGATGAGAGTGCATGCATCATATATCTGAGTATCATACGTATGTAGATATGACAATTGAAATTACAAACAACTATGCATCTGAGCAATATCAATAAAGTAATTGCAATTAATTAGTTTTCTTTTGACTTATTGCCGTAGCAGTAATGGGTGGTTGGTTGTACCTCTTTGTTGTTGAGCATGACTGATGGTATTCAGCTTTTCCATGGCGTGGGATCTGCATGACTATGTAGGGGGTGCACATTGTGAACTTTCTGACCTGACAGCACTGGTAGTGGCCACAGCAGTAGTAACAATACATGAATGTTTGCATTAGCATTAACACTACACCAGCTTTCATACATTATTCAATAATTGAAACCTTGTATGTGAACAAGGCATAGTGGCACTTGTTGACAGCCCTGGATGAGCTTCCTTGAGGTGGTGGTGAAGCGTGTCCGAGGATAACTCTATATACTATCCTTGAGCGTGTCATTTATTGGATTGGAGTGAAGGAAGAATATTGTTCACTAAGAGGGGATAGGAAGTACGATGTAGCATATAACTGAATGGATAATAAATTGACTCCAAGTGCTACATACCAAGCGTATACAAAAATGTAAAGAATTGATCTAAAAGAAGAAAAAAATCTTAATTATCAGCATGTTGCCTAGCTGAACTTCTTTTGTAATACTAACTTTGATAATCTTTTACGTTTGATCATTTATATCTCGTTCTGCTCCACTTCTCACTTGTGTGTCCTGCACTAGATAAATAGATATGAATCTCCAGGATTTTTTTTTTTTAATGGTTGTTGTAAATTGAACTTTTTTGTTACAATTATACATTTTCACTTTGATATGAAATACGAGTGAAATTAATCTCATTGTAATGCCTTAAATTTTTTGACAAAATATGAGTTTATATACTAACAGCAAAATATGGTACATATGTCGCCTCCGTGGCGTAGTGGCTAGCGCACCTAGCTATGAATCCGCAGGCCCTGGTTTGAATCCGGGCCAGGGCAAGTCGGTGGCCAGCCCATCCAGCTGTTCATCCTTCCTTTTGGGGTTTTTCGATAAATGGGTACCTGGGGAAACCTGAGGAAGGTAACTGGTAACCCGGATATCACACTAGCCCAGTGTCCCGAGGTAGCGGGTGCTCACCCACCACCACGGGCTCAATGGCTAACGTGACGGAGATGAGCACCAAGGCCACGGCCATAGCATATGTCCCCATCTTTACCAAGTTGTTGGAAATGTGTACATATATGCATATGGTTTCTTTCAAAGCATTGCTTTGTAACAGACAAATATGGATGTCATCAATATTAGAATTATGAACCCCATGTTATCAGCCATATGTGTGACGTTTGGGCAGTGTGACAGAAGTGTATGCAAGGTCCTGGTGTTTAGAACATAGCTATTTCAGGTGTGTGTGTGTGTATTTGCATGCATGCACACTCTAATCAAGTATTTTAAGTGTTGTGTGTGTTGGTACAGAACACTGCTGCCGTGATCAGCAGCAGCAGCACCACGCCTGCAGCAGCCCTCTCCTCCACCTCCATACTGGACCTGACGGCCCTTGCCAAGGTACACTACATGAGGTGGAGGCTTTGCCTTTTTGTATTGAGTTACAAGTCTACAATCAAGAGTAATGTTTTATTGAGGAATATTTTAAATTCATATGAAAACTCAGAACATATATTCTATTTAATGTTGGTTACTTTCTGATGCATAATAAGTTGAAATTGATTTGATGTATACATAGCACTGCCAAAAAGAGATCAAGTGCGAAAATTATTGCTGATGTGTCAAAAAAGCTTGACAGCAATAAAGGTTAGATCCTAGTAAAAGCTTCTAGATTTGCAAGATCACAAAGAATACCTCCTTTGCACCACAGAGCCGAAAGCCCTGCGTGGTGGACCCTCTCACGGATGATGAAAAGCTGCAGAAGCTGGCTGGGGAAACAGAGCGGCTGAGCAAGGTGGTGGAGGGGCTGGACCGTAAATCCCTCAATGGACCCACCAACCTGGAGCTGAAGTGGAAGGAGATGGTGGATGTGGTGGTAAGGGCTTCCGCTTCCCTGTGCTGACCAAGTGCTGTAGTACTTATTAGTCATTATTCTTTTTGTTGAATTTTCATTATTTTTGTTCCACCAGGTCACATTTAAATGATGAACCCCGACAATAGAATTGGAAGTGTATCATCGACCGTCTAACCTCATAAGACATAATGGGAAAGTCTAACATAAACAAAGAGATAATTGATGATGATGTATAATGTATATAGTAGTATTTATATTCCGTATTAGTACAGTACGTGCATCATCTTTCAGACCCAGCTTGTATCAAGGGTCTTTTGTTTTTCCACACCTCCACAGGAGAAGGAGTGTGGGGACCTGAAGGTGTCAGTGGCTCGCTGTTATCCCCTCAAGAACAGGTTTGCTGACATCCTCCCCTTCGACCACAGCCGCGTCACCCTCTCCTCGTCCCCTCGCGATGACTACATCAACGCCTCACACGTGCAGGTGGGGCTGAGGGGCAAGGGGCAAAGTTTTTTTTAGTTTTTTATTATTATTATTTTATTTTTTTACATTGAAGCCTATAGCGCCAGTAGGCTATTTATTGTATGGAGGGACGTGATGGTTGGCCCTCCGCCCGTTGGTTGGTGCAGGCTGCATTTTTATAGTGACACCTGTGATGTTATAGCTGAAGGCCCGTTATAGTAACTCTGCTACTTGTGTTTTTGTGCTTGATCTTGGAATTGCAAGTGGGAATGGGTATGGATTTACTGTTTTGTGCTGGAAAAATTGGATGTTAAGTTTGAATGGAAAACTTGACACTGTAATGTGTACTCAATAGTCATATAGGTGAGTCAGATGTCTATCATGGAAGCGCCATAAAACCATTAGCTACCTACTTTTGGATCTGGACTCCTGCTGCAGGAAGGATTTCCAGTAGCAAGGCCATGCAGTAGTGACATTTTGTTGTTGAATGAATTACCTGATGTTTGAATATCATCTGAACTCTTTTAATATACTGTATCTTTGCATTTAACTTTTGCTTTAATCTTGATCTCTTAGTGTGTTAACTGATGATAATGGTGATGATTGTCGCAGTGGTGATGAGCTAACACCCATGACCCTTGCCCTCAGATCAAGTCAGTGGAGGAGGGCTTCCCCGCCATCCTGACTCAAGCACCGGCAACCTCCACCATCCTAGACTTTTGGACCATGGTGTGGGAGCAACAGGTGGAGCTTATTGTTTGCCTCAACTCGGATGCTGAGGTGAGTGAGTGCCCTGGTGTGGTGTGTGGTGCTGGGTGCTGGGGTGTGTGTGGTGCGTGGTGCTGGGTGCTGAGGTGAGTGAGTGGCCTGGTGTGGGTGTGGTGCTGGGTGCTGGGGTGTGTGTGGTGCGTGGTCCTGGGTGCTGGGGTGAGTGCCCTGGTGTGGTGCATGGTGTTGTGCTGGGGTGTGGAAGAGTCTCTGTCCCTTTGTACTTACTGGGACATTCATGCTCTGTGGAGTCTTGTTTTTCACCTTCCCTTCGAAGCGGTTAAGTTGTTCATTGCCTTCGCTATTTAGCAGGGTTAGGTCCAAGTGCTTGTGTTTAAATTAGACATATGGTGTTTATTATGTGACCCTAAAAAAACGTAAAAGATGTGTGTACATGATATGAAGGAATGTAGTAGACCTGTAGTAGAGGAATTTTTTTATGTTGCCCCACCAGGTGAAGGGCCAAGTGTACCACGGCAACGAGGTGGCCAGCAGTGTGTCGTGCGGCCCCTTCACCGTGGTGGTGCACAGCCTACGTCCCGGCAGCTCCTCCGCCTCCTGCCACCGCGTCCTCCACGTGACGCACCGCACCACCAAGATCACCCGCGTCATCATACACCTGCAGTTCCTTGGCTGGCCGCCCAGTAACAACGTTTGTACGCTGGACTTGCTCTATAGTCTTCCATTATCAAGTCACTTAGAACTATCCACAACCACCCTCAATTCGTGAATGGTAGTTTGCCCCCTCCTTCTTGTGTGGGAGGTATTGTTCGCTCACCATGGGGAAGTGGAAGTCAGGGAGTCCTTTACGAGCATTCGATATCGAGAATCCAAATGTCGAGATTGTAAATAGGGTCTATTTTTCATATACGAGATCGAAATCATGATCGACATCAACTGGGGTGAGTAGAATGTACAAGCTTAAAATGCGGCCCTACACTCCTGGGCTGGAAAAGGGTGATTTGTTACCCCAGTGAGTACCCAGAAAGCGTGCCGAAAGGTAATCAGCATATGGGGGCCTGACATTTAAGGGTAATTAGCAGGTGAGTGGCTCCAACCTTGGGACCGCAGTCAGGTCATCCCTAGCAAGGCGTGACCTGAAGGGTAATTAAGCATATGGCGCGGCCTGACCTTTAGGGGTAATTAGCAGGTGTGCTGCCCCAACCTTGGGACCCCTACACTACCTTCTCTTGTATCACGCAGCGTCCCCTACATTACAACGTCTTTTTTGCTTGTTATGCATGTTTTATGTTTAATTAATGTGCAGTTATGTTATTTTGTGCTATTTTCTCTTTCAGAATGCTTTTTCTACAGAATAGGTAGTACAGTGTGGGTAATATAGGCGCTGTGTGTTTGTTGTGTTTGCTATAGTTTATTTTAGCTTGAAAAACATGTCTTTTTTTTTTCTTTTCTTTTTTTCTTAATTTTTATTTATAATTGATGGGGTCCTGGAACCAAACCTATATTTTACCATTAGTTATGTGTTTCGTTATACGAGATTTTGCTTTACGAGTATGCCAGGTGGAACCTAACTGCTCGTATCTTCGGGACCTCCCTGTATATATATATATAATTATAATGGTAATGGGTAGAAATTAAATTGACTAAAGTGACTTGATACATTGGAAAGACTATAGTAATTGGTGAAGACGCAGTATTAGTCAGGCATTTGAATTCCTTGATATCCTCACATCATGCACGTAGACAATCCAACTGGAAAACATCACTTGTTGATTTGGAATGGGTGTCGGAAATCTAAAGACACTTGTTTGAAATCAAAGAAAATGTTTGTGCATTGCATGATTGAATGGGTCACTGAAGAAACTGAAAACAGAAAAGAAACACTTACATTTGAATTATTTATATAGTTGAGGTACTCATGTGTTCCCTTGGCTGGTCCAGTGCCATGCCGGAGACTCCCGGGCCGCTGCTGCAGTTTGTCGGGGATGTGCACACCTTCCACCGCCAGCAGAGGAACAAGCTGTGGCCCGTGGTGGTGCACTGTGTTCCCGGCCTCGGCAGATCGGGGGTGCTCACTGTCCTTTCTGCATTCATTAAAGAACTTCATGCCAGTAAGTAAAGCTATAAAAAATAAGCATAGAATTCACAACATTTATAGTTTCTTTCCCTGCATTAACTGGATATCCATAGGGCCTGATGTTTTCTCATCTGTGTTCTTCATATGAAAAGCTCTATAGTGATGTATGTAACATAAGTAGAGTGTCTTTAACATAAGTAGAGAAGCACAGCAACTAATGATGAAAAACAGAGCTTGGAGATTAGACCATAAATGATGTTTTCCTGTATTCATTTCAGCTCAGCCAACACTGCAGATTAAAGTAAAGTACTAACATTCATATGTGTGTGTGCGTGTGTGTGTGTGTGCCTAACCCAGGTGGCAGCTTGGTGGACCTGACGTCCCTGGTGGTGGAGCTGAGTCGGCAGCGGCGCGGCGGTGTGCAGGACAAGGACCACATGTACTTCCTGTTCTCCTCGGCACTCTACTACGCCCAGGATGTGCTCATGAAGCGTACGTCCCTTACTCCCCCTAGGACATTTCTTAGACATTAAATTGAAAGGTTACAGCTGATCTTAGCAAGAAAAACTCCCTTTAGCTTGATGATATTATTAGACCATATTAGACCTTCCATTGACTTAACCCAATCAAGAATAAATCTTAATCTTTCAAAGCTGATGCTGGTTTCAGTAATAGAATGATGCCAGAACACTAAAATGATAGGAATGTATTAGATTCAGTGCTATTTGAGATATGGGGGAAGCTATTGTATGAAGCATTAATGATGTCATATATCTAGACAATGCAGTGCAGTTTTTGTGCTTGTACAGCATTCACCACCTTCAGTCACCTCTTCAAGTTTGCCTCTCCCTTGTAGGTGGCATCTTGACCAATAAGGCCACATTTGAGGAAGGTCCCAGAGAAAAAACTCATGTACGCCATCCCTCCGCTGACCTCCTCTCTACGTATGACCTATCCCGGCTTAAGAGCAAACTTGGATTAGGTATGAACTGGCTTGTTATCCTTATTGCTATGAGTAGTCATGTCATGCAGCTAAATGATAAATCTCATCCAGTGCCTAGTTAACTGTTCCAAAGGATGCTGGCCATCAAACAGAAAATTGGAGTCAACATGTGTCATTCCTTATATTGAAAAGTGGTTTGCCACACATTGTACTGCAAGGGTTCCAGCAACAGGGTTCCTACCTACAAGTCACACTCTGCAAGGTCCAAGAGGCTTTGTCTCCTTGTACATCTATTCTCAAGAGGAAAGTTAAGAAGAAGAATCATAACTCAGTTCATGCCATCAAGGAAGGTAGAGCAGGATGCTGCCACCCTAGCAGTACTGGACAACCCACTTGCTCACACAATGGAGGCACACACTTGTCAATTCCCATATTGCTTTTGTATGGTTGTTAGCATCCTTTAAAACAGTCATCTTGGTCATTTCCTCATGAAGTAGGCCTGTTCAATGCTATAGTGTGGCCAGAAATTGAAAACAATTACAAATATCTGAGTCTATTAACTCTTCGACACCCTCAGTCTAGACTTTAGTTGAGTACTGCTCAGTCCCTGATGAAAGCCAGGTTTGTAAAAGATATTCCAGATGAGGTAATGTCGATGTAGCAATGTGGTAGTTGCCAGCCATTGAAACAACCTGTCTTTCGTCCACAGACCAAGAAAGTGACAAGTCTGGCGGGGAGGAAGACCACTGCCATAGCAACTCTGCTCTTAGTAATGGTTCATCTTCTACCTTAGAGGAATCAGCTTTGAAAGAGGCACATAAGGAGGTCTCCAAAGGAACAGAACACTCAAACACAGCCTCAACAAGCAACATTGACCTTAAACCTAACGGGGAGTCCAGCGGTGGTGTTGGGGTCAAGGGGGAGGAGGGAGGCAGTGAGCGGGAAGTCGATGCGGCAGCAGTAATGGAAACTAAAGCGGTTGGAGCACTAGACTCAAGATTTTCCATGCTGCCTCCAAGCCTGGCAGCCAGTCTAGACCCAAAGCAGTTCAAGCTTGAGCCTCCTGTACTGGGAAAGCCTCATAAGATAACAAAGGATAGCTTTGACAGTGCTAGTGGTGGAGGTCTGAAGAAATCTGATGACCCAACTGATCCATTCAGCACACTGGATCCTCTCTGGTCACACAAGAAACCTTCATCATAGTTAACAGGTATATATATTTAGTGTCTTTGATGCCAAGAAATGTTTTATGTACTCTTGTTGCTCCAAAGTAATGCCTCAAATTTTTTCCTTGAATACTACTGGAGATAGGTAACTAAAGTGTATTATCATAGTTCAGATCTTTATACACATGGTTAATAATTTGCAGTCACCTCTACATGCTGCAAATATTATTCAGCTGTAAACAAGACCTCATAGACTACCTTATATTATCATCAGCGAAATGTAACCCTTAAAGTCCATTTTCCATAGAAGTCACCTAGCTAGTATAGTCCATGGTGATGCTTGTTCCCTGGCGCTCCCTCAAGGGGGTGGCCACAGCACAAGTGTCTCCATTTGCACCTCTCCATGCACCTCATTCTCACATCTTCCAGTCCTCTCACTCTTGCACCGCCTCTCTCACTCACGTACTCCAACACTAGTTTTTACAAATTACAAAGGAGTTTTCAAACACCAAGAGACGAACTGGTCTTTATGAGGTCATCCTCTCACTCCCAGTATTTGATATTCTTGTATATCCTTGTCAACTTTCACTCACCCATTCATTGCAAGCTTTCAAACTATTGAAATACTATTCTGAAAAGTGTCAAAGCTAAAAATCTAGATTATGAGGTGAATATGACACGACAGTTCAGTGTAATATATATATAGAAAGAAAACAGTAATGACCTCCATGGGAATGAAGGAAGGGTGGGTTGTGAGGTGTATCAACAAAGTGACATCAAAGAGGAAGAAGTTGTAATTATAATGACTAATGGAAGCCGAGTGTGAGACTGCATCAGGTAGTACTGATAATCGAACTGACTAGATATTGAAGTGTTGACAAGTTTAAAAACTTAAAGATGTTTGAATGCGTATCATGTGCAACCTAGCTTGGAAGGAAGGGAGAGTAAAGACTGGACAAAGACTACTTGAAGTCTCAATACAGGGAAAGGAAATACAAATGGTAGGTTATTGAGACTGCTCTTTAAAAATTAACAAAATGTATGGAAACTTGAACCATAATTATATATATTAAACATGAATTTCTCTAGCTACAGTAGGATTCAAGAAAAGTATTGAAAGGCATTACTTTTGGTGTTGTCTAATATATATAATATAACTCAGTATACATTACAGCATATCAAACTATAAACATTTGTCTTAAGAATGCAAAACTCAAATAATGGCTGTCATTATAATTTGTTAGTGTCCATGTAGTTACGTGCAGTAAAGAGTCGACAGATTGTTTCTTCAGCATATATTTTTATGCCAGTTGTATCTATAGTTGTATCTAAGAAAAGCCTATTTATTATATTATTGTTTCTCTTAGTAAGCAAGTGCATTTATATTATCACTCAGCCCCCTTATCCAAACATACCCAGAACATCAACTTTACATATAGTGTAGACCCTGAGTAACAGGGTTATAGGCTGAAATGTTAATTCTTGGAGTAAATATTTTTTGCCAACATTTTTTCAGAGGAAGGCTGTGCCAGTAGCAAATTTTATTACTAGATAATGCAACCTGAGTAGTAGTTTGCCTGAGCCAGGTGAGGTAGTGCCATAGTGAGTTTGCTCGACCCTAGTGATGAGAGGCATGCTATCTGCTGACTGGGCCGGGCATCAGGTGCTAACAGGTTGCTATAAGGTAAAGTTAAAGATCTTGTTTTCGTTTATCTCTTGTTTAGTAAGAACCAAATACTACATGAGTATATAAAGTCAATGCATGCTTTCAATCTGGATAGGGAATTGTATTGATCTGATTTCCTTAGAGTTCATGGTCAATCAAGTTATGAAATTACTTGATAGTTTTACCTTCTGTTAGAATGTCGTGGTGACAATTTGATGATATGGCAACTCATTATCTGTAATTGCTTCATTTTGTAACAGTCCAATTTCAAGAGTCTTATTTCACTCAGATATATCTTGTCTTTGTTTTATGTAGTACTTTTATAATGATGTGGTGCACTTTGATCACTATCATGCCTTGATATTTTAGCTACTGAATTGGTTTATTTGTGCTTCACTGTTCATTGTCTTAGTAAGCATTCACTACGGAAAGGTTATCTGCTTGATGTGGATGTTGTGACTCTTCATGATCTGTCTTGCATATTGCAAGGCATTACTGCAAGGCAAATTGCTCTTGCAAATTTGGACCAAGAAATATCTTTTTGAATACCCTTTGAATCTTTCAGATAAATTAATATGGATGTTTTTCAAGGATACCCTTCTTGGGTATATTCTAAGTTACCAATGTAAGTTTACAATATGAGGTCGATTTTATACAATGAAGAGTGCGGTACACCCATGGAAGCCACATTGAGTGCAATCCTCACACTTGTCCTTTCCTTTATTGTTTCATTAGCATTTATGTGAATGAAACTAAATGAATTTCGTTCATTATCTTAAAAGCGGTCTTGAATCTTATGGTTATTATTCCCATTATTCAGTGCCACAAACACTTCGATGGAGAAGTACCAATCACCTGAGTAATTATTAATGGCTGTATGAATGATGTTTAGTAAAATGCGGAGTCAGTCCGGTGAAGTTCATGTGATGCTCAGAATAATTATTTGTATCAGTTCAGCTCGGTTGTATTCTGATCACACCGTTTCGGCATAAGGAAATGTTTGATTTTCTATGAATATTATCTGAGTAAGTTCCTAAGAGTAATTACCATGTATGTATCTTGGAGATTATTGGGCGTGAAAGTGGTCGCTAGTCTCCAAGCCGTGGAGACTGTCACCACCAGTTTGCGTCATCCGTATGTTGTGATTAATCACTGTGATGTTTTGTATATGGAAGAGTCTCATATATTGGTCTTTGTGGTGTCCATAAGCTTCAAACCTTGTCCTGTTGATTGCAGTATCCAATAAAGAAATGTTAAAATGAGCCTAGGGTAGTGTCCCATTCTTATTCAAAGCTTTACTTTGAAGGGTTGAATAACACCAGAACACATGCGTGAGTAAGTAACCAGTCAGTGTTTCTGCCTTTGAAAAGACGAATCAAGCAGTTTAGTGCATCACTTACAAACCACTGCTCGCCCCCACGTACCCAACCCGAACCCCTGAGTTAGCAAGGCTATGGGCCAGGGGGAAGTGGATGTGGGAAGGATGAAAGGAGAGTGGCAGGGAGGGGCGTGTCTGAGGTCACTGCTGGCCACCTGTCTCCCAAGTGGCCTCTTGTTCAGTAATACTCCTTTGGCCTCCAGCAGTCATGTGGAAGAGGCTACTTGGGGCGATTTTTCTTTTCTTTTTTTTCTTTTTTGTGGATGCCATGGGAGTGCATGCATGTAAAACAGACTTGTAGACAACACAACGTTTGACAAAATCTGCATAGGCTTCTTGTCCTCGTTAGTGACTGAGAGACATGGGTGGTTATGATAACGCTTATCTTTAGTGCGTGTGTGGTATATGCGGGCATAAAGTTTTTCCCTCCATAACAACGCGGTGTCGACTCTCATTGCGTAACTGGCTGATAAATATATATAGTGATAAGGGCCTTCATCCAAATAGTAACTACTACTACTACTATAATAGACTACTACTTAGATCATAATAAGGGCCTTTTAGTAGCAATTCGGTCCCTAGGGTTAGTTTACTCTGCATAATTCCTCCCTTGGTCCACCGTCCTCCCCGCCTGCCCGGCCTACCTCCCCTCCACATGGACGGCTCGGCATATCACGGACCCGCCTCGTGCTCTCCCTCCCTCTGCCTCTCACAGCAAGGAAGTGGGAATTACGCAATGCCAATGTACTCTATTAATGTCTTCAGTATTTCTACAGGACGTTGCTGCCACTGCGATTTTTTTTATCTTTTTCTTATGAGAATTCTTAGTTTTTACTATACGGGGACTAGCAATAAAAGCGGCCTTTTTTGTTACGTTTTTTTACTGCCCTTGGCCAGTGTCCTTTCATGTAAAAAAAAAAAAAAAAAAAAAAAAACTTAGTCACCGCTCAAAAAATACAGGCTGTTTTATGGTTCACGTTGTACCTAAATCTAACTTAACTAATTACATTATTTACTAATGTATTACGTTTCAAGATTTCGTTAGATGTTATTGTATGCGTCTAAAGTACTGCACACGCATAGTGAAAAAAAATCGCGTGTTGAGGAGCAGGGCGCAAACCTCTTCCTCCTGCTGCACGAGTGGGAAACGATGCTCCTGCACTCCTGCCTCTTGCTGCACGATGTTCCCAGTGGGAAAAACAAAAACGTACCATTACCAACGCTCAAAACGTAAAAAAGTACCACATGACAGAAACAAAGTATCAAAAAAGTATCCATTACTGATTTTTATAAGATATATTTTATAATGAAGAAATTACTAAATATTATGAAATCCTTGATAATCATAATTAAATTTAAGACAACATCTTACGCCTGGCAGCGACGAAGAGTGTCTACAGTCTGCTGCAGCATGATTATGTGCTAACAGAGGGACTCAGAGAGAGAGTTCCAAATAATTATATACGAAAAAAAACACTGAGAGAACTCCCTACTTTTATAATCTTAATTATACAGTAATAACATCTGTTTTTTGTCCAAGCGAGCGAAGCGAACTTGGACACCTATTTCAGCCGAAATCAGGTGTCATATAGGCTTGTAAAATGTTTCCTCTTCTTCTTCTTCTTGTGACTACTTTTGTGGGGAATGCTACAGGCGCAAAGGAAGAAATTTGGCGCAGAAAGTTATATTTCGTCTCTTAACTCATTGTCCAAGCGAGCGAAGCGAGCTTTTACCATTTATGCTAAAATTCGTAATATATTGTGCCTGGAGGCATTACTGCAGCGGTGAAAGTACTGCATTAGTGCAATGAAAATAAAATGTGTTCGTAACCCTCCCAACAACAGTGTCTGTTGTCATATAGTATGGTATCGGTGAGCGTCGCCGCTCACCGATACCACCACCACCACTACCACACCACCAACACCACCACCACCACCCCCACACCACCACACCACCACCACCACCACACCACCACACCATCACCACACCACCACCACCACCACACCACACCACCACCACCTCTACCACCACACCACCACCACCACCTCTACCACCACCACCATCACCTCTACCACCACCACCATCACCTCTACCACCACCACACCACCACCAACACCGTGCACCACCACCACACCACAACCACACCACAACCACCACACCACCACCTCTACCACCACCACCACACCCATCACCATCACCATCACCACCACCATTACCACCATTACCACCACCACCACAACCACACCACCACCACCACCACCACCACGACCATCACCACCACCACCGCCATCACCACACAATTTTTTTTAAACTTTTTTTTAAACTTTTCAAGAACAATTTAGCACTTTTCTTTTCTTTGTAAAAAGTAAAGAAAATCAAAGAAGGGGATGGTGAAGGTTAGGTCAGGTTGTAATATAAATATTTTAAGGTGAAGGTATTTAAAAAGTTGAAAAAGTTTAAAAAGTTGCCTGTGCGAGTTTGGACACGTTCCACATCTTTAGTGTGGACGTCTATTTCCTAGTTTATATGTTACCACATAATATGCAAGTATCACAAAAATATATGGAAAAAAAAATCATCCATTAGTCTTTAGGACTTTACTATCTTGAAAAGAAAGACTATGTTAGGAACTCTGTAATGTTATAAAAAAAAACCCTGTCTTTGGCATACTATCACATAATATATCACAAGAATATAAAGAGATCATCCTTTACATTTTTAGCATATCCAAGACTACATTAGGAGTAATATAACCCTGGTAAATACATAGACATGGTGACAAAACCATTTCCTTTTGGTATTGATGTTCCTGCACATATAAATAAATTACTAAGCAAAAGAGATCATCCTTTGTACATTACAATACAGAAGATATGAAGTCCTTATCTACGTCATAAATAATGTATTTGGCATTTTGCAAAACGATAAATAATTCTCCCGGCCATAACTGAGCATGTTTTGTGTTCTGTTCTAAGTCTACTTGCCATGAATACAGCCCTAATATTGGCTCATCGATTCCCCCAGTTGATTTAGGGTTGATAAAACAATAAGCATATTTGTTGTACATATAAAATGTGTCACTTACGATAACCTCGCTTCTATGACGCAGTAACTGAACTTTACTAAATAACTGTTACGTAGGCTTATCACTTCCTTCTTGCACACGCACTGTCACGAGAAAGTCACATTATAACATGTTTAGTCTTCAAACAACTAATAGTACAGATAAAAATAACAAAAACTTACAATGTTGGGTGAGTATGTCCTCTTGTCCCTCTCCGTCTCCGTAATGGCGTCTTGGAGCTCGGTGCACCTAGAGCAGAGAGCTTTGTAAGCTCTCTGCCTAGAGTACCTTGAATAATAGAGTAGCGACAACTTGATTTATGGGCGCCATCTTGCTACCAGGGCCTCTTCGTTCACCCAAGACCCGCGGAAGTTCTCAAGGCATGACCCCGCAGTATATCATGTTATACATGTATAAAGGATATACTGTTATCTTCGGAAATGTTTGTTCTATAAGATTATCACATAAAACACAGTAAAACACATTAAATAAAGGTCATTATGAGACTCTGAAGAAATATGCATGAACCTACAATTCATTTAAACACGTCGTCATGTAAAACTTTGTGGGACAACTTATATGATGGAAAATATCTATAGAAGCAGAATTTTATCAGCTTTCCATTGCTATATTTCGTTTTCTGATACATGCAGTAGTACCATGCAAATATTACCGTTAACTAAATAAATTACCGTGGCGGCCCCGCTCTCTCTCTCTCTCTCTCTCTCTCTCTCTCTCTCTCTCTCTCTCTCTCTCTCTCTCTCTCTCTCTCTCTCTCTCTCTCCGTAAGAGAGAGAGAGAGATATGAGTGAAAGAGAGATATGAGAGAGAGAGAGAGAGAGACCAAAATACTTTTTCTACTTTATATATATATAAATAAATAAATAAATATATATATATATATATATATATATATATATATATATATATATATATATATATATATATATATATTATACCTATATATATATATATATATATATATATATATATATATATTATATATATATATATATATATATATATATATATATATATATATATATATATATATAAATAAATAAATAAATAAATAAATATATATTTATACAATTATATATATATATATAAATGATAAATATATATAATATATATATATATATATATATATATATTATATATATATATATATATATATAATATAAGTAAAGTTTTTTTATTACTCTCTCTCTCACTCATATTTCTCTTTCACTCATATATCTCTCACGGAGAGAGAGAGAGAGAGAGAGAGAGAGAGAGAGGGGCCGCCACGGTAATTTATTTAGTTAACGCTATTTGCAATGGTACTAGTGCATGTATCATAAAACGAAATATAGCAATGGAAAGCTAATAAAATTCTGCTTCTATAGATATCTTCCATCATATAAGTTGTCCCACAAAGTTTTACATGACTTGTTTAAGTGAATTGTAAGTTCATGCATATTTCTTCAGAGTCTCATAATGACCTTTATTTAATGTGTTTTACTGTGTTTTATGTGATAATCTTATAGAACAAACATTTCCGAAGATAACAGTATATCCTTTATACATGTATAACATGATATACTGCGGGGTCAGGCCTTGAGAGCTTCCGCGGGTCTTGGGTGAACAGCGAGGCCCTGGTACTAAAATGGCGCCCAGTAGCGTTTAACATAGGGCCTATGAATGAAGGTACCCTCTTTACAGGGATCCTAGGTGCACCGTGCGTACTGCGCATTGCCCCATCAGCTGTTGCGTCCTCGGGTCCAGGGTTTTCACGGGATCACATAAATCAAAAACAATAATGCGAGGTAAAAAAAAATTATGAATCTATAGCGGGCCTTTTATTTCGATTTTTTCATATTACCCTGGACGCATCGAATATGATTTTTTTTTTTTTTTTTTACTAAAATGATAAAAAGTATCAATTTTTTCCTCAATGTCAATTTCGTATCATTTTAGTCTAGCGTCGTAAAAACGTACCGGTACCGGCAAAAAGTATCAAAATGGTACTTTCGTACCGTCACTGGGAACCCTGTGCACGACAGGCCGCGGCAGCCCAGCAGTCTTGCTGCCACGCTGATATAACAGGAAGACCCACGCCACTGTGGCGCCCGAGGGCTGCACCGCTGCACCGTGTTTGTGTATACAGGTGTGGCTGTGCCCGGACATGACGCTTGTTGTTCATGACACTGTAAACCCATTCATCCACACCAAAAGCAAAATAATGTATATATATATATATATCACATGCCCAATTTGTTACCAGGGTTTGATGTTTGATGTTTGAAGAATTTCGTCAGTTATCGACGCAGCTGAGATGGATCTCCACTGTAACCAGACAGCTCTCCCTCGGGCCTCAGACTACCCCTAGAGAGCTGTCTGCTAGTGCTTATAGTGCTGGCCGAAGCCAGCACCCCGGGAGACGGGTTACAACCCCCCGGCTAACACCCGGTACCCATTCACTGCTGGGTGGACAGGGGGCTTGGGTTTTGAGGAAACAGCCCAAATGTTTCCGCTCCGCCCGGGGATCGAACCCGGGACTTCTCGGTTGTGAACCGAGCGTGCTTCCCCTACACTACAGAGTACCCGGTTGAAAAGCTGTGCTAAGTATAGTGCGATGGTGTTGCTGGGCTCACGATAGCGGAGGAAAAATGTACAGGCTGAGATGAGTGGTGTCCGAAACTGTCCACGCTGGAGAGGCTGTTGCAACCACGGGAGTGATTAGCGACAAGTGGCTCTTGACTGTTAAGGGGCTGCTCTTCAAGGTCAAAGAGAATCAAGATTATGTAATTGACTGTGTTTGCGTTATGTATATATATATATATATATATATATATATATATATATATATATATATATATATATATATATATATATATATATATATATATATATATATATATATATATATTATGAATTGAGGATAGCGTATGGGGTTCTATGAGCGCGGTGAGCCTGGGGCTGGACTCCTAAGCCGTCATGAGTCACAAGTCTGAAGTCTCCTACAGGTGGGCTGGCTGCGGGCCCCACCCACCTGTGCGTACAGGTAGACAGTTTGGCGCCTCGTGTTTTGGGTCGGCATGGCGACAGTGTATAGGTTGAGGAGACGCAGGGCGCGGCACTCCGGCCACTGAGGGTGTCACTGTCACTAGGAAGTCTAACTGGCAGCACAGTAGCCTGCGAATTTTCCCTGCGGATAAAATAAAGAGGGGAGCTGAGAGGGAGGAAGGAAAGGGACTTGGGTTATGGTGTGCCGGAGTCTGACAGCTGGAGTGGGGTGAGGTAGCGGAGAGTTCTCCTTGGTTGTGTCGCACCAGGAGAGGGAGCTACTATAAAGACAGGTGGGACAGGAGGAGGGTTCAGGGGGCCAGGACGCAGGGAGACGTACACAGGTAATGGGAGGTAAATAAGCATACCTATGCGTACTAGCAAGTCTTGGAATATCACATACGAGTACGCTATCGAGTACGTTATCAATCACGCAAACTACAGAATGCACACATCCACTCACGACTATACACTTACATAAAACAATACACAGGTGCAACTCTATACATACTGCAATGAGGACTGTGTTGTCCTCGTCCTAAGGCTTGAGGATAAACTATATATATGTATACGACCTCGGTGAACCTGCGACCCAGATCACAATATCCGGGGAGGTTCCTTGCAGCTAGGTGAACAATTGCGTATTTAGTGACCAGCAGCAGACTCACGATGGCGGATGGCGAGACCTCTGAACAAGGAAAAGTATAGGAGCATTTCGGCGCCTCTATTCCGCCACCGTCCAAGGGCGTCACTCATCCCCTGGTGTGGGCACTGGGGAGGGCCAGATGACTCCTCGAGATTGACTAAGCTTGAGTCATGGCTACGTAGACGACCTTCCTTAACCGCTGTCGAGTCGGAAAAATATGCACATGACTTGCCAGAACAGGTTACTTGTCAATCAATTAGTCAGTCACCGATGCAAAGGTGAACATTTTGTAAGATATGTTTTAACGTACAGTGAGCTGTAATGATCGTATTAAGGGTCAGTATTGGGTAATGGCGCACCGGAATGCAGAGTAACGACAGAAACTGTAGAAAGCAGCGTAAAGATAGAAAAGAATACAAGGGGACGGGCGAGAGGAGGTGACAGGGGGAGGGGTGAGAGGAGGTGGCAGGTAGACAGATAGGCAAATGATGATACAACTTGGTGTGTTACGTTGTGGCAAGGTGGTCAGGCCATCAGGTGATAAGATTAATGCATATTTCTCCAAGCGACTCTAGAAACCTGACACTGATAACCTACGGTAGCGCGAGGGGGAAAGAAGACAATAGTCAGCAAATTCGTTGATATTCGTGATCGTCGTCGTTACTAATACATATTGGTATTATCATAATATTAAAAATGATGAGAATAATAATGCTTATTATTGTTATATGGTGTTTATTATTCTTATGTGGTGATTATGGTCATTTTATGGTGATTATACTTATGATGGTTAGTTGGTAAATGATTGGAATGGACTCAGTAGACAGGTAGTTACTGCAGAGTCATTAGAGAGCTTTAAAGGGAGGCTAGATAAATACATGGATGGGGATGAAAGGTGGATGTAGGTAGTGTTAGGTAACAGGAACTACCTCGTGTAGGTCTCGCGGTCTCTTGTAGCTTCCTTATTTTCTTATGTTCTTATGTTCTTATGGTATTGATTGGCAGCGAGCGACGCGAGCTGCTACTTACCATAAGACCCATTCGCGTAAGGGGAGTGGAACCAAGTTTAAGCCAAAAAGTTAATAACTACTCCTAAATATTGTCGGATTGAGCTGAAATCTGACATGCAAATAGTGCTGTCAAAATCAATGGGGGTCTGTGAAACAAACTTTTTGCGTAGAACAAGCCCTTAATGAGTAATTAGCGTAATGAGTTAATTGGCTGGAACGCAAGAACTGAGCCAAAAGCAAAGGGGCCAGAGGCTGGACGCCTATACTTGATATATATATATATATATATATATATATATATATATATATATATATATATATATATATATATATATATATATTATATTATATATATATATATATATATATATATATATATATATATATATATACTAGCCGCAAAGCCGCCCTCTGGGCGGACTTTTTGGCTAGCTCTTGCGGAGGGCTATTGGTGGTGGGCCACCTGTGTTTGGTGGGCCGAAGGCCCACCAAACACGGACTCTCCAGATAGCCCCTTCTAACTTTCCTGAAATCATGGATGCAGAAATGTATGTATTACCTCCACCCATTCACTCACCCATTACCCATCACCCCCACACATTCACTCACCCATTACCCATCACCCCCCACACATTCACTCACCCATTACCCATCACCACACACCTATTCCCTCACCCATCACCCATCACCCCCAACCCATCACCCCCCACCCATTCACTCACCCATCACCCCACACCCATTACCCATCACCCCACCCATTCACTCACCCATTACCCATCACCCTACATCAAGGTTTCCTCAATTCTCGCAACCCACTTTTTTTCACAATTATCGCTAATAGGCTGCTAAAAAAAATAAAAATGATCGGATCATCTCATAATTGGGCTTAAAACCTTCCCCTGGTCAACCCGGTTCCAAAAATGTGCCATATGAGGTGATTGCGCCACGGGGGGCGGAACCTATACCAGACACACACACACACACACACACACACACACACAGACAGACAGACAGACAGACACTCTTTCGCTTATATTTACCATTACCCATCACCCCCACCTATTCCCTCACCCATCACCCATCACCCCCAACCCATCACCCCCCACCCATTCACTCACCCATTACCCCACACCCATTACCCATCACCCCACCCATTCACTCACCCATTACCCATCACCCTACATCAAGGTTTCCTCAATTCTCGCAACCCACTTTTTTTTCACAATTATCGCTAATAGGCTGCTAAAAAAAAAAAAAAAAAAAAGTGATCGAATCATCTCATAAGTGGGCTTATGACCTTCCCCTGGTCAACCCGGTTCCAAAAATGTGCCATATGAGGTGATTGCGCCACGGGGGGCGGAACCTATACCACACACACACACACACACACACAGACAGACAGACACACTTTCGCTTATATTATTATAGATAGATAAGATAGATATATATATATATATTTTTTTTTTTTTTTTTTTTTTATATAATTATTATTGCTTTAATAGAAATTATCTACGTCATATAACGAAAAATTATATAATTTAAAAGGTATGAACAAATATCACTAGTTTTTTTTTTTACATCAACTACTACAACTACCACCACCACCACCACCACCACAACAACAACAACAACAACAACAACAACAACAACAACTACTACTACTGATCATGATAATGATGATAATGATGTAAATATAATGTTCGTGAACATCTTTGTGTTCACTTGTATTCTCGGCGGAATATACATTTTTTATCAATGCAAAATCAGTACCATGGAATTATAATATATCCAATATGTGACCGTGCATTACCCTCCCCTTTTTTTGTTTACCTGACGCAAAAAAACCGTATGAACCCGGATATATGCAAATGTTTGTCGCGTTTCCATGCAGCAGGAAGCATGACGAGGAAGGATTACCTACAGAGCCGAGACTTATAATAAATTTTGGTCGTTTATTTATTTTTGTCACAAAGTTCGTTGTTGTTTTTTTGAGGCTCATGACGATGCAAGTTGTTTTGATGAGAAAATGCATGTCAGAGAGAGAGAGAGAGAGAGAGAGAGAGAGAGAGAGAGAGAGAGAGAGAGAGAGAAGCAACATGCAGCCATGTTTTTCTAGACATTTTTTCCTCTTCCTCATGACATGTCTTTTCCTCACTTAAAGCATGAAAAAGTGGTCATCGTGACTTTCCCTGAGCCAGGAGTGTCTTCAAAACACTGCACCATCGTCCTCGCTCAAGACCTTCCTTCATGCACACGTTCTTTATCCCCTTACACCGACGGGACGGAAGTGCCAGACAAGATAAGCTGCTGGGTAGGTACACATGCACGAGAGGATTTTATTCCGTTCTTTAAATGTAAAATTGTCTTGAGTTTCTTTCATGTTATAAGAGAGAAGTAGTTTGGTTCATGTGTGTGCGAAGGATATGGTGGACGGGTGAACGGGGACAATGATAGCACACAGCCCGGATATTACCCGCCTTAATTATCCTGTCTGGGTATTGTGACACTGCTGATAACGATCAAGGAAAGGAGCTACATATGATCCTTGATTCACTGAATACATATATGTGTATGCGTGTGTGTGTGTGATTGCCACAGTGCATTTCAGGTGTAAATGTTTATTTATGTTGCGCACTGTCTTCGTCATCATCAAAAAGGTTATTCAGTCATCAGATTCATCACCTTAACCACACGAGTCTGTTTTCAACGTAGTTCATTGTAATGCAGCCATATATGGTTATAATTCTTATCAAGTCTTCCGGACACACCAATTTTCCATGGCACTTGTATGTCGCAATTTTTTTGTTTTGTCGCATATCTATGTAATTAACGAAATCATGGTATTAAAGAAGCGCTATGGGAAAAAAGAGTCTGAAGTGATGAAGGTATGTTACCACAGGTCACCGGTGTAGCGATCTGACCGGTCGCCGGGCTGAAGCCTGAAAGTCAAATGATGATTGTGAGAGTAAAAAATGCGATATATTAAGAAATCGGGTTGAAATGAACAGATGAACCATCTCTCAGTGTAGCAAAAAGTCATGTAATCTTTGTGTCATTGTCAAGGTGACATTAGGGTCTGTGGGAATAAGCGGGGTGATACAATTAAGTTACTGGGTGACGCCGCCGCCCTGGCAACACGCTTGTTTGGAGAGAGAACTGGGAAGGGAAAATATATTTATATTGATAGTCTAACATTCCCGACTCACTTATTAAATATCTTGCATTTTCATATATTTGGCTATACCATTTTTTTTATTGTATTAATGTCGCGCTTAAAGCACGACGAAAAGAGTGAGGAAGAAAGGAAAGAAAGTAAATAATTTTTCTCACACTCTCGCGCGTCACCCATTCAGTGTTCACGTCCGCTCGCTCAGCCGGCCCATGTTGCATAATAGCTTGCTTGTGTGCGGCTCCAGGCTATGCAGTGGGGTGGTGCGGGCCACTGGTGGTGAGTGGTGATAGTGGTGCCGAACTGCTGCGGCGGTGGTTGCTGCCTCTCGTATCTGCTTTGAATTGCATATGCAAATTTATTATATTTGTGTGCTGAGTAAGATGAAGTTTTATGTTCCTAGTCTTCAAGGCAGCCTGGGCACGGATGCCCAATAAACATCAATTTCTCTTTTCATTCATGCTTTCATTCCCTTTCACTCTTTCAAGGTGACACTCGTGTGTGATTACCATCGTCGAGGTCTTCGTGAAGTACCTACTTGTAGCTGGCATGGCACCCGGCTGTCGATAAGTGAGAGACAATTTTATCACATGTCTGAGATGTTGTCACGCTCCCATCAGCGATCGATCAGTAGCAGTCCGAGTGTGCCGAATCCTGCAAAACTCGGCAGGTTCTGGCGCATCACGCCACACGAAGGTGACGCGTCCTCCCCCCCGAGGGCCCGAGCCTCCCCGGCACGGCATTGGCGGAGGGCGCGTGACGTAGCGGGTTTCCCTGGCGCTCATTGGTCACGTCTCTGTGGTCCCACCTCGCCTCAGCCCGCCTGGAAATTGACGTTAAGGGAAAATTATAAAGCAGGAGGCGAAGCAGCTGGCGGTGCATTGTACAGGGTGAGGCGGTGAGGGCTTGACAACAGCTCCTTCCTGGTGGTGTCTAAACTTCTTAAAAAGTGATTGAAATTATACAACCGTGGAATCTGCTGTGTCTATAGTGAGCTGAAGTTATAGTAAGTGAGAACAAACACTGTCAGTCGATAATTAAGTATTTAACAATGGGCTATTGCATATGTAAAAAAATAGAAAAAAAATATAGTCTAGTTATAAATTGTTTGACGTGGAGCGTTGGGCGTGCACTAACCATAGGTGTGGCCCTCTTTACAGGTGAACTGCAGCCCCTAGGCCCTCGTCATCAGAATGCCTGCTTACGCCGACACCGTACCTGACACCAAGCCGGCGGTCATCACCTCCCTCGCCGCCATGCAAAAGGTAAGTCCTCGGTGACTGCATGTGGGAGGTGAAGGGACTCGTAGCCTTGTGGGGGATAAGGAAGGAGTGTATGACAGTTCACTCAACCTCGCTTACCTGTTACGCTGATCGAATGAGGTGATTCTAATTTCTCGCTCCAGATTAAAGTTTTATAAAGGTAGTAAAATGGTTTTTTAAACTTTTTTGTAAGTAGGTGTGTGCAAAGTATTCCTTGTACTGTTGATGTGTATTCTACTTTCCACCTATCCCGCATCCTTTTGGTGAATTAAAAGAGTAATACTTGTACTGCAAACATTAATTTATAGTGTTCGACACAGTGGAGTAGCGCGGACTCTGCTCGGTGTTTCAAGTGTTTCGGTTCATGAACCAACAAAAAACCAAGTTTTAAGTGAGGAGGAAGGAAAAACCGGTGGAAGTGTGCAGTCATCGTGATAGCGAAGCAAAACACATTATTACGGCTCACTGCCCCGTCCCCAAAGAAAAAAGTGACAGCAGTTTTTCACCCCGCCAAAAAAAAGTGGGGAATTTTTTTCTCCGCCAAAAAAAAAGTGTGCAGTTTTTCACTCCGCCAAAAAAAAGTGCAGTTTTTCACCCCGCCAAAAAAAAAGTGCAGTTTTTCACTCCGCCAAAAAAAAGTGTGCAGTTTTTACAAAGGCTTGACTTACTTCCTGAGTTCAGTCTGCTATCGGTTGAATGTTTTGCTAGTTATGAAGATGAACTATTGAGATATCTAGTAACATTAGCCAGGGAGGTTACAAGAGACTGATTATAATCAGTATAACAGTATAAATAATTATTTACCTGCGTGGGGATGAGCTTGGGTGAAGGTCAAGTGATGTTGAGAATGTGCAGTCTTGACTTTAGTAAAAAGAAACTCGGTGTTTGCAGAGGCAGTATTTTTTTTCTTCAAAGTGGAAAGTATTTTTTTTTTGTGTTGGCCACACTAGAGAAAGCCAAGTATTTGAAGATATTCGTGCGTATCCGTGCGTTCGTGCGTGTGTGTCAAGGTGTTCCGGCTTGTACCTAAACAATACTTTTCCTCCACTTCATAAACGTCAAATATCAACAGCATACTTTTCCTCTATTTCATGAGCCTAATCATATTAACAGCAGCATTTGTTACCTTGTGCTGATATGATTGTAGACGCATACAGGTTTATTGCTTTACTATATATTTTTTCGCAAACTGCTATTTAATACAATACTCCAATACTATTGACCAATATATTATAATAATAATAACTTATTATTAATCATTATAATACTATTTACCAATACTCTCCTGACCTAAAAGGAGGGGCACAACCCCTCAGAACCCCCCCCCCCCCCCGCTAGTTCACCTACCTAAGCTGGACGTTGGTTACGTAACCTAAGTAGAAACCTAACCTAGCCTTTCCAAGGACAAGATCTGTAGATTGTTAATGATAGCTAGTCTAATAATCTTGTCAAGGAGTTTCCTGCATGGCTCATCGGCGTCCACAATTACATTAGGTTCCAAGGTAAAAAAAAAAAAAAAAATAATAATAAAAAAATATGCGGAAATAGTTTCAATACCAGATGGTTAGTAACCTAACCTAACTATTGGGGGCTGCGCCCCCCCAGATCCCCCTTATGTTACTATACATTTCCGATGGCTGATGTTGGGGTTAGAGTTACCGCAAATGGTCATATCTAGTGGCGGCTCGTGGAATAGGGCTGCGGAGCTGCAGCACCCCCAGACACTCGCTGCCAGGTGTATGATGTCTTTAGAGACACAACATAATTGATACACTACTAACAAATATATCATAATAAAAAGTGTTATTTTCAATACGTTACTAAGTGAATTTTCATTAAAACCAGACTTAAATCTAAGTTACTTTAATGTTTGCTGTACGACTCGTGTCTGTGCTGCCACCGCGCCACTTGTAAACAAAAAGAGCTGCAGCCGAGCCAGCTTTTTAGTCTCGTCCCCAGTGCGTGTAAACGGTGTGCATACTTACCTGGCACAGGAGACCCGAGATCCTGAAGGCGGTTATCTCAGGGAGAGGCCCACCATTGCACTCCGGCGGTGCTGACCCTTGCGATTAACCTAAATGTGGTTAACTAGAGTGCGATTTTTTTTGTTAGCGGGGGATTGCGTTCGTGCATCCCCCTTTTTGTTGAAAAAAAAGAAAAAAAAAAAGACGGTGTGGTTAAATCGCGCTTTCTTTAATTACCCTGTGACGATGGAAAATCCAGTGAAGTATTTGCAAAACATCAACTTATCCCAGCGGACATTAAATGAAAAGACTGAAATCAAGCGGTACTGACTTTATTTTCAAGTAATATTGTAATTCTACCATCACCGTATCTCAGCCATCCCCTCTACTACCAACACTACCACACCCACCATCCCTTCTACCACCACCACTACTACCATGCCCTGAAATCCGTGAACATCAACTACAACTCATACCTGAGATAGGTAAAATTTGTGTATCCTACTGTTGTGTAAAGCTTGCAGTCCCCCCATTTCATTTTATCACGAGCCGCCACTGGTCATATCTACAATAGGACTGATATAACTACGGGACTTTTATTGTATTAAACTGCAGTAGAATTTTTTTGTCTTTCATACGTAAACATATAGCAGCGAGGTGAATGGTAAACTTTGAAGAGGTGAGGCTTGGGAGGGTCAGGGCTGGAGCTTCGAGGTTGCTGCGCAGCGTGGTGAATGGAGGTCGTACAAGGTCGTAGGTGTTTCCAAATGCAATATTCTGAGGGAAGGCCGCTGGGCAGGTTGGATGGAAGGCACGTCAATTCTTCTCAAATATTTGAATGTCCTGCTTAGACTAACTTAACTGTTGAGTTTAGTAGCCTATATGACAGTGGTTTTCTTACCTACCACCGAATGTGTAACTCCTACCTGTAAGTTTTTAGTTTCTTCTTTCGTATTGTACTTTATTTATTTACTGTTGCTATCATATTATATTTTCGCGCCAGCCCGTTCAGATGGCAGCGTCAGCCCGATGCCTGGAAGCCGTGGTGGTGAGCGGCATGTCTGGCCGCTTCCCGGAGAGTGCCAGCGTGGAGGAGTTCGCCCATAACCTCTTCAACGGGGTGGACATGGTGACGGAAGACGATCGCCGATGGACGCCCGGTGAGAGAGTGGGCGGGACAGAGAGGTGTGAGGGTGGGGATTACCTGATAGCTAGCATAATTACACCTTAGTTATTTGTTGGTAACTCTGTATAAATAGTTTTGTGTCGGGTAAACTTTCTTTTATGTTTATGCGAGTTTTCATGTGCGGCGTGTCAATATCATGCGTGTGACTCCTGCAGGCGTGTATGGGTTGCCTGGACGCTCCGGGAAACTGCCCGATCTGGCGCACTTTGACAGCTCCTTCTTCAGTGTGTCTCCCCGCCAAGCCCACGCCATGGACCCGCAGCTCCGCATCCTTCTTGAGCTGACCTACGAAGCCATTGTCGATGCCGGTGCGTGCTTTGGGGCTACATGCCAAGTACTGCTCTTGAAATCCTTATTTGCATGGGTTCTTCCTTGATAATCCTTCTTGACATTGCCTTGATATTCCTTTTATAGGATTTTATTTTTATTTTTTATCTTTTATAGCTCTTGGAAATCCTTTGTATTTGTAATATGTAGTTCTGTTCTCCCTCAGGCTACAACCCCAGTGAGCTACGGGGCAGGCGGATTGGCGTGTATGTGGGCGTGAGCAGCAGCGAGAGTGAGGAGGCTTGGACGGCTGACCCTGCCAATGTGTCAGGCTATGCCCTCACTGGCTGTTGTCGTGCCATGTTTGCAAACAGGCTGTCATACACCTTCGATTTCAAGGGTGAGCTGCGGGGTATGGGTAGTGGGGTGTTGTGCCAGAATAAACTCCATGGTGGATATTTAGGGTGGATAAACTTTTGACACATGATTAACCTGATGTTTACCACTTTTTTGCTGTGCAGGTCCTAGCTTTGCTATCGACACAGCATGCTCCTCCTCCATGGTGGCGCTGCAGGAGGCGTGGGCGGCTGTGAGTGGGGGCGAGGTGGAGGCTGCAGTGGTGGCAGGAACCAACCTCACCCTCAAGCCCCAAAACTCCATGCAGTTCAACGCCCTGAACATGTTGGCATCTGATGGAAAGTGCAAATCCTTTGATGCCTCAGGCAATGGGTTAGTATACCTTATGCTTGATTCTTGTACCACCAGAGATTCACAAGAGGAATGGCTGATTGCTGAGGAAGAATAGATGGCTGTCGTATTGTAGATTTGTGTGAGAATTTCAATATAGATTAGTGATGTTAGTCATAGAATAGATATTGGGATTTACTGTAGATTTTCAGTTAGAAATTCACTTCAATGGTATGGATGTAAATGTCCTCAAAATGGAGGAAGATTTCCCAAGATGAAATCTCAACAAATACGTTTTTGTATGGAAAGTTGAGCAGATAGAGTAGTGAAAGTAAATTTAAATACAGGGTATTCTAATGATATTTTTTGCCTTTTGCATCTCCATAAGATACTATGTCAGGTGTAGACAGGAACAACTATGAAAATGATTTAATCATCCCTTGCAGTCTTTTTTGCAGAGAGATAGTGGGGCATCAATGATTATGCCAATATTACAAATAATTGTTTCCCAGGTATGTGAGGAGTGAAGCAGCAGTAGCAATCCTATTGCAGCGGGCATCTGATGCTCGCCGGGTGTACGCCCACGTGGTGCATGCCCGTGCCAACACAGACGGTAACAAGGGGGAGGGCGTCACTTTTCCTTCAGGAGCAGTGCAAAGACAGCTGCTAGAAGAGGTTTACAATCATGCTGGAGTTTCTCCACTGGATGTTTCTTATGTAGAGGCTCATGGCACTGGTACAAAGGTAAGTCATAACTTTCACTAGCTTATATTTGAACCAGTGATGCATTGAATCACCTCTGCAGATAGTATTTAGCATCTTTAAGTGTTGAAATGGATTTTTATAAAGTTAATTACTGACCTGTGGCTGTTGGACAGGCTGGAGACCCACAAGAAGTAGGAGCCCTTGCCGAGGTGTTCTGCCAAAGACGCTCATCCCCACTGTTGGTTGGCTCAGTAAAGTCTAACATGGGTCACTCTGAGCCTGCCTCTGGACTCTGCTCTATTGTCAAGGTTAGTGGTGGAGAGAAGTGTCATGAGTTTTTTTAAATTTTTAGACTACTGGCTGCTAGATTTTTTGGTGTTTTAATGTTTACTGAATTGAATTTCCTTATTCTTCTTTTCCAGGTCTTGTTGGCCATGGAACACAAGGAGTTGCCAGGAAACCTTCACTTCTCATCTCCAAACCCTGAAATTCCAGCACTGGTTGCTGGGAAAATAAAGGTACTTTCACACTTACTTTACAAGGAATCATGCAAACTGATCTTTTGAGTCAATGAAAACTATCCCGATGTAAGTGTATCTACATGTTGATTGTGTTCTGTGCAGGTGGTGGACAAGAACACCCCGTGGCCTGGAGGCTATGCGGCAGTGAACAGCTTCGGATTTGGTGGTGCAAACGTTCATGTGCTGCTGCGCTCTCCATCGGCTCCCTCCCTGGCCCAGCCACCTCATCACCCAGGTGCTGTCCTCATTCCCTCCACACACAGGATCAACCACACAGCAGCTACCAATGGAATGCTCACATTAGATGACTTGGCTGCAGTTAATGGCAATGACAATACTGACAAGAGGAAAGTCACTGATTCCTCCACGTGTGAAAGGAGGCCACGCCTTGTTGTAGGGGCTGGTCGCACTCAGGAAGCCGTAACAACCCTGCTAGAGGGTGTCAGGGCGAAGGGAACCCCAGCACTCTACAGCCTCTTGGATAAGATCTCTGACATGGCCACTGCTAGTCATCCCGCCCGTGGCTATACAGTCATCAACTCTGAGAAGAATGTTGTACAGGTAATACTCTCAAGATATGTAGAATCAGCATGGGCAATATATTTAGCTGAATGGAAGACCTACCATATTATGCAAGGAATTTTATTTGCGCATCATTCATGAGATTGATTTCTGACTTTCCTTTCTAGGTGTCCCAAGCTTCCCTCAATACTAGGCCTCTGTGGCTGGTCTTCTCCGGCATGGGGTCCCAGTGGGTGGGCTGTGGCAAGGCTCTCCTCTGTTATCCAACCTTCGCCAACTCCCTTAAGAAGTGTCATGCTGCACTGCTGCCGTTTGGCGAGGACCTCATGAATATCCTCACCACCAACGATCCTGCAGCAAAGTTCACCACAGCCCTTGGCTTTGCATCCATTTCTGCCATACAAGTGAGTTAATTGAATGTTAATTCGACATGGTAAACATGTCTGTAATGTCTGCACTGAGTGAGTGAACATTGAAAATTAGGAATACTTTGAAATCATTGTTTTTTCTTCATCAGGTCGCCTTGGTGGACATGCTGAGGATGTTGGGTGTACAGAAGGTGGCTGGCATGGTGGGCCACAGTGTTGGGGAACTGGGCTGTGCCTATGCTGACGGCTGCTTGACAGCTGAACAGACAGTATTAACTGCCTATTGGAGAGGCAGAGTTGTTCAGGAAGCTAATCTACCTGATGGGGTCATGGCCGCTGTGGGTAAGTTTTGTCATCTCGGTGGGGTCAGTATTGTAGTTATGCACAGACCCCTTATATTCATCTTTAATCTGTTGCTGCAATCTCAGCCCTTCTATTAGTGTTGCCTGTTGCTGCAAGCTAAACATTTCCTTTTTGTTGCCTTTAGGTTTGAATGCTAGTGAAGCCGAGAAGTGGTGTGAAGGTGGGGTTGTAGTGGCTTGTCGCAATGCCCAGGACTCAGTCACCCTGTCTGGCCCCAAGGATGCCATGAGGACTGTGATAGAGAAGTTGAATGCTGCCGAAATTTTCTGTCGAGAAGTTAGTTCTGAGGGCATTGCCTTCCATCACCCGTCACTCAAGGCAGCTGGTCCTCGTCTTTTGCAAGAACTGACCAAGGTGAGGTGTCAAATGTTAACACTTTGATATTCAACCATTGAAATATCATAATCATGATTTTCCCATAATGTCTTATGAGGTTAGACGATCAATGCATTGAAATATCTGGAATGATAAAAGTGACAATAGCAGCTTTTGCATTTTTCATAATTCAAACCATTGTTAATATCTTAGAAAACTAGAGGATTTGTGCTGCATCAGCATGCTATAGTTTCCATAATTTAACTACTGTCTATTGTTATATAATAAAAGTATTGCCGTGATATAGATATTGCTGGAATGCATGTGACTGACTGACGTTGTCGTACAGGTGATTCCCGTGGCACGGCAGCGGTCGGCGCGGTGGATCAGCTCCTCGGTGCCGGAGTGTCGGTGGGGATCTGCCGAGGCCAGTGCTGCCTCGCCCCGGTACCTCGTCAACAACCTCCTCTCACGCGGTAAACACCATGACTAGTGATTAGAGACTGATTATTAAAATTAACTTTCTTTAGCAGCTGTGAGAAATAGCAATTTTTGCTGTCAAAATTTGATTCCATATTCTTTATAGGTATATTATCTGCAGTGAGCCTACTTGAAAAATTCCTTTGAATCAGTGGAATTATTTGTTTGTAATGTTTTATCTTGGCATACATTAAAAAAATTTAGAAATTTTTAAGTCATCAAATTTTCAGTGTTGTTTGCTGAGGCCTTGGAGAAGGTTCCTGCCGAGGCTGTGGTGGTGGAAGTGTCTCCCCACGGCCTGCTGCGTGCCATCCTGCGGCGCTCCCTGCCCCAGGCCACGCCCATCACCCTCATGAGGAAGGACGCCACCTGTATTGTGACGCACTTCCTTGAGGCTGTTGGCACGTGAGTCATTACATAATTCTGCTGTGGAAATATAGGATGCATAGACTATCTCAAAAAGAGATTTTAAGACTTTCATTGAATTTTTTTTAAATACTTTATGTACAGAAAATAATTTTATATCTAACTAACTAATAACTATCTAACTAAATCTAAATCTAACTATCTAACTAAATCTTTTATTATTTAGTGGTTCAAAAGAAAAAGAAATCAATCACAATGCAAATGTTCAGGAAATAAACGGGTTCAAATATTTCGTGCAGGCTGTATGCTGCTGGTCTAGCAGTGGATGTGGCAGCCCTTTCCCCCCCTGAGGCTGTACCTGTGCCTGCGTCCACCCCGTCCATTGCCAGCCTCATCAGGTAACTCGCCTTCTTGTCAGGTATCCTGAGATATGCAATAATCTGTATCAATTTTCCATTGAATGTTAGAGTTACCTATAGTACTTACATGTCTGCTCTACAGTACAATGTGCACTCACCAAGGTTTAAGGTTTAATTCTAAGGATTGGTTTAATTCTAAGGATTGCTTGATAACATTAAATTCTTGTGCAGGTGGGACCATAGCCAGGAATGGGATGTGGCTCGCTTCAGTACTTCCACTTCAGGGTCAGATTACGAGGTGAAGATTGACCTTGACACTGAGGAGCACAGTTACGTAGAGGGCCACACTATTGATGGCAGAATTCTCTTTCCCGCCACGGGCTACATGGTAACTATAAGCTGAATGCTCCTTGTATCACTTAGAAAAGGATTTACTTTCCAGTGAAATCCTGAAGTACTTATCGGTGTCATTCATTTAATTGATCAATAAGAGATTTCAATCAGTGAGTAATAAAGCTTATAATTACTTTTTTTTTTTACCATTATTACTACGTACTTGTTACTCCCCTCAGGTGTTGGCGTGGCAGGCTCTGTGTCGCCTGAGGGGAACACAGTGGGAAGAAACGCCAGTTGTATTTTCAAATGTCAATCTCCACCAAGCCACTGTTCTATCCACCTCCTCACCCACCACACTGACTGTCAGGATTCTGCTGGTTAAGGGAGAATTTGAGGTGAGTAATGCAGCCTTTTGATTAATCAATTGAAGAGTTGACCTTAACATATTAAATATATAGTACAGTCAAATTGTAAAGTCTTGGGATAAGTCATTCTTAGATTTCACCCTGAAATTCACTGCCATTTGCCTTAAGTTGAAATTTCTAATCATGATGCATTGCCGATTGTCTTACAGATTGTAGTGAGTGATACTGTTGCTGCCTCGGGACAAATTCATGTTGGAAATGATCATTTGTCTGAGAATGCATCTCTACTGGGTTTCCTGGGTATGTCCAAGGCTGAGGCGGTAACTCTACTGCCGCCACCACCACCGCCGCCCTTCAGCAGAAAGATGTGTACAGGGAGCTACGCCTCGTGGCTACCAGTACAAGGGCCTTTTCCAGGGCATTGCCAAAGCAAATCTTGAGGGTGAGTTGACACACTGCACACCCAAAAAATTAACTTAATAGTAGATTGATTATTTTTTAATTTTCCTTTGAGTAAACTTTTGATGGTGTAGACTTTGATAAACAGGTTAGTCTTCATACTGCTCTCAGTTCTCCATACTAGTTTGGATGACACAAAAGTTAGAAAGCAGAATGTAGCTATCCAGACCCAGTACAACTCAAAATATATTAAACTCCAGATATGAACTTATACATATTGCCAAATATTCTTTAGATTATAGAAAACTCAACTGATCCCGTATTCCCTCTGTCTCGACCCCTCTCCCCCCCCTTCCATAATCTCTGCCACACTCTCCATGCTTTGCCTCACTCCCCTCCCCACCCATGCCCACTGTCTCACTCCCTCCCTTGCACGAAGCACACTTTTGATTACCATAAATTTTTCCAGCTTTGTCAGCATCAAAATAAATGATCGAAATTTTCAAAAATCGGATTAGTATAAATTTGATTTAAAATGAGGGCTGAAGTTCTTGTATGTAACTAATGTGCTGTTATACTCAATATGTTCATGGTTTTTATGGAGCAAATTTTCTCCATTCAGGCACTGAGGGAGAACTAAGATGGCACAACAACTGGGTGCCACTGCTAGACACACTGCTCCAGTTTTCTCTGCTTGGCGCCAAGCAGCGCGCCCTCCTGTTGCCCACCAGGATCCGCAAGGTCACCATAGACCCCGCCACCTTCCTCACCCACCTGCACGAGGCTGAAGATATGAAAACTGCTGCTGTAAGTGGAATTTTGCCTACTAAAATTTTTTGAAGAAAGGACTTAAAAGTTTTTTCAGAAGCTTTGCAGTACATTTGGTAATTGCAAAATGTTCTTATTTGAGATTTGGCAATTGGTTGAAACTTTCTTAATTTCTAGGTGTTTCACAATGCCAAAATCGGGGTGACGGCCTGCCAAGGGGTGGTCATCCAGGGCCTGAAGGCCTCGCTGGCTCCCAGGCGACCCACGCAGGACCGGCCACTCTTGGAGAACTATTGCTTTGTGCCACTCCACCTGCTACCCACCCATGAGATGTCCAGCAACCTGACTCCGGAGACTGGTTTGGGGCTGCTGCTGGACGTGTGCTTGGAGAACAGAGTGGCGAGAGGGCTGAGGGTGGTGGAGGGGCTTTGTGGGGACTCTTGCCTTGCCCCACCACTCCTGAAGCTCATTTCTAAGAAGCCCCAGATGAAGGTTAGTGATAGAGTACCTGTATATCAACATCCTTTGATATTTCTATTATTATTCTTTCTTAATGTGCCAGATAGCATTAGCAATATCAAAGGTAGCCACTGTTAATATGTATTATTGAAATAATATAATTAAACTTCAACAGGCGGAGTATGTGGTGTGTGCAGCAAACACCTTGACTGCAGAGAAAAAGGAGGAACTTACAGAATGTGGTGTGGAGATGAAGGGTGACCTCGCATCCTGCTTCAAATCACCCCCTGGTCTCCTCGTCCTCCACCAAGAGCAGGATGTTCAGGAGGCAGACAAGATGGAGGAAGGAGCTTTTATCTTGACTGACTCCAAAGAAACTGCCAAAACGCTAATGGAAGCAGGCTACCTCCAGGTGGCAAGCATCGAGGTGCTGGGCATGAGGCTCTTCAGAAAGGTGAGGCTTTTTTCTAGTGATATTGGTTAAAATTGGAAAATATTATAATGTGGTTATTTGACTGATCAGATAAACAAACAGTCTGCTAGAGGGAAAATGCATTGACAGTTTTCCACTTAGTGCCCAGTGGCTCTCTGAAAATCCAACTTATTTTCTCCCAGTTTTGTGTTCACCTTACATGGAGAGAGAATACTTGTGCATGACATTATTGTGATATTTTCAGAGCCGCAGTGAGGTGCCGCCCCACGCCACCCTGGAAGTACGCGGTGATGATGAGCAGTTCTCCTGGGTGACTACACTCAAGCAGATGATTATAGCAAAGGAAAATGAAGCTGTGTGGCTCCTGTCTTCTGGTGAACCTTCCTCTGGCATTCTGGGCTTAGTGAATTGTCTGAGAAAGGAGGAAGGTGGTGAAAAGATCAGGTAAATATTTTCATTAAGGAATTGTTAAAATAAGAATTATGTATATGTACCTTAAATTGGTAACTATTTGTAGATATGTCTAGTTATAGGTTGTTTTTTACAAGTGTGTATTTCCTTTACAGGTGTGTGTTTGCTAGAGTGGGTAAGGCTGTGTTGAATCAAACTCTCCTGAAGCAAGATTTGGCCGTGAATGTTGTGGACAAGGTGTGGGGCACCTATAGACACCTGGCCCTGCCTCCGCTGGTCACCAAGCCATCACGCCATGCCCTGCTCAACGTGGCGACCCGGGGTGACCTGGCATCCCTCACCTGGTTCCAAATGGCTAAGCTAGAGATGACTGAGCCAGCTGGCCACACTACAGTTCTCTGTGAGGTGCATTACGCCCCACTCAATTTCCGGGATGTCATGCTGGCCACCGGCAAGCTGCCCCCCGATGCCCTGCCTGGAGACCTGGCTACCAAGGTGAGGGAACACACCATCAAACTGATATTCCAATCTTTTATCATCTATGCTTGGCCAGAAACCTTTGTTTATTAAAATTACCTTCAACCATATATGAATGTCATTATTTTACATATAAATAATTGTAGTTTCTTCCGTGAATATGTTTAATTTTTTTTAAATATAATAATTTTCAGGAGTGCATTCTGGGCCTTGAGTTTGCTGGAGTGAGCGCTGGGCAACAAGTGATGGGTTTGGTGGCTGCTGGAGGCCTTGCCACCTCTGTCCGGGCTGACCCTCTCCTGACCTGGCCTGTGCCCTCCGCCTGGTCCCTGAAGGAGGCAGCCACGGTGCCTGTGGTGTACGCAACGGTAGGTCGTCCCTTCCATGGTGTCACCTGCATGATGGGTCAAAGTTGTGCAAAGTATTTAAAATCTTCTGGATAAAAGTGACAAACTAGATAGGTAATGCATGATTATATTCCGGGCTGCTTGGGTCTGCATTGCTGTGAGTGACTGGTTTTCCCTTGACAGGCCTACTATGCCTTGGTGGTGCGCGGAGGCCTGCAGCGTGGAGAGAGTGTCCTGATTCATGCCGGGTCTGGAGGTGTGGGCCAGGCTGCCATCAGCATTGCCTTGGCGGCCGCCTGCACGGTCTACACCACTGTCAGCAGCCGCCAGAAGAGAGATGTCCTTCAACAACGTTTCCCCCAGGTGGGTGTGGAGCCAGGGAGACGCAGGGAGGGGAGGCGGTGGGTGGCGAGGCAGGGGATCTGACTTAGTGGCTCAGTGATCTGATGGGAAGGAAAGTTCAATGAGGATTATCTGTTGAAAATATCCTAAATAATGATTATTGATGTGCATGCAATAGTAACAGTACCACAGCCCTAAATGTAAAAGATGTGCTCTAAGTATGAAGATAGTGCGGGGAAACTCCATGAACCTCACAGTGCACACATAAAAAAAAAAATTCATATTCTAGTAGTCTGTCCTCTATTTTCTTTGATACAATCTTTTTAAGAATATAACTACTTCATATATGACTAGATAATATAATTTAATTATTCATGTACATATGTAAATGATAGCTTACAAAATGAGAAGCTTTAAAATTCCCTAAAAATTGGATTTGAAATTTTTTCCCTAAAAGTCTATCTGTTAACAGTTGAAAGAAGAGAACTTTGCCAATTCTCGCGATGGATCCTTTGAGTACCACGTCCTGGAGCAGACTGGAGGCCGAGGAGTGGACCTGGTACTGAATTCCCTGGCTGGAGAACTGCTGCAAGCCTCAGTCAGGTGTTTGAGCGAGCATGGACGTTTCCTGGAGATTGGAAAGGCTGACCTCTCCAGTAACACTGCTCTCGGTGGGTTTGAACTGAATACAGCACTGTACTTTTGGCAATAGGGTGAAGAGAAGAGTCTGAATTTTTCACAAAGCAGTTTATTTACTGTCTGTATCTAAGGAGGTATTTACTCATTGCAGGTATGGCAATATTCCTCAAGAATGTCACCTTCCATGGCATCCTGCTTGACTCCCTGTTTGATGCTTCCCCTGAGAGGCGGCAGCATCTCAACACCCTGGTACATGAAGGCCTCAAGGCTGGGGTGGTGAAGCCTCTCCCATACACACTCTTTACAAGGGACTGTGCCGAGGATGCCTTCAGGTTAGACCTTTGATGTGAATTGCTGTAAAGTGGATAAAAATGCATATGCCATTGATGCCAATCCTACATAGGTTTATACGTACATAGATTTTGATGGACTGTTATATTCTCAGATTCATGGCAGCTGGAAAACATATAGGAAAGGTGGTGTTGGAAGTGCGTCAAGACCAAGCCTCTTCCTCCGCCTCGGTGGAAGTGCCTCCCATGGTGCCCGCTGTGCCGCGCCTGGCCGCCCACCCCCACCTGGTGTACCTCATCACGGGGGGGCTCGGGGGTCTGGGCCTGGAACTGGCGGGCTGGCTCATCAGTCGAGGAGCCAAGAAACTCGTCCTCACATCACGGAGAGGCATTACCACAGGTTACCAGGTGGGTACTACAATTCAAGAAACCATAGAGGGCTTTTGAAGAAATATTTTGTTTTAAGAGACTTGAACTTTGATTTTGACCAAGTTTCAAAAACTGACCTTACCAATTTGACATGGTTTTCACCTGGCAGAGATTGTGTGTGCGACGATGGAATGAGTCTGGGGTGTGTGTGAGATTGATGACCCAGGATGCTTCAAGTCTGGCTGGGGCAAAGGCCCTTCTAAAGGAGGCTGCCAAGGATGGACCTGTTGGCGGCGTCTTCCACTTGGCTGTGGTAAGTGGTGGTGTTAAATATACGAGATGTAGGTAATAGGTACCTAACCTTATTTGTCAATGCAGGACTATTAAAAATAAGGTTCAGGGCTGTTGTCCATGAGGGAAATGTTTGCTGTGAACTGGAAAAATGTTTAACCCCTTGAGGCCCAGAACGTAATTTCCATTGTAATTTGGATACCATTAGACTATTTTTAATGAGTATAAGCAATATTTTATAGCTATGACCTATTTAGTACCCTTGTCCACTAACTAATTTGGTATATTGTTACTTTTCGTAATTTTATGGCTAACAGACTATTTTTCACATAGCAAAGGAAAGATCTGGGCATGAAGGGGTTAATGGAGAATATTGTTTGAATAAAGTAATTTTTTCAGGTTTTGCAAGATTCCTTGTTAGAGAACCAGACAGAAGAGTCATTCAGACAAGTGAACAAAGTGAAGGGGGAAGGAGCCATTGCCCTGGATGTTGCTTCTCGCGCCTCCTGCCCTGACCTGCACCTGTGGGTCACCTTCTCCAGTGTGGCCTGCGGGAGGGGCAACATGGGTCAGTATCTTGGTATTAGTTTCTGTGCATGTGAAAGAACCTATGACAAATTTAGATTCTTTGATAAATCAACACTTGCATAATTTTCAGGATATACTGAAATGTCTTATATTTCGCAGGGCAAACAAACTATGGATGGGCGAACTCTGTGTGCGAGCGTGTGGTGGAGGGCCGGGTGAGGGCGGGGCTGCCGGGCGTGGCTATCCAGTGGGGCGGCATTGGCGATGTTGGGATTCTCGCAGACACCCTCGGGGAAATTGAGGTGAATTATACTTACCCAGTGGGTGATTACTCTATTCCCAAGAAAGTATCTAATGTTAGATAGAAAATCAATCTTATGCAGTGTTAACATTTTCCCTATTGATCAGGTTGGAGGGACAAAGCCTCAGTCTGTGCGGTCAGTGCTGGAGTGTCTTGATGGTCTGCTTCTGGCGGGCTGCCCTGTGGTGTCCTCCCTCTGCCTGGCCACCTCCTCCTCCAAGAGTGACGGCGCTGGAGGGGCATCTCTCCTCAAGGCTGTGGCAAACATCCTGGGTGGGTGGCTGTTTTAACTTTGAGAAAGGTCCTATCATAAACTCTAATCAAATATTGATTGCGAACATGTTTGATTAACAAGGTCCAAACCAATATGTTTAGGTCAGTAAAGAGTTATGAATGTTGACATTATGTAGGAGTGTTTGGTAGGCGTTTCATTAAAACTTTTTCCACAGGCATCAAGGACGTATCCAAGGCCCCCATGGACATGAGCCTTGGAGACCTGGGCCTGGACTCCCTCATGAGTGTTGAGGTGAAGCAAACCCTGGAGCGCGAGGCTGACTTGGTGTTCTCAGCCACGCAGGTGCGGGATCTCACCCTGAGGGCCCTGCAAGACCTGGACAAAGATGGCGGCAGCCCTGCCAAGGAGGCCAGCGAAGGTCGGTGCAAGTCTGGATGTTGAGTCTTAGATTTTTCCAGTGTCTAGCATTAGCTTTATATTGTCTACCCTTAATGTTGAAAAAGAATTATTTCTTCCGTTCTACAACCTTTGAAGTATGGTTAATCACCTTTTATTCATTCTGTGTTCTTTACCTTGTAGCCTCTTAAGTTTCCTCAAAGTTTCACCAGCCTTTATTTCAAATTCAGTAGTCTTCATTAATTTTAGATAAAAGCTTTAATCAGTTTGGTTGTTTGTTATCATTTGGGTTTTGGCTTCAGGTGTGAAGCCAGCCTCTGCACCGCCTGGCGCAGTGCTCCCCGACGCCATGACGCCGCAGCCCTGGCTCACCCTGCCGCTGGTGCCTCAGAAGAGCATCACCATTCTGAGGGAAGCTGGTACCTCTGGCGTGCCCCTGTTCCTGGCAGCCCCCATCCAGGGTACAGCTGACCACCTGCTGCAGCTTGCCAAAGACCTAGACAGGCCCGTGTATGGCCTGCAGTATCCTCCACACCTGCCTCACCAGTCCATCAGGGAGGTGGCTCAGGCCCTGGTCAAGGTGAGCAGGGAGTGCACACAATTCTAACCTCTCCTCTGATTAGCACCGTGGCACTCACACTCTCAGGTCACTTTCTTCCCATGCAATCAAAGGTTTCCTCGATTCTTCCCTTATTTGAGAAGTTATAAAAAAAAATCTTACACCACTTACTTTTTTTTTTTTACTTTATAAAATTGTTTTGGTGAATCAATTTTAATGATCCTTATAGTTTGATGCATTTGTATTTGATTTGATTTATATACACAATATATATATTTCAGTTTCTCCCCAAGACAAACTGTTCACAAATTTCCCCCCTGACTGTAGTTCCTTCCCAAAAGCAGTGTGCCTCCATTTGAGAATATATAGATTGGCATAAGAAAACTAGCCTATTGCCCATCTCTGATAGCTTGATCTGTAACTTTTCCTAGTACACGGGATGGAAAATTGGAAGTCATAACAAAATAGTTGTGCAGGTCTTGTTAGTGATGTGTATGGTTCTAAAAAGCCGCCTATCTTTTTAGGAGTTGTTGAATGTGCACCCATCGGGGGAGTACGTGATTGGGGGCTACTCCTTTGGTACTGCCGTGGCCCTGGAGATGACCAAAGTGCTGGAGAGTAAGGGTTGCCGTCCAGCCTCCATTGTGCTGCTTGATGGCTCCCAGTCTTATGTATCTGGCATCATTGAGGCTTACAAGGCTCGCATGAGTGCAGGTGGGCTGGTGAAGGAGTCCTCAAACACTACTAAAGCTCAGGAGGAAGTAGATGTGCTGTTGGTATTTGCCATGCAGTTTATTTCCACTGATGCAACCACACTGAAGAAGACTTTGCTGTCCCTGGGGTCTTGGAAGGAAAGGGTGAATCACGTGGCGAAGCTGGTGACGGACAGAAGGGCTGCCGTGGGGGTCGTCTCCCAGAATGATCTTCAGCAGGTATGGAAGTATAGAGTTCAGAGTTACTTATCTTGCATCAGTGTATATAGTTTCTGGTAAAAAGTGTTGAATATTGGAGGCGTAACAAATAGCAGCAGGTGAGAAACATAAGCTCTGGCTAATGTTTTACTGATCTATTCTATTACAGGGTGTAAAAGCAGCAGAGTTACTGTATGAGCGACTGAGGGTAGGCAGCGAGCACCGGTGGGAAGGTCACGTGGCAGCCCCGACGTTGCTGGTGCGGGCCCGAGACAACCCTCAGGCCGCTGCTCTGGGCCACGACTACGGCCTCTCCAAGGTGAGCTTCCCCATCCCACTTTGCTGCAGTGGCCAGGCATTTTTCTAGATATGGTTAAGAGTGCTAAAGGGGAGATAATGAATAGCACACTAATATGCTAGGTATAACTACGTAGTATGATTTGTAAGTTGTCCACTGAAGTAATGTACGTATATGTACTTTTTTTTTTTTGCAGGTGACGAAGGGCAGCCTACAGATCGAGGAAGTGGGTGGTAGTCATGAGAGCTTTGTGTTGGGTGAAAGTGGGCGCCAGGTAGCCAGGATTGTGCAAGATTTCCTCAAGCAGACATCTGGGGTTACAAATGGGTTTTAAAGGAATAGAGTATTTATGTATGTCTATACTGGAAGAAATACTTTTCCAGTCTTAACTGTGATAGTGTGAGGGGACAGAGTGACATTGGAATTGGAAGGGTGGCATTTGTTCTTAGTAAGAGTATTTTACTGGGATACATTAGAAACTAATGTTTGTTGCTAAGTTTTAATGGCTTTAATGTTTTCTGTTTTGTTTATAAGGGTGATTTTTTTTCTATATACCATTGGTATATATTAAGAAAGAAAATATTGCTACCCTAAATTATCAACAGGCTGGATAAGGGTACAACAATCAAAACATTAGCAGTGTACATGATTGACAGCTGAGCAGTCTGGCTGATGTATAGTACTTTCTTTAATCCTTATTTTTGCCCATCCACAAATAATGTCTAAATCAGGGATCAAGCCCTGAACGTTTTTTCGTGAGATTAAGAAAATAATGCTTACTATATAGATTATTCAGTGGTACAAAACTTATATATAGTGAGATTTCCAATGACTGCTTAAATTTTTTAACAAAAATTGATTTAGCCTAGCTGTGTATGAAAGGAAGTAGGGCCTACACAGATTATAAATATGCATAAGTCAGTTTTTATATGCACTAGTCTAAGTTTTTTGAGTTATCACTTTTAAATGATACACATAGCCTCATTATCATTCACTTAATTTAAAATCAATCATGCACATCATTTAAAATTTGAATAAACTATGCACATCATTTGAAACTAGAATTAACGTAGATTAAGGCGTTATATACCTCTTAATGTAGTGATAACCTGGATGTATGTGTATGAATGTGCTTGTCAGTATAACTTATTGGTTCTGGTCACACCTGGTTTGCTGTACTGCCTGTCAGTTGCATGCATCCAGGAAGTGACTAGATTCTATGCACCTTAAATGGGTGTTCATAAGACAAGAGTAACACTGCAGGAATGACAGGAAATCTATGTATAGTGCTAGGTGTGCCTGTGTGTGTGTGTGAATAAGTGGAAGCTTGTATGGCCGATCACTGAATATGTACTATTGCTCACTGGTCATGCGCACAACAGATTTAGTGGGTTACATTTTTGCACGCTTCAAAGTTAGGTTTTCACCTTGTTTGTTTTGACATAGTGGTGTTGGCTAAGGTTACAGTACGCCTGACGTGGATCAGGAGTTGCAATGCCAGCAATGCAGGCTATTATTTCTCTTAATACTTTTTGCTAAAGAGGCAAATTTTTTCAATGCACCATTCCTATATTTTGTATATGCATTGTAGCACATGTAGAAACTGTAGGCTGTAGAATTTGTATATGCAAACACTTCAGGTAATGTCTTAATGGACAACCAGATTCCAATATAGACTTTTGATGGCCTTCATTAGTTATCTGTACTAAATAGCTTATGAACATTCACAAGACTATTCGGCCATCATATGCTCATTATAGTGGGCTCAATTATTGAAGGAATCTTTCTGTAGCTTTAGAATTAGGTTCCCAAGTCCACATCCGATTATGATTTGAGTAATTCACTAGTAGACTTGTGTTTTGTATTATCAGTGTTTTGTATTGACTGGCAAACTTAAGGGTGCGCCTTCACCAACATACATATTATATTATCTTTTTCTCATGAAAATATATTGTCAGAAAATAGTTTGGATCTTATCCAGTTTCATTTCTTATCAACATTTTTTAATAGAGAACCGTAATTCTAGCAAAAAAGTAATTCATAGTATTTGAGTTTCCCGCGGGATTGGGTCATCGGGCTACCGTCCATTCAAGTGTCGTCCTTGCGTCATCCGGGTTTTGGCCAGTGTTGCCAGAGGCAGGGAAACTTCCCTGTTTGAGGGAAATTTTGGCTTCGAAAGGAAAGAAAAAAGGGAAAAAATATACCATTTATCTTATATATATATATATAATATATATATATATATATATATATATATTTATGTGTGACGGAAAATCTTAGGCAAAAAGGAAAATTTTGACTTCCAGCGAGGGAAATTTTAGCTGGTGGATCTGGCAACACTGGTCTTGGCAGGGGCACGCCGCACACACGATCAAACGCCACCGACGTAGTCCTTAATTTCCTAGTGTTTCCAGTGGTTATCCATCACCAAGCTTTAAGGTAAGTGTGTATGGAGGTGCGCGAGGTGTTGAGGGTCTTGGGGAGTGAGGGAGAGCGGTGAGAGTAGTGAGGGAAGGTGATAAATGGTGCGAAGGGAATGCTAGAGCGATCCCTACCGGTGTGTGGTGGCGGGCAGCGTGGTGGTTGTGTGGCAGGAACAAACCAGGGGCCGGATGTTCGAACGTTCGTAACGCGTTTAAGAGGTATTTTCAAACTATCTTTGCGAGCATCCATCCGCCATATTTGTTAGTTTTTCCACCATAGTGCTAAGGTTGCTGAAGAGCACTCGCACACTGTTCGTAGGGTCGCATCAGGGGCGTATTTAGGATCTTGGAACATTGGGGGCTTAGCCCAGCCAAGAGATCTTTACATTTTTACAGGATAATGTTCAATTTATTTGAGTATAATGAATATAAGAATTAAAAAAAATGCACTTCTGTTAACTCTGTCTTGTCCATCTGATATTCTCTTCTTCACCTCTCCAAAAGGTCTTCTGGTGTCTCCTCTGTCATGCATTCCTCATCTCCTCTGTTCTCTCCACCTCTCTCATGTCCTGCTCATAAAAAGGATGCCATCAGCATACGCTAAGTAACATCTAACCAAATATCTTGTTTGTTACTATAATTTTATGTTGCCCCAGTCAGAGGTTATCTTATTTTTGTGATCAAAAAAATATAATAATAATAAAAAAAAAAAAAAAAAAAAAAAGGTATTTGAGATCCGGGGCTATTCATAAAACATTCGGGGCTACAGCCCCCAATGCCCAGGCCTAACTACGCCCCTGGGTCGCATGAGGAAGGTTTTTCTAATATACAAGCCATATAAAGTTTTTATTAGTTGTTTATTTCATGTTGAGTTGTTTATGGTTGGTCAGGACGCTGTAGGGGGAATGTGAAGGGTGCAATTAAAAAAAGTGAGATTGGAACGAACGTAGGGTGGGTACGCAAGGTGTGTGAAGAATGGATAGAGAAGCAGATTAAGTAAAATGAGTGCTGGAACGGCAGATAAACTAGGTATCCTTGATGTGTGTGTTTAGGGGAGGAAAGGACTGGCAATACAGGGAGTTTCGTACACAAGTTGTTTCGTACCCAGGTTTTGTTAGTTGTTTCGTACACTGATTTTGAGTTTTTTCGTACATATCTGGTGTGTCGTTTCGTAACTCTAGTCATCAAGTTAAACTCTGAGATGAGTGTACGAAACGACTATAGTTTCATATAGACTACGAAACAACTTTTAGGTGTACGAATCTACTGGTGTACGAAACAAATTTTGTACGAACTGACTGCATCCTCCTCTCATCAATGCTACGGAGTGGCAAAGATAAGAGACATTCGAGCACCGGTGTACTAGTGCGTGGAATGCATGTACTGTAGGTGGAAAAGTGAAATACATAAAGGTATAAGTGCAGTTTAGACCAATACAATGCAACACAATCAATCGGTGGTTTTAAGTATCCTGAACGTTTCGTTCTTATTATAAGGAGTATTTCTAACCCACACAAAAGCTGTCGGAAATGAAAAAATAACACATGGGGATCTGGGGGGGCTAAACCCCCCCAGTGAGGTTAGGTTACGTAATCAATGCCCGGGTTAGATTAGTTAACTAGCAGGGGGTCTTGGGGGGCATAGCCCCCCTAGTTATGTCAGAAGAGTATTGGTCAAAAGGGAGTATTGGTTGAAACTGCATATTTACCTAAAAGAGTATGTAGAGGATAAAGGAATGTGTGATTGGTGGGCAAGAATGTCTGAGAAGAGTACGTAGGTATACACTTTAATGGTAGAATATTGGTCAATAGGGAGTATTGGTTGAAACTGCATATTTACCTAAAAGAGTATGTAGAGGATAAAGGAATGTGTGATTGGTGGGCAAGGATGTCTGAGAAGAGTAGGTACACTCTACTCCAACTCTAAGAGATGGTATGTGAGTAAAGCGAAAGTATTGAATAAATGGTTCAATGATGGAAGCTGGGGTAGTGAGATGTTATTCTAGGAAAGTTCACGACCACTGAAATTGTGGGGTTAAAGCACATAAAAATCACTAGAATGCAGGCTTTCATTTCAACCTAACCCATCTACTGTAATATGTCAAGTCGGTATTATTTCGGTCCTGAGCTGGGAGGGAATCACTAACCTAACCTAGACATGGTCAACTGGTCAACCTAACCTAACCTAACTGTTCAGGCTATTGCTGGTATTTAATCCCTGAATTCAGAAACACGGGTAAAATAGGAACACTCGCCGACGAAAAAAATAGGAACGTCGGCGAGAATTCCTATCGGCGACAGTTCCAGGTATTGTCTAGTTACTTGGATAATGTATCCCATTAATAATACCCACCCTAAAATGGGTGGGTATTAGATTGGTAGTGGGCTTTCAAAAGTCCTAGGATTCTTACCTAAATCATCGTGTAGATTTCTTCATTCTGAGTATTTTGAACCCCATTTCCTATGGTACAATTGAATAATAATGGCGTTACATGTACGTACTACCGAAAATCTACCGTTATTTCAGCCATAAACAGTTAAATTAGGTTAAATCAGATTAGGTTAGTTTAGGTTAGAGGTGGGGTTTGGTTTAGTAACATGATATAAAAAAATAAAAAAATTATCAATAATATGGCAGTGCGAAGCGGTGCAAGGTTTGCAGGGCATACATCCCCCCATACCTGTAAAAAAAAAATATTTCCGACAAAAACGAGTGCCATATTCAATCAATACACATTAAAACGATTCAGGAAAACTAAGTTTTGGCCTCGAAATCGTTGAAAGCCCACTACCGAAATTTTACTAATTGGGTGTAAGTGGCAGCTATTAATCATTCAATTCATATATAATTATTCGCGCTGGCTAAAACGGTAAAATTATAATCCTTTCCCGCCCTTATTAGTGTTTTTTTTTCTCTCCAGACCTTCACAAATCCCTTCAGATACCTCTAAAACCTAATTATAAAGTGGGAGAGTTAACCCCTTTAACCTCCCCTCACCCCACCTAAAGTCCTAAATGACCCCCCAAAATAATGCTATCCTAACCTCATTATAACCTTATCTAACCCTACCAATAACCTCCTAGCGAGACCTAAGGGCAGGAAAGAAATATAATTTTACCAGTTCAGGTTATATTGAGGTTATAAGTTTGTAATTTGTTGTGTGGGGACGCGCCAGGAGGTTATATAGTGAGCATACGTCTTCAGTCTTCAGATATTTCCCTTGGGGAGGCATGCTATTTGTTTACATTGTAACTGCATTATGATTGGCTAACAATCTCAAAGGTTGATGAAATCTTTCCTCTGATTGGCCAAGCGACAGTCAGCTGAGTTCCATTCCTCATGGTAGGAACGGAACGGAACTAGCTTGAAGATCGCATCATCGTGAGCTAAGAACATTCGGACGATCCTTTGAAAATACATTTTTGTGGTGTTCGTAGCCCAAGGTTTAAGATGGCCGCTATGAACACTCTAAGATGATCTTAGAGGCGGAAAGTTACAAACGTTCGAACATCCAGCCCCAGTAACCACCACGCTCACTTGCTGCATTTGGTAGTGTGCAGGGCATGGACTGAAGTGTACTGATTAACAATGGCGTACCCAAAAAATTGAAAAGGGGGGACCAATATATATATATATATATATATTATATATATATATATATATATATATATATTATATATATATATATATATATTATATATATATATATATATATATATATATATATATATATATATATATATATTAGGGTGACACTTATTTTTCGACTTTCGAAAAATGAAAAAGGCAGTTGATTTTCTGGTTCGTATTAGCCTAAAAACATCACATACAAAGTTTCATCCCGATCAAATAATATTTAGCCGTGCCTCATCGCACTTGAATGTATACACTTAACGCTATTAAGCCCGTCTTGTGGGTCTTCCTGGGCTCAACGTTAACCAAGTGCTTATTAAAGTTACAGCACAGTTACACACAGAGAACAAAAACACAACAGTAGCCACTAGCCATACACGTCTCGAAATGGCGCTTTAGCCTGTGCGGCCCGCCTGGCCAAGCCGGGACGGCGCCGGAACAGCTATCGGCAGCTACCGTCCCGGCTCCGGGGAGGTCTGTTGGGTACCGCTCCGGCCGGGGAGAGCTGAGGGATACCTCCCCGGCGCTCCAGGCGGTGCGGACCGCGTCTGCGCCCCGCCCGCACCGCCTCGTGATTGCCACACACGGCAAATTCACGAGACGATGCCCCTGGCCACCGACCGAGCATGTGAGCCTTCAACCAATGGTTGACGCCCCACACGCCCGGCCGGCCGACCGGCCCTGCAAAAGCTGCAAGGGCCGGTCCCGGGTTAGCCCGGATGGGTAATTAAAGAGATCGGGAACTCGAAATGCCTGGGGTCGCTGGCAGTTTTAACTCACTTTTTTTATAATAAGTTGGTCTACTGTAAACCAAAATATGGGCTTATTCCACTGCACTTAAAACACAAAAGTATAATATTAAGAACGATTTTCTTCTATATGTATATTGTATAGAAGCCTGATTCTGTAAAACATGTATTTAACCAAATAACCATGTAGGTTATAGTTGAGGAGGCGAGGTAAATGTTACTCTATGATATTATATAGTCAATAACGTATATTTAGAAGTTATCTATACCTAGGCAGTCATATTTTCCTGTTATTAGTGTGTATCAATCAGATAGAAAGCCTGGAAGTGCAATGAATCGACGCGTGAGGTCGCAATGTTTTGATTCAATCTCCCCGCCACAATCTCAACCCCCACCTCTCTCCACCGCGGCATGTCGCCTCCACAATTATAACCTACATTATCGCAGCAACAGGCCGATTTTGGCATTCTTTATTCTTCGTTTTTCCAAAGCATTGCTTATTGTATTTTGACAAGCGTTTGCCAGACGCAGCAGTACTGTCTTAGAAAACAGTGTGAACATCGCCCAAATTTAACATGCCACAATATACATGTAAAAAATATACATATTAAGCTTTGCTACTCGAGGCGAGTAATTTGCATTAAATTGCTATTATAGAACGTTCCATCGTAATGCATGTCATCCATATAATTAATAGAACAACAGAAGAACTATATTTTTTGGTATTCAGATGCTGTGCATCAATATTTATCGCGAAATTGATTTATGAAAATATTAGTCGCGGAGCCAAAACACAAGTAGACCAACCTTTGAGTTAAAACTGCCAGCGACCACTGGCCTTTCTCGAGTTGCAGTTCATTGGAATTCAGGCGGGACGCAGCAACACCGCGTAGGCAGCTTGAGAACCAGTATTTATTATCCAGTATCGCACCGATATTCCATATCCCAGACGCCACGGTACTGGGGGGAGATGCTGAGAAGTGCCATAGAGGTAAGGCGAAAAGAGCGCCTTACCCGTCTTCAGGCGCTTTTGTAACGGCCCGGCTAAGGCACCGACTAAAGCCTATGTACAGTCGAAAGTTCAGGCGCTTTTGCACTGCCTTACACCTACAAAGCCTATGGCGTGGGCGTGGTCCGAGAATCCTACTAGCCAATCATGTTGCCTATCTGAGCGCTGCTTAGGCAGCTTCGACCAATCACAAGGCTTGAACACGTCTGCTGAAGCAAGGAATGTTGTCCCTCCCTCCCTCACCAAGCACTTATGGCAAGGAGACACCGCTCTCCCCCGCCAAAAGCTGTTTCATCACAAGTTTGACGTTCAACGCAGGTTTTGACCACTTATATATTTTTGCATTAGGACGTGCCATACACCATGATAATCGTTAAGGTGTGCCGATTCCGGGACAATGAGTGAAAATTTAATGCAAGCAACATTCCAGGAATAAGGAGATGATGAATAAAAAAAGGTGAAAAAAAAGTTTATACACGATTTCATTTTGCTCTCATTATCTTATTATAGGTATAGTTTACTGAAATTTGTATACATTCATGATATGCACTAATGTCTCGTGAAGATGATGGTATGTTCAGCTATCCTAAATATCATCTGGTAGTATGATAATACCGTATAATAGTACAACATTTTAGTGCGGGCGGAGCACCTGCCGCCCGCCGCCCGCCGCCCGCCCCTAACCAACACACAACACAACATTTCTTATCACCAGCATATAACACCCTATAATGCCGCATTAGTCTTGCACGATCAATTCATACACACCTTGCAACACTATTAATACGTAAACACCAATTGTTACGTTGTAGGAACTGAAACAAGGCTGTATTTGCTTTATAAACAGAAGATGAATATCTGTCAAAGGCCCACAGCAGCTCACTAAGTCAGGGTCTGACCATGCCTTAGTTTTCAGCGCCTTTAGCGGTGCCACTAAGGCAGCAATCTCGACTGAGCATTGCGGTGGGAGGGCGTTTCGCCTTACCACAGGCGCCCTAGTGGATAGGGCGCCCTAGCTCACTCTCAGCATCTGGCCCCTGGAGCGTACGCTTCAGAACCTTACGAACAATCCGGCGTCCAAAAAAGTACACAGGCCATGAGTCCGCCCAACGCACAGCCCTTCATGTGACCACTAGGATGACACTTATTTTTCGACTTTCGAAAATCAGTGAGGCCGGGTGACGGTGCTCTTGTTGGCGTCGGGGAATCTTCCCCGGTGCGCCTTCACCACCTGCAGGATGTACTGCGTCTGGTCCTCGTCCTTGGTCAGGGTCAAATTGTAGTCTTCCATCAGGGCGACGCCACGCTCGGCGAAGTCGTTCAGTACCCGGATGCCGTTGACTTTGCGGGCTGCGGCGACTTAGCGAGGGTCGTCGTGCCACTCCGCCGGGTCGGTCTCCAGGAAGCCGTCGTCGATCCCCAGGGTGACGAAGAACATTCGCGACGACTTGGTCACGAAGTCCGCGAGGGTCTTCTGCGACAAGTCGGCCTTGAGATCAACGACGGCCCGCTTGGTGAGGTCTTCCGAGCCCTCATTGGAGCTGAGGGCCTCGATCATGACCTGCTTTCTTCCCAGCGATAAGTCCTCGTCGAAGAACGCCAACGGGACGAGGCTCTCACTCAAATACCACAAGTGGCGTCGCGCGAAGCCGTCGGCGAGCGCCTTGGCGAGGGACTTGTCCTCGTACCCGACCAAATCCTTCAGGAGGGCCAGGTCGTTCGCAGGGGCCGATGTGGGGCTCGGCGCGGCGTACCACGCGGGGACGTAGACCGAGACGATGAACTTGACGTACCGAAGGATGCCGGCGCTCTCCCAGGCAGTCAGGTTTGCCTGTCCCCGGAAGAGGTAGATCTTCACAGCGTAGATCAACTTGGCCATCCAACGCGCGTGATGGTGAGCCCCAGGCCGCCGGAATCGAATGCCTCGGGCCGGCATCCCGCCGAGCACGATGACGGAGAGCTCCAGGAGCTCGCGATAGTCATCCCGCGGCTGGAACTGCAACAGGTGGAGCTTGAGTCCCGCGATGAGGTTGTCCCGGGAGTCCCTGATGGCCTCCGTGAGGTGGTCATCGGGCATGATCTCGTGCTGGTCCTGATCGATTAAGTCCCACTTGTCCTGGAATCGTGTGAAGAGCGGGATTTGCGGTCCGGACGATGGGGTGTTGAGATAAACCGCGTAGGCCTTCGCGGTGATGAGCTCGAGCACGTGGTGCCTGCAGGCGACATTGAGCAGGTCACGACCGAGCTGCTGCTCAATGAGCAGACAGGCCCCTGACCGCGAGCCTGTGTTCGAGCCGTCGTGTCGAAGCACATACCCACGACCTGGTCGGCGTTCACGGCGTTCAAAAAGTGTAGATGGCGTTCACAGAGTTCAGACAGTCTGGATATGACGTCACTGGAGGACACTATTTAGGTTAGGCTGGCCGTCCCGCGGACGTAAATGCTACGAACGTTAGTTTAGGCCGTCCCGATCACACTGAATGGCTTAGAGCGGTAGGTTAGGTTAGGTTAGGTAAGGTTTGATAATGTTTGATAATGTTTATATTCTTCCAGTGACGTTAGTACTCTAGCGGTACCGTCCATGCCTTTGAACCTTGTTTATCTGGTTTTCGTATTTATTAAGACGATCACGGTGCGGAGTAGTAGAACACATTGTGTCGCGATGGGTAAACAGTCACATGGTGAACAGTAACACCGAAGATTTGTGATCCCCCGGAACAATTTTCGTTCCAATATTCTTAGGTAAGATACATTCGAAACAAAATAAATGGTACAGAACAGTCTGGAAGATGTGTAGTGACTACATAGTTACATTTAGTAACATTTAAAAAGCCGTTGTAAAAACACACATATGACCCAAACCCGGAGTAATAGGGATAGGCGGTCCCCCCAAAAATGTCCGGGTGTCTGACATTCAAGTGCGATGAGGCACGCCTTAAAATTATTTGATCGAGATGAAACTTTTTATGTGGTGTGTTTAGGATAAAAGGAACCAGAAAATCAACTGCCTTTTTCATTTTTCGAAGAAAAAAAATTTGGTCCAAATAGCTTTCACCCTAATATATATATATATTATATATATATATATATATATATATATATATATATATATATATATATATATTATATATATATATATATATATATATATATAATGAAGATATAAACCAGCGCGGGTAGAAACATCGATGTTTCTACCCGCCTGGTTTATATCTTCATTATTAGATCTCGATTCCCTCATGGAGAAAGTATTGCCTCTCTCTCTCTCTCTCTCTCTCTCTCTCTCTCTCTCTCTCTCTCTCTCTCTCTCTCTCTCTCTCTCTATTATATATATATATATATATATATATATATATATATATATATATATATATATTATATATATATATTTCTAATTATTTATTCCTTGCAAAAGGGGGGGGCCATGGCCGCATGCCTCCCCCCTCTCGGTACGCCACTGCTGATTAATTAGGGTGAACGTTGTATTTGCTTTGAATATTCACTACAGAACGACATAAATAAGCCTCAATATGATACTGTTGGTAGCTGGTCTCATCGGGTTAGCTTGGCACTGTTGGCAGCCATGATAAAATGGCTGGCGTACCACAGCTAACCCCATTTATTGTACGTACGCTAATGTCATGCTGCTGGCTGTCATTACTTCCCACACTTGGTATCTTTATCGAAGACAGTGTAACGCCGGGGAGAGGGGGTTGTTAAAATTTATTTATGAAAAGAACCATTCCTTTAAATATTTTTACACAGCATACTACATAGATAAGCAACACAGGATGAAGTAACGTATAGCTATTTCGTGTATGTAGTACACATACTGTAGTTATACAAAAGAAAACAAAATTTACTTTTTTGGCACTCAAAACATTTTTGGCACTCAAAAAGTTTTGGTACTAAACATTTTTTGGCTCAAAAATATTTGGCCCTTAAAAAATTTTGGCACTCAAAATTTTTTGGCAGTTACATTTTTTTGGTACTCAAAAAAATTTGGCACGCAAAAAATTGGCACTCAAATTTTTTTGGCACGCGAAAATATTTGGCACAAAAAATTTTGGCACAAAAATTTTTAGCACAAAATTTTGGCACTCAACATTTTTTGCCACTCAAAATGTTTCGAGTCAAATTTTTTGACTAAAAAGTTTTGGGCATTCAAATTTTTTTATTTGAAGCTCAGTTGTTTTAATTTGAAGCTCAGTTGTTTTAATTTGAGAGTGAAAAGGTGTAGTAGTATTAACCAATTAGTTTATATTAATAATAATTTCTGGAAAGATTGTATGCAAGGGGTTCTGGTGACAGAAAACGGATGACCACGAAGGGGGTTTTAAGGCTTTTTTCCGGGCATAACAATAGCCCTTTAATACTTAAAAACTGCGAATGACAAGGGAACAAGGCACAGGGTCAACCGCTATACTGCTCGGTTTTTGTTATTACGTGATCCTCCATTTCTTTGCTTCCGTTTTTATCTATCTGTTGTAAAGATTCTCCACGCGTGGTATCAACTTATTTTTGTGTTAACTTGATAACGAAAGTAGATCAGTATTCACAGGGGTGTTTGGAGCATGTGAGATAACCCTTACCAATATGGGAACGTGTCGTGTCCGTGTCGTGGAGGGCTTCCGAGGACACCATGCAGTCCAGAGGGTCTTAACCGCGCCCGAGTGGGGTGCGCGACCCCAGAGGGGCCGTGGGTATTGAGGAGGGCGTGAGCCAAGAGAAAAGAAGGAACAACTGTCAAGTATTTAACTTTAAGTTCGGCAAGTACTTTCACACGAAGCTCACTCGGGAGGGTGAACGAAGAAAGTCGGTACGGAAAAACAAGTATGGGGGAAAAACTCTGCGGTGACGTCTTGTTAATTTTCACTAACTCCTTAGACCCTCTGTAATATTATTGACAGCGAGCTTCGCTCGCTTCGCTCGCTCGCTGTCGCTTACCATAAGACCCGTGGAACCAAGTTTCCGCCAAAAAGTGTATAACTACTCCTAATTATTGTCGGATTGAGCTGAAATTTGACATGCAAGTAGTGCTGTCAAAATCAATGGGGGTCGTCGGAAGAATTGTTTTGCGTAAAACAAACCCTTAATGAGTAATTCACGTAATGAGTTAATTGGCTGGAACGTGGCTCGCTGTCACGTTCCAGCCGCAAGAACTGAGCCAAAAGCAAAGGGGCCAGAGGCTGGACGTCTATACTTGATATATTATATATATATATATATATATATATATATATATATATATATATATATATATATATATATATATATATATACATATATATACATACATTTATGCACATATATATATACATACATTTATGCACCATCGGCCAGTGGCACCCTCACTTTTATTTGTGAAGGAGAGAAAGACGGGCGGCGATGATCCTCACACCATCAGCGGCAAAGAGAAAACTATGAACAGTAGTTACACCAAATAAAACTCAACTATTTTACACAGAGAGAGAGAGAGAGCGAGAGAGAGAGAGAGAGAGAGAGAGAGAGAGAGAGAGAGAGAGAGAGAGAGAGAGAGAGAGAGAGAGAGAGAGAGAGAGAGAGAGATGCATATAGACAGACAGACATGGAGAGACGAGGATGGGTCGATATTTGTATGTATACGTAATGTTAAAGGCCTGCGAGGACGATGCACTAACGGATTTTTTTTCCCTTATGAATCCTGTGGTTGTTGTTGCTGCTACTGCCACTACTGATGTTCAATTTTTCTCTTCCGACGATGCTACCACTGTTTTAAGCACAGCAACAACCACAAATACAATAACAACAGCAGTAACAACATCAAATTGTAAAAATAACAAGGTTAATCGTTATTATTAATGTCGTTATTATTATATCAATATCATTATTTTCATAATTATTATCATTAGTAATATTATCATCGTCCTCAATATCATCATTCTTTTAACATACATTATAATAACAATAATGATAATTATAACAATAAAAATTATGATAACAATAATAATAAAAATAATAATAATAATAGCCCTTCTAGATGCTCCATTTTCTTGTTATTCCCCTCCCCTCTTCTTTCCCCACCACCGCTCCTTCTTTCCCCTCCTCCTCCTCCTCCCCCTCTTCCCCATCCCACTCCTCTTCCTCATTCGCATCACCATTCCCACCATCACTATCACCATCATTGCCATCATCATGGATCATCTTCATCGTTATCCTCATCTTCGCAGCATCATCCTCGTATCCTGTCCGCCCTCTGGATATTTTTTTATTTTTTAGCTTTTTTTTATTGACAGCGAGCTTCGCTCGCTGTCGCTTACCATAAGACCCGTGGAACCAAGTTTCCGCCAAAAAGTGTATAACTACTCCTAATTATTGTCGGATTGAGCTGAAATTTGAGATACAAGTAGTGCTGTCAAAATCAATGGGGGTCGTCGGAAGAATGTTTTTGCGTAAAACAAGCCCTTAATGAGTAATTAGCGTAAACTACTCCTAATTATTGTCGGATTGAGCTGACATTCGACTTCCAAGTAGTGCTGTCAAAATCAATGGGGGTCTGTATAACAAACTTTTTGCATAGAACAAGCCCTTAATGAGTAATTCACGTAATGAGTTAATTGGCTGGAACATGGCTCGCTGTCACGTTCCAGCCGCAAGAACTGAACCAAAAGCAAAGGGGCCAGAGGCTGGACGTCTATACTTGATTTTATGTTATTATTATTACCCTACTATTACTATTATTGTTATTTTTAGAATTATTATTCTCATCATCATTATCATTATCATCATTCTTTTTGTTGTTATTATTGTTATTATTATTGCGATTGGTATTATTATCATTGTTATTATCATCATTATTATTACCAGTATTATTATAATTTTATCAAAATTTCCATTTCTTCTATTGTCATTATAAGTATAATTTTTATTATCATTATTAGATAATGATAATAAAATCTTTTTTCCTTCTAATATCAACAAAAAATCTATTTTCCTCCTATTAATAAAAAAATAAAAATTCTAATATCAACAAAAAATATTGTTTCCTTCTATTAATAACAATAAATCTTTTTTCCTTCTATTAATAACAAAAAATCTTTTCTCCTTCTATAAATAACATGAAATCTTTTTTCCTTCTATTAATAACAAAAAATCTTTTTTCCTTCTATTAATAACAAAAAATCTCCTTTCCTTTATCAGTAACAAATTTTTTTTTTCCCTTCTATTAAAAACAAAACATCTTTTTTCCTTATATTAATAACAAGAAATCTTTTTTCTTTCTAATATCAACAAAAAATCTTTTTTCATTCTATTAATAACAATATATCTTTTTTCCTTCTATTAATAACAAAAAATCTCTTTTCCTTCTATTAATAACAAAAAATCTCTTTTCCTTCTAATATCAACAAAAAATCTTTTTTCCTTCTATTAATAACAAAAAATCTCTTTTCCTTCTAATATCAACAAAAAATCTCTTTTCTTTCCATTATAAAAAATAAATAATATTTCCTTCTATTAATAACAAAAAATCTTTTTTCCTTCTACTTGATACTTGATGTTGTTTAGAGGATAATTCCTCAGAGCCGTAGTGTTCTACCGCTGCAGCCGGTCCTAGCGTCCCTAAACTGTAGGTTCACTTGGTCCAGTAATGAGTTTGTGGGTGCTCTACATAGCGAAGTGTAACCCAGTACTGGTGGTTCGTCAGGGACTGTCCACAGGTATTCGTCCAGTTGGGATTTTAACATCTCTACGGAGCAGCCGGTGATGTCTCGGATGTTTCTTGGGAGGCTGTTGAAGGCTCTTGGGCTACTGTAGGGTAGGCTGGCTGATAGAAGAGTCTTGATTCTTGCCGGGGCTTGAGTTGGTGGGGCTTTCCTGAAGTATTTCCGACCTGCCCTCTCATTTATGTAAGCATCCACTTTGTTGATGTTGGAGGGGTTGGGTACTTTTTCTTCTAGGATCTTCCAGATGTATATGGTGGAATATCTCTCTGCGTCGTTGCTGGGAATATAGTCGTAGTCTTTTTAGTCTTTCCCAGTAGGAGAATTCTTTCATCCCTCTTATTTGCCTTGTGAATGACCGTTGGACCGACTCAAGGGCCTGGATATCCATAGTCTTGTGGGGAGACCACAGTTGACTGCAGTAGTCCAGGATGGGCTGGACTAGTGCTCTCCATAGAGTCATCATACACTCTTTTTCCCGGGAGTAGAAGGTTCTAAGTAGCCACCCTGCAATCCTTCTGGCTTTCTTGATGGTCTCTTCGATGTGGCGTTGGAAGGTGCCATCAGCATTGAGGTGAATGCCCAGACATTTTACATGTGGGCTAGTGGTTATCACTTGTTTCTCGCTTGACAGGAGGGAGGTGTTGTTGAGGATCTCTTGGTTTTTACCACTCCTGAGAAATTGGAATTTTTCACCATTGAATAGCATGTTGTTCATTTTGGCCCATTCATAGATTTTGTCGAGATCCTCTTGAAGAAGGCTGATGTCTTCTCTGGCTCCAATGCTTTTACATATGTTGGTGTCATCGGCGAAAGAGGCCGTTGTTGAGTGGGTCACTTCTGTGTCTATGTCCCCTATCATGATGAGGAAGAGTAGAGGTCCTAGTACAGACCCTTGGGGGACACCGCTCACCACACTGTGTTCCTCTGAAATGGCTCCATTTGCCGTCACTGACTGCGTTCTTTCAGTGAGGAAGTTGTATAGCCATAAGCCCACTTTTCCTGCTATTCTAAGGTCCTTGATCTTATGTATGAGGATGCCATGGTCCACCTTGTCAAAGGCCTTCGCAAAATCCAGGAATACCGTGTCGACGCTTTTACCTTCTGCGAGGTGGTGGAGGAGTTTGTCGTGGTATGCCAGGAGCTGTGATAAGCAGGATTTGCCTTTCCGGAATCCATGCTGGCCAATGTTAAGAAGATTTCTTTCTTCCATGAAGGCACAAATCCTGTTTCGGATGATTTTTTCAAACACTTTCACCATGTGTGAGGTGAGTGCTATGGGTCTGTAGTTTTTTGCCGAGCCCTTGGGTCCCCCTTTTGTAGATTGGGGTTATTGTTGCTTTCTTTGCCTGGTCAGGCACTTTACCTGTATGCAATGAGTGACGCCACAGTATGTGTAATGGATACGCTATGCTGTCTTTGCATTTGATTAACAGACTTGTTGGTATGCCATCTGGTCCGGGCGCTGAGTTCAGTTTTAGCTCTTTTATTGCTGTAATTATATCTTCCTGGGTGAATTCTATGTCTTCCAGGCCTGAAGTAGTTGTTTGGTCAGGGGGTGTTGGCAGACACAGTAGTTGTTTGGTCAGGGAGTGTTGGCAGACACAGTAGTTGTTTGGTCAGGGGGTGTTGGCAGACACAGTAGTTGTTTGGTCAGGGGTGTTGGCAGACACAGTAGTTGTTTGGTCAGGGGTGTTGGCAGACACAGTAGTTGTTTGGTCAGGGGTGTTGGCAGACACAGTAGTTGTTTGGTCAGGGAGTGTTGGCAGACACAGTAGTTGTTTGGTCAGAGGGTGTTGGCAGACACAGTAGTTGTTTGGTCAGGGAGTGTTGGCAGACAAGTAGTTGTTTAGTCAGGGGAGTGTTTGGCAGACACAGTAGTTGTTTGGTCGAGGGGTGTTGGCAGACACAGTAGTTGTTTGGTCAGGGGTGTTGCAGACTCGTAGTTGCTTTGTCAGGGAGTGTTGGCGACAAAGTAGTTGTTTAGTCAGGGGTGTTGCAGTCACAGTATTTTTTGTCAGAGGGTGTTGGCAGGGCACAGTAGTTGTTGGTCAGGGGTTCTGGCAGACAAAGTATTTTGGCAGTGTGTTGCAGCAAAGTAGTTGTTTATCGGGGTTTGCAGACCAGTAGTTTGTTTGTCAGAGGGTGTTGGCAGACACGTTCTTGTTTGCTCAGGGGGTGTTGGCAGACAAAGTGTTTGTTTATTCAGGGTTGTTGGCAGACACATAGTTGTTTGGTCAGAGGGTGTTGCGAGACACAGTAGATTGTTGGTAGAGGGAGTGTTGCAGACCAGTATTGTTGGTGGGAGTTGGCAGAACAGTAGTTTTTGGTCAGGGTGTGCAGCAAAGAGTTGTTTGGTCGAGGGTGTGGCAGACACAGTAGTTGTTTGTCAAGGATGTTGCAGACCAGTAGTTGTTGGTCAGGAGTGTTGGAGACACAGTAGTGTTGGTCAGGGGGTGTTGGCAGACCAGTAGTGTTGGTCAGGAGGTTGGCAGACAGCAGTAGTTGTTTGGCAGGAGTGTGCAGACACAGTAGTGTTGGTCAGGGGTGTTGGCAGGACCAGTAGTTGTTTGTCAGAGGGTGTTGGCAGGACAAGTAGGGATATGGTCCTGTACTTTCTTTGCCTTGTCGGGTTTACTGAAGGCGGACTGGTATTGTTCGCAGAAGTTTGCATATGTTCACTGCATTTTCTTTCAATTGTCTTCAGGTGTTAGTAAGGGTCCATGGGGGCACAGGAATCTGAGAACTTTTGGCATAGCCTGAAGAGTAGTTTGGGTTGAGTTTTTATGTTCGTATGGCATTGATTCTTCTCTTTTCTTTGTTGCTCATGGATTTCTGAATATTTTTCTTCTATTTCAGTTATTTGAGTGTGTCTTATATCACGTTAGGGAGGTAGCGAGGCCGTGGAGAGCCGGAGCAAAGGGAGTGCGAGGCCTTGGCGAGGGTGGGAGTGAGGACGAGGTGTAGAAGAGGTCGAGAAGGGTGCGTCGAGGGGGAGGAAGGGGAAGGAATGGAAGGACATGAGAGGTCGAGAGGGAGGGAGGGGGGGAGGGAGGGAGGGAGGGAGGGCAGGAAGGAAGGAAGGAAAGGAAGGAAGGAAGGAATGGGAAGTGAGGAGTAGGGAAGGTAAGGGACATGAGAGGTTGAGGAAGGAAGGAAGAGAAAGGACATGAGAGGTTGAGGAAGAAGGAAGGAAGGAAGGTCAAAGTTTTATATCAGTAAAAAGAAAGAGACATTGACAGGGGCATAGACACACTATATACCGCGAATGCGCACGGAATATCGGCCTGTCGCGCAAGGGCCGAAACAGAGGGCCGCTTACGCGATTCATATAACATATATACGGAGATCATATAGACTGTTATCAGTATATATGAATATACTGTATGTAATCTTCAGTAAATGTTTGTTCGATAATATTATCAAAAGTAAAAACAGTGAAAACACGCTAAAGATAATGCCATTACGAGACTATGAAGAAATATGCATGAAACTTAATATTCACTTAAACTCGTCGCCATTTAAAACTTTGCGAGGCAACTTTACATATGAAGGGTTATCAATAGAAGCGCAATTTTATTAGCTTTCCATTTGCTATATTTCGTTATCTGCTAAATGAATTAGAACCATGCATAAATTAGCGTTAATCTAAAAAATAAAATATCAATAGGTAATCTTCACGATTGATGAGGTTATTTATTTATGCAACGCTAATTTATACATGGTACTAATTCATTTATCCAGAAAACGAAATGTATAAGTGAATAAAAACATCATCAATGGGAAAATTACCCGATTGATGATTTAATTTTTTTATTTAACGCTAATTTATGCATGGTTCTAATGAATTTATCAGATACGAAATAATCCAATGGAAAGTAAAGAATTCGCGACTTTCTATTGATACCCTCATGATAAAAATTGACTCGCAAAGTTTTAAATGGCAAAGAGTTAAGTGAATATTTTTAAGTTCTGCATATTTCTTCATAATCTCATAATGGCATTTCTTTAGCGTGTTTTACTGTTTTTATTGATAATATTATCAGAACAAACATTTACGAAGATTACAGTATACCATATATTCGATAAACAGTCTATATGACTTCGTCCATAGACCATATATCAACTTTGTCGGGCCGCTCCGCGGGCCCCTAGCAGCCCCGCCAATTCAAATACATTGTTCGCGTGAACAGTCCAGGTATACAGTGGTCTATGACAGAGGTTAGATAGCCCTTCTTGTGCTCTCCATTCATTAGCCAATCAGCTTTCCTTTTGACCGCAGCCAATCAGCGAACAAAGATTAAGTGTACTATAATAGTTTGCCTCCGTGCTACAAAGGTTCCAAGATGTGCCCTAGCGGCGACTGGACGGTAAGAGCCACACAAGTGTATAAATAGGACTACGTGGCGGGTGAGCCTGGCGCTTGCTGTGAAGGGAGGGAAGCGGTAAGGTCTTAACTCCAACCTCCAACCTCTTGTGGAATTCTAAAAAAAAGATCTTAATATGCGGGGGTGCTGTTTGACGGAATCTGAGAGAAGTAAGGTGGAGGGGGGGGGGGAAAAAAACAAGGTTTAATTTGGGATTTTTGCCAAGGCAGAAACAAGTATCAAGGTATAGGAAGGCGACAAGGAGCCAAAGAGTTGTTGGGCTGCCTGTACGTCGTTTTTTTTTTTGTTTCGGGCGGGGAACAAGCTGTGGCGGCGAAGCTGACAAGAAGAGAGAACTCCAAGCGGAAATGATAATGACTTATAAGGATGAAGTACTATGCCACAATTGTTAAGGAGGGACACAGAAAGCATCAAAACTAAATATCGGAAGAGGACAGAAAATCACGAAAACCATCAAAGAAAATGAAACCCTAGTAATAACCTGAAGACACAAAGGTTGTAGAAGTAATAGCAAGAAACAATAGACCACGATTTCCGGTAAGGGAAGAAAGCAAAGTCACGGAGCAGGAAGCAACGGAAGAAACCTTGACACGGTTCAACGCGGTGCAGGAACAGGGACAACAGGAAGGCCAGGAGGAAGCTGAACAAAGAAGAAAAAAAAACTATCGCAATTTAAGAAGAGAAGCCGCGGCCAAGAGCCAAGGCGCGCCGTAGCAGAAGGCTCAGGGCCTCCAGCCGGGCGTGATGTACGTCCCAGAGAGCGGCGAGGCGCTGCACACACCCTACGAGGACTGGACGGTGGTCTGCGACAAAGGGGAACCCGGCTAGGAAGGCCAAGCCGCTGCCCCGTTCATCGAGGCGGGCGGTGGTGCACCGTAGCAGCAGAAGGCCGCATAGCAGAAGGCCGCGTCGCCCAGGATCAGGAAGGCAAGGCTCGCCCCGTCACCGAGGCGCGGGTGCAAGTAGCAGCGCAGAAGCCCGCCAGCAGAAGGCGCGTCGCCACAGGACAGGAAGGCCAAGGCGCTGCCCGCCGTTACCGAGGCGGCGGTTGTGCGTACCCAGCGAGGAAGGCCGCGCCGCAGAAGCCGCACGCCGCACCGGCCAAAAAGAACGGCCAGCGCGCAAAAAAAGCGTGCTGAGGAAAGTGTTGCGAGACTCGTGGCAGCTGGAGAAGGTGGAGGTGAAAGGGCCGTGGCGCCCCACATGTCGGCGCACTGACATCGTCGCGGCCTAGCGGGCGCCGCCACGTTCTGAGAAGATGAAGTAGGAGTTTCCCGGCGTTAAGGTGAAGGTGCCGCCGCCGCGGGACGCTCGTGACCGTCACCGTCACGGTGCGGGGACCTTCCCGGCAGGTTAACCGCCGTGGCGCATCGCCTCAAGGCTGTTGTGCACGAGGGCGGAAGGGTGGAGGGAGGTGGCAGGTGGCGCCACAATCAGCGGCCGCACGTGATAGGCCACGGCGGCACGCCAAACATCCGGAAGCTCCAGAAGGAGTTCCCCGAAGTGGCGCGGATTTGACGGTGCGCACGACGCGGAGGACCACGCCTCCCGCAGCGTTACGCTGAAGGCGTCCGCGGCGCCAAGTGGCCGGCACGCCATGGCACTCTTTGGCCCCCGGGCCAAGGGCACTAGACTGCCCCGCGGAAGCCATCACTAAGACCCACCCCTCAACACACAACCACCCGTCCCAACCACTAGTCCTAACCATGTTTCAACCCACCCATGAGCCCGTCTCAATCACGTTCAACCCCCATCGTCCTCAACCACTGCTTCAACCCACCCCTCAACCAATGATTCTCTTCCACGCTAGTCCCAAACCAATACCCCACCCAATTACAACATTCACACTACTGCTCAGCCCATCAACCACCCGCACGCCATCGTTTGTCTACCACACCACCGCAACCCACCACTACCTCAACCACCAACCAAATTCCCTCCCATTACTGTTGAAAAGCCCACCCCAAGTCGGTCATCACGTCCTGCCTCCCGACCTCAACGGCCGAGGACACCTTCTATCCCACACAATGAGGCACAAGCAACACGCCCCGCCCAACCACACTACATCCCCGCCACCGAACACCTATAGTGCAACCTCCGCCCAGGGCAACAACCGCCCACTCCCGCCCGCAACATCCGGAACAGTCTTCACCCCCATAACACACCACCGTACACTCCCTCCCGCCCATTCCCGCCCATCTACACAGACGCCCCACACTTACATCCTCCTGCACCAAGCCCACCACCCCGTGCCCCCCGCAATACCGCCAGCCACCAGCAAACTATATCGCCGCCCACATTCCATAAACTATCTGATCCCGCCCCCAACCGCTAAACTGTAGTCCTTCCGTGATGTTAACTATCAAGACTGATTTAAGGACCCATCGAGTGACTATCCACCCGCCCATTACCATAACTATCCTCCCGCCCACAATTATACCATAACTATCCCTCCCGCCCCGTACCGTAACTATCCCTTCGCCATAAATCAAGGACTATTAACGACATCGTGACTACACCCGCCCATTACCGTAAACTATCCCCCCCGCCCACTACCACCAACTATTACGCCCATGTGACTATCCTCCCGACCCACTACCGTAACTACTCTTCTGCCTAACTATCAAGACTATGTTACGCCACCATCGTAGACTAGTACCACCCGCCCACTACCACAACTATTCCGCCCACTACACGATATACTCATTACGCCCATCCGTGACTGTTCCTCCCGCCACTACCAAACTTATTACGCCCACCGTACTGTCTCCCGCCCACTACCAAAAACTATTTCCGACCATACCACCACAACTATTACGCCCACCGTGACTCTTTCTACCACAGAACCACAACACACCCAACCGCCCACCACCGCGCCCGCAGCAAGCCGACCGCCCCACCAGCCTCCCACCCACCTTGAGCGTCTTGTACCCCAATAAAACTTGGCCAAGTAATTGAGTAAGGTCAACTATCTAACCCGGCATCAGTGACTTCCTGCCGTAGTGTTTCAATTGTACACACAATAATGTATTCTTTTTAGCGGAATTTATGATGTGTGTTCAGTTATTAAGAGGAAACTACAGGGAGATTTTAGTTAGCAGTACGAATTGACACTTTAATCTGAACTGAGAACACTGCGAATATTGTGTCATTCATTGAACACGAAGCTGATTTTCGCGCACTAACTGCTGTGTCTATAAAAATTTCTATTAAAAAAGAATATATAAACAAAGTAATATAAAAAATGTACATATAAAACGTTATTTAAAAATGTAATATAAAAAATGTTATATATAAAAACGCTGATACAAAAACTGTATATAAAACGTATATAAAAACGTATAAGAAATGTATATAATAATGATATGATTAAAAACGTTATATAAAAAATCGTATATAAAAATGTATACAAAAAATTGTATATAAAAATATTATATAAAACGTATATAAAAACGTATATAAAAATGATAAAAAATTATATAAAAATTATTAAAAATGTATATAAAAATGTATATGAAAAACTTAATAAAAAAGTATATAAAAATGTATATAAAAATGATATATAAAACTGTATATATAATGTATATGAAAAAGTTATAATAAAAAAAACGTATTAAAAATTGTATATAAAAATGAGTATAAAAATGTAATATACAAAATGGATACAAAACGTATTAAAAATGTATATAAAACGTATATAAATAACGTATATAAAATGTTATATAATAAATTATATAAAAAATGTATATAAAAATGTATATAAAAAAACGTATAAAAAAAGTAATAAAATATGTACTATAAAAATGTAATAAAAGTGTATAATAAAAAAGTATAGTAAAAATGTATAATAAAAAATGTATATAAAACGTATTTAAAAAGATGTATATAAAAATGTATATAAAAAACGTAATAGAAAATGTATATACAAATGTATCTAAAAATGTATATAATGTTATATAAAAATGTATATAAAAATGTATATAAAAAACGTATATAAAAAGTATATAAAACGTATTTAAAAAAGTATTATAAAAATGTATATACAAAGATATATATAAAATGATATAAAAATGTATATAAACAATGTATATAAAAATTGTGTAATAACAATGTATGTATAAAGAAATTCACATTAAAATGTATTAATAAAACATGTCTATAAAAATTGTATAAAAATTATATAAAAATGTATATGTTCAAAAACGTATATAAAAATGATATAAAAATGTATAAAAAATGTATATAAAAATGTATAATAAAAACGTATATCAAAAAGTATTAAAATGTATATAAAAATGATATAAAAACGTATAAAAAATGTATATCACAAAATATATATAAAAATGTATATAAAGAACGATATAAAAACGTAATAAAAATGTATATAAAATGTATATAAAAACGTCTATAAAAACGTATATAGAAACGTATTTAAAAATGTATATAAAAATGTAATAAGAATGTATATAAAAAGATATTTTAAAAATGTGTATAAGAAATGTTATATAAAAATGTATATAAAAAGCGTGATTACAAAATAGTATATACAAGAAACGCTATGTTAAAACACATTGTTTATTATATAAAAACGTATTTAAAATGTATCTAAAAACGTATATAAAAAGGTATTATAAAAATGTATATAAACTGTATATAAACACGATATCAAATGTATCTAAAAATGTCTATAGACGTATATTTAAAAAATGTACTTATAAAAACGGACAACTATTGCAAAAATGTATATACAAAGTATTAAAAATGTATATACAAAAACGTCATATAAAAACGTATTTTAAAATGTATATAAAAAGTATATAAAAACGTATATAAAAACGTATTTAAAAATTGATATAAATGTATATAAAAACGCGTGACAACCACCCCCCCCCCCCCCCCCCTGACCCTATCATAAAAATGTATATAAAAACGTATATACAAACGTACTATAAAAATGTATATAAAAACGTACATAAAAACGATTTAATAAATGTATAAAAATGTATCTAAAAATGTATATAAAAATTGAATAAAAAAATGTATAGAAAACGTATTAGTTAATACAAATGTTATATAAAAATGTATATAAAAACGGAGATATAAAACGGTATTTAACACAAAATGTATATAGAAATTGTCTATAATGTAAAAAGTATATAAAAACATTCAAAAATGTTATAATAAAAATGATATAATAAAACGTATTTAACATAAATGTTACTTAATAATGTATATGAAAAAGTATATAACAACGTATATAAAAAAATGTTATATAAAAACGTATATAAAAATGTATATAAAAACTTATAATAAAAAGTATATAAAAAACTGACATAAAAAACGTTTTAAAATGTATTATAAAAATGTATATAAAAAATGTTATATATAAAAATGTATATAAAACGTATATACAAAATGTATAAAAAGTGTATAGATCAAAAAAAAACGTATATAAAAATGGTATATAAAATGGATGATAACAAAATATGTATATAAAAAGTGTATATAAAAATGTATATGTAAAAATGTAATAATAAAAATGATATTAAAAAACTTATTTAAAAAGTATATAAAAATATGGTATATAAAAACGTATATAAAAATGTGTTAAAAAAATGGAATATAAAAAATGTATATATAAAACGGTATGATATCAAAAATGTATATAAAAGATAAAAAAACTGTATATAAAAACATATATAATAACGTAATATACACGTATTATTAAAAAAGATTGATATAAAAAACGTTGACCACCAGCCATCCTGTAAATCAGCGGCGGGAAGGTTAGTTCTATATCCTAAGGTGACATTTTAAAATACGTTTTTATATACGTTTTTTATATACATGTTTTTATATACGTTTTTTATACCATTTTTCACAATACCGTTTTTATGTACGTTTTTTTATATACATTTTATATACGTTTTTATATAATTGTTTATATACATTTTTATATACGTTTTTATATACATTTTTATATACATTTTATATCACGTTTTAGTAACCGTTTTAGATACCATTTTTAAATAACGTTTTTATATACATTTGTCTAAATACGGTGTGTGTTATATTACATTTTTGTATAGTTTTTATATAACATTTTGATATAACATTTTTATACACTTTTTAAATACGTTTTATTTATACATTTGTGATCACACACACATTTTTCATAATTATAAAAAACGTTTGTATATACGGTTAATATACGTTTATATATACATTTTTATATAAAATATACGTTTTTGATATACATTTTATATAGATTTTTATATACATTTTATATACGTTTTTCTATACATTTTTGTATCACCCCCCATTTTATAACGTTTTTATATACGTTTTTATATACATTTTTATACACATTTTTATATACATTTTATATACATTTTTAAATACAATTTTTATATACATTTATATACATTTTTATATACATTTTTATATACGTTTTATATACGTTTTATATACATTTTTATAACATTTATTATATACATTTTATATTAAGTTGTAATACGTTTTTATTATACATTTTTAATACGTTTTTATATACATTTTATGCATCAATTTGTAAATACGTTTTATATACGTGTTTATATAACATTTATACTACATTTTTTAAATACGTTTTTATATACGGTTTTATCTACACATTGTATATACGTTTTTATATACATTTTTCAATCGTTTTTATGTACGTCTTATAACATTTGTATATACGTTTTATCTACATTTTTTATATACATTTTTATATCGTTTTTATATATAAATTTTTGACATACTTTTTATATTACGTTTTTATATACGTTTTTAATACATTTAAATACGGTTTTTTATATACATTTTAAAATACGTTTTTAATACATTTTTGTATACGTTTTTAATTATACCATTTTTATGAAAACATTTTTATAAACATTTTAAATACGTTTTTATATAATTTTATATTACAATTTATTATTACATTCTTTAAATACGTTTGTATATACGTTTTTATATCACGTTTTTTATACATTTTATATACAATTTTTATATACGTTTTTATATACGTTTTTATATACATTTTTATATCCCTTTTTTATATACATTTTTATAACGTTTTTATATACATTTTATATACAGTTTATATACGTTTGTATATACATTTTATATACATTTTTATATACATTTTTTCTATACATTTTTATATACATTTTTATATACATTTTTATATACGTTTTTTATATACATTTTTATATACATTTTTATACATTTTTTTATATATTTTTATTATACATTTTTAACATTTTAGATACATGTATACATTTTTATATACATTTTATATACATTGTTTATATATATTTGTATATACAGTTTTCTATACTTTTTTAATAACATTTTTATATACGTTTTTTATATGACATTTATATACATTTTTATATACATTTTTATATACTTTTTATATACGTGTTTTTATATACATTTTTATATACATTTTTTATTACCTTTTAAATATACATTATATACATTTTTATAGACATTTCTATATACATTATATACATTTTTATAAATGTTTTATATACATTTTTATATACGTTTTATATACATTTTATATACATTTATATATATTTTTAAATACGTTTTTATATACATTTTATTACAACCCCTTTTTATATACGTTTTTATATACATTTTTATATACATTTTTATTACATTTTTATATATCTTTTTGTTTATATAGTTTTCCTATATACATTTTTATATACATTTTTTAATATACATTTTTATATACGATTTTATATACGGTTTTATTATTTACGTTTTTATACTAATACATTTGTATACGTTTTTATATACATATACATTTTTATACATTTTTATATACATTTTTTAAATACGTTTTTATATAAACTTTTATATCATTTAATATATACATTTTATATACATTTTTATACATTTTTATATACATTTTTATATAAGTTTTTCTATTAAATTGTAATATAACATTTTTTAAATACATTTTTTATAATTACCATTTTTTATATTACATTTTAAATACATTTATATTACTATGTTTATATACGTTTTTTTTAGATACATTTTATATACATTTTTATATACGTTTTTATATACGTTTTTATATACATTTTTATATACATTTTGATTATACTTTTATATACGTTTGTATATACATTTTTTATACATTTTTATATACATTTATTATACATTTTGATATACGTTTTTATATACATTTTTAATACGTTATGTATTTTGATACTATTTTTTTATATAATTTTTAAATACGTTTTTATTATACATTTTTATATACTTTTTTATATACGTTTTATAGAATCATTTACTAGCAACAAAACACAGCAGATTAGTGATGGAAAAATCAGCTTCGTGTCAATGATGACAATATTAGCCAGTGTTCCTAAGTCAGATTAAAGTCATTCGGTTACTGACAAATTCCCTGTAGTTCCTCTATAATAACTGAACCACAATCAAATTCCGCTAAAAAGAATACATTATTTTGTACAATGAAATCACGGCAAGGAAGTCCACGTGATCCTGGGTAGATAGTTGACCTGACCATACAATTACTGGTCAGTTTTATTGGCGTGTCAATCAAGAAGCCTCAAGGGTGGGTGGGGGCTGGGGGATGGGGAGGAGGCTTCTGCGGGCGCGGTTGTGTGGCGGTGGGTTGTTGTGGTTTTGGGGGTAGAAGAGTCACGGTGGCGTAATAGTTGTGGTGGTGAGGCGGGAATAGTTGTGGTAGTGGGCGGGAGGCACAGTCACAGGTGGGAGTCCGGATAATAGTTGTCGGTAGTGGGCGGAATAGTTGTGGTAGTGGGGCGGCGTGGATAGTCACGATGGGCGTAATAGTCTGATAGTTAGGCAGAAAGGACAGAAGAGTAGTTTTACGGTAGTGTTGCGGGAGGATAGTATCACGATAATGGGCGCTAATAGTTGGGTAGGGCGGGAGTATAGTCCCCCCCCCCCCCCCCCCCCCCGGTATGGGCGGCTGGTGGATAGTCACGATGGGCCTCGAATAGTCTTGATAGTAGGTCGGAAGGATAGGTACGGGTAAGGGCGGGAGGATAGTTATGGTAATGGGCGGGAGGATAGTTAGGTAATGGGGGGTGGATAGTCACGGATGGGCGTATACTAGTCTTGATTTAGTAGCGGAAGGATAGTGACGGTTAGGGAGGCGGGAGTGTTTAGTTATGAATATGGGTCGGGAGGATAGTTGCTGTTTGGGGCGGTGGTATTGCGGGCGGTGGGTGCGTGGTGGCAGGAGGTGTAATTGGTGTGGCGTCTGTAGACTGGGCGGGGAAATGGGCGGGAGGGTGATGAGAGTGGTGGTGGTGGTGTTGGGGGGAAGACTGTCCGGTGTTTGCGGGCGGGAGGGGCGGCGGTGTTGCCTGGGCGGGAGGTTGGTTGGGTGGTGCGGGCGGGAGGCTGTGGTGGGCGGCGTGTTGCGTGTGCCTCACTGATGGTTAAGGGAAGGTCCTCCTCGGCTCGTGAGGGCGGGAGGGAGAGACGGCGACTTGGTTGGGCTTTTTCAACGTAATGGGGCGGGGAGATTGGGGTGGTTGAGGTGGTCGGTTGCCAGTGGTGGTAGGAACCGATGTGCGGAGTGGTGATTGGCGGTAGTAGTGTGAATGGATAATTGTGGTTGGTGTTGGTTGGAGAATGCGGTGGAAGAGGACATTGGTTGAGGTGGTGTGGTTGAAGCGTGGTTGAGACGATTGGGGGTTTTAAACAGTGATTGAGACGATGGGGGTTTGAAACAGTGGTTCAGGACAGTGGTTGGGACGTGGTGGTTGGTTTTAGGGGTGTGGTTCTTAGTGAATGCTGCGCGGGGCAGTCGCCTTGAGCCTCGGGGGTGCCAAAGAGTGCAAATGGCGCCGGCCCACTTGGCGCCGCGGACACTTTCAGCGCAACGCTGCGGGAGGCATGGTCCTCGCGAGGCGGCACCCGTCACCGCCACTCTCGGGGAACTCCTTCTGGAGATTCGGAGTTGGTTGGCGCGCCGTGGCCCTATCATGTGGCGCCGCTGATGTGGCGCCACTGCCACCTGCGCCTCCACCACTTCCACCTCGTGCTAGGCAACGCCTGAGCCCCCCGATGCGCCCACGGCGTTAACCTGCCGGAAGGTCTCCCCGCACCGTGACGGTGGCGGGGTCACGGCGTCCCGCGGCCGCGCCCCCCGCACCTTCACCTGAAAGCCGGGAAACTCATCCTCATCTTCTTCAGCGCTGGCGCCGCTAGGCCCGACGATGCAGCGCCGCATGTGGGGCGCCCACGGCCATTTCACCTCCACCTCTCCCACCTGCCACGAGTCTCCACAATTTCCTCAGCACGCTTTTTGGCGCGTCTGGCCGTTCTTTTTGGCCGGTGGCGGCGGGCGCGGCCCGTCTGCGGCGCGGCCTTCCCTGGGAGCCACAACCGCCGCCTAGGTGAACGGCGGGCAGCGGCTTGGCCTTCCTGTACTGTGGCGACGCGGCCTTCTGCTATGCGGCTTCTGCTGCTACGTGCACACCGCGCCTCGTGCGGGGGGCCCAGAGCCTGGCCCTCCTGTCCTGTGGCGACCGCGGCCTTCTGCTATGCGCCTTCTGATGCTACGGGCACACGCCGCCGAGATGACGGGGGGCAGCGGCTGGGCCTTCCTAGGCCGGTTCCTCTTGTCGCGGACCCACCGTCCAGTCCTCGGAGGTGTGTGCAGCGCCTCGCCGGGGGACGTACATCAACGCCGGCTGGAGGCCCTGAGCCTTCTGGGCACGCGCGACTTGGCTCGTGGCCGCTTCGGCCCCGACAGGCTTCTTCTTCTTTATTGAATAGTTTTCTTTCTTTGATTCAAAGCTGTCCCTGGCCTTCCTGTTGTCCCTCTTCATGCACCGCGTTGACCGTTTGTCCAAGGGTTTCTTCCGTGCTTCCTGCTCCGTGACTTTTGCTTTCTTCCCTTACGGGAAATCGTGGTCTATTGTTTTCTATTACTTCTACAACCTTTGTGTCTTCAGTTATTACTAGGGTTTCATTTTCTTTGATGGTTTCGATTTCTCTTCGATATTTAGTTGTTGATGCTTCGTTGTCCTCTTTTTGGCATAACTTCCAGTCATCAGTTTTCGCTTGAGTTCTTCTTCTTTTGGTCAGTCGCCACAGCTGCGAAAGGAACGTACAGGCAGAGCCACAACAACTTTGGGTCCTTGTCCGCCTTCAATAACCTTTGATACTTGTTTCTGATTGGCATCATCACTGTCTCCAACCTTACTTTCTGCTTCCAGATTCCGAAACAGCACCCCGCACATATTAAAGAATCTTTTTTTTAGAATCCACGAAGAGGTTGGAGTTGGAGGTTAAGACGCTTACGCTTCCCTCCCTTCAAGCCAACTCCAGGCTCACCCCGCCAGTAGTCCAAATTGATACCACGTTGTGCGCTCTTACCTCCAGTCCCGCTAGGGCACATCTGGAACCTTGTAGCACGGATGGCATAATATTATAGTAACACTAATCTGTTGTTCGCTGATTGGCTGGCGGGGTTCAAAAAAGGAGACAGTGATTGGCCAATGAATGGAGGAGCCACTAAGAAGGCATCTTAACCTCTGTCATAGACCACTGTATACCTGGACGTTTTCACGCGACAAATGTGTTGGAATTGCGGGGCTGAATAGGGGCCCGCGGAGCGCCCGACAATGATTATAGTGGTATATGAGACTATCATATAGAATGGTTATCAGAATAATGGTATACTGTAATCCTTCGTAAATGTGTGTTTCTATAATATTTATCAAAATAAAAAACAGTAAAACACGCTAAAAGAAATGCATTATGAAGGATAGAAGAATATGCAATGAACTTAATATTCCACTTAAATCTTGCCATTTAAAACTTTGCGAGTCAATTTTTATCATGAAGGCGTACAATAGAAAGCGCAATTCTATTAGCTTTCCCATTGATGTATTTCGTATCTGATAAAATTAATTAGAACCATGCCATAAAATTAGCGTTAAATAAAAAAATTAAATCATCCAATCGGGTAATTTCCCGATTGAGATTGTATTTATTCACATATACATTTCGTTTTATGATAAATGAATTAGTACCAGTATAAAATTAGCGTGCCTAAAATAAATAACCTCATCAATCGGGAAGATTATCCCGATTGATGATTTTATTTATTTAGTTAACGACTAATTTAGCATTGGTTCTAATCATTTATCAGATAACGAAATAAGCAATGGAAAGCTAGTAAAATTGCGAATTCTATTGATACCTTAATGATCAAAAGTTGACTCGCAAAGTTTTAAATGGCGAAGAGTTGAAGTGAAAGATAAGTTCCTGCATTATCTTCATAGTATCGTAATGGCATTCTTTTAGCGGTTTTACTGTTTTTTTATTGATAATATTATAGAACAAACATTTACGAAGATTACAGTATATCATATATACTGATAAACCAGTCTATATGATCCGTATATATATATATGAATCCGAGCGGCCCTCCGATTTCGGGCCCTTGCGCGACAGGCCGATATTCCGTGCGCAGTCCAGGTATATAGTGGTCTATGCCCCTGTCAATTCTCTTTCTTTTTACTGATATAAAACTTTGATCCTTCCTTCCTTCCTTCCTTCCTCAACCTCTCATGTCCTTCCTTCCTTCCTTCCTCAACCTCTCATGTCCTTCCTTCCCTCTCCTCAACCTCTCATGTCCTTCCTTCCTTCCTTCCTTCCTTCCTTCCTGCCCTCCCTCCCTCCCTCCCCCCTCCCTCCCTCCCTCCCTCCCTCCTCGACCTCTCATGTCCTTCCATTCCTTCCCTCTTCCTCCCCCTCGACGCACCCTTCTCGACCTCTTTCTACACCTCGTCCTCACTCCCACCCTCGCCAAGGCCTCGCACTCCCTTGCTCCAGGCTCTCCACGGCCTCGCTACCTCCCCTAACGTGATATAAGACACCCCTGGTTATGTTTAAGCTATTTTAGGTCTATGCTAGATTTTGGTTATCCCTTATTTGGTTGTTTAGGCTAATTGATCAAATCTAATGGTGTACGGTCGCCCGGTCGGCCGGCCAGGCTGGCTGCAGTGCAGCGAAGACTCACAGCCGGTCAATGCAAAATAACTTTTCTACTGGTTACTAGTGAAAATATAGATCTAATTTTTGTTTTCTAGAAGTTATCATAATATAATCACTACATGGGGGAGTTTAAATTATATAGAAAACGCGAGTAGTAAGGACGGCAGAAAGAGCCCAGCTCTCCTTAATAACTACCTATTTTTCTGTGGTGCAATTATTTTCAAAAGAATATTTCCCCTACTTACACTACTATAGCTCATCTCAAACTTATTACTCTAACATTGCTGCATTTTGTCTACTCTACGGTTAAGTAACTCAAAGCCATGACCACCACTTTCTCAAAGACTGATTAAATAGTTATTTTGGTCAATTTACAGTTTCACCCAACCAACGATTTTCTGATGCGCCTTATGTTTTTCTGGTGTGTTTTTATGTGTTTTGAATGAATCTTCTAACCGTTTCTGTCGCAGTTTTTTTTTTTTTTTTTTTTTTTGCAAAAATGACAAAAAAAAAAGAACCTAAACCTAACCTAACGTTTACCTATACCTAACCTAACCTAACCTATACCTAACCTAACCTAACCTATACCTAACCTAACCTAACCTAACCTAACCTAACCTATACCTAACCTAACCTAACCTAACCTATACCTAACCTAACCTAACCTAACCTAACCTAACCTATACCTAACCTAACCTAACCTAACCTTTACCTAACTATAAAAAAATAAAAAATAAAAAAATAAACATACCAAAAAAAAAAAAAAAAAAAAATTGCGACAGAAACGGTTAGCAGATTCATTCAAAACACATAAAAACACACCAGAAAAACATAAGGCGCATCAGAAAATCGTTGGTTGGGTGAAACTGTAAATTATCCGCTTTTTCTGCCCCAATAAGTAAAGAATAGGGGTGGGCGTATGGACGCCCATAATGCCAAGATAATGCTTCTTCAAACTAGGTCTTGTAGGTCTATGTAGCCATATATTCAGCTTCTGCAGCGCTTATATAGTACCTAATTGTAACTTTAGCGTTCGTATTTGTTATATAAAGACTTATTTCGCATTCGATAAGTTCTGAAGAGGCGATGGGAGTTCCTAAGCGGCGGCCATTTCGAATATTTCCTACTATTAACTTTGGTATTAAGGATTTAGAAGTCCTCGCCAGCACTATTAAGTTGATACCAAACTTAACAGTAAAGATTAAGTTAAGAGTGAGTGAGGATAACAGTAAGTGTGAAGTTAAGCGTAAAGTCGGGAGTTAATACCAAAGTTTAGTATTAATTGTAAGTGAGGATACGGGCCCAGATTTCTTGCTTTTTCGGCTGACTGGTTGGTTGGGGTAGAGGAGCTTGGAGAGGTGGGTGGTGGAGCGGGTGGTGGAGAAGTGGGGGGTGGAGAGGGTAGAGGGTCTGTTTGCTGAGTGGAGTCTGTTGGCTGAGGAGGGCTGATGAAGTCAAAATCTATATTTTCTGGCTGACTGGTTGGTTGGGGTAGAGGAGCTTGGAGAGGTGGGTGGTGGAGCGGGTGGGGGGTGGAGAGGGTAGAGGGTCTGTTTGCTGACTGGAGTCTGTTTGCTGAGGAGGGCTGATGGAGTCAAAATCTATATTTTCTGGCTGACTGTCTTAACATTACTGGTGCTGGTACCTGAGAGTGTGCCTGTCCTGCCTGTAGAGGCGTGGTGGGCCTGGCAGAGTCAGCTATAGTCAGTGTTTGGTTAGAAGCAGCGGGTTGGTTAGATGCAGCGGGTTGGTTTTCCGGTATGTCATTAATCTGATCCTCATTTTCCTTTTCTTGCTTCTCACTACACATGCTCTCTTTCAGCTCACTGAGGAGATCATTGTAGTTTTCATAATCCTGTAGAGTGCAGCAGGTCAAACATACATGTTTCCTGTTCGAATTTGTGAGGGCTATCATGATATAGTCTGGTAGTTGTGTGCAGTTAAAGTAGGTCCACATATGGCAATGTCCACACTTCATACCTGATTTGCAGTGTCGATGGCATACAGTGCAGGGGTGTATGACTGCGTTGTTTACTGCATTCTCTCCCATATTGGCTTGATGTCATCTCTCTTTTTTTTTTTTACTCCTTCTTGTTTTGCAGTTTCGTTGGCTTTCAGTGCAGGGGAATGTCTTTCGTGTTTGTTTACATTGGTGGGGGCCGCTGTGATTTTTTTTTATTATTTTTATTTTTTTTTATTTTTAGACCCCCTTCTTTCCACTTATATAGGCACAATAAGTTTGTGTTCTATCTTTTGGCCGATATAAATGCAATCACTGTATATTCTATTAATTACATTCTATTAATAAAAAAAAAGAAATTCTCCTTCTATTAACAATAATAAATCTTTTTTCCTTCTAATATCAACAAAACAAAATTTTCCATCTATTAATAACAAAAAATCTTTTTTCCTTCTATTAATAATAAAAAAAAAATGTCCTAATATCAACAAAAATTCTCTTTTCCTTCTATTAATAGCAATATATTTTTTTTCCTTCTATTAATAATAATAAATCTTTTTTCCTTCTATTAATAGCAAAAAATATTTTTTCCTTCTATTAATAAAAAAAAAAACATTTCCTTCTATTAATAACAAAAAATATTTTTTCCTTCTATTTATAACAATAAATCTTTTTTCCTTCTATTAATAAAAAAAAAACCATTTCCTTCTATTAATAACAATAAATCTTTTTTCCTTCAATTAATAACAATAAATCTTTTTTATTTCTATTATCAACAAAAAAAAAAATTTCCTTCTATTAATAACAAAATATCTTTTTTCCTTCTATTAATAACAAAAAATCTCTTCCTTCTATTAATAAAAAAAAAAATAATCTGCTAATATCAAGTCTTTTTTCCTTCTAATATCAACAATAAATCTTTTTTCCTTCTACTAATAACAAGATTTTTTTTTTCCTTTTATTAATATATATATATATATATATATATATATAAAATAAAATATATATTATATATATATATATATATATATATATATATATATATATATATAAAGTTTTTGGTTACTCTCTCTCTCATATCTCTCTCATATCTCTCTCACTCATATCTCTCTCTTTCTCTCTCTCACTCTCTCTCTCTAGGAGAGAGAGAGAGAGAGAGAGAGAGAGAGAGAGAGAGAGGAGAGAGAGAGAGAGAGAGAGAGCGGGGTCGGCGCGGCGATTTATTTAGTTGACGCTAATTTATGCATGGTACTACTGCATTTATCAGAAAACGAAATATATCAATGGAAAGCTAATAAAATTCTGCTTCTATTGATATATTCTATCTTATAAGTTGTCCCACAAAGTTTTACATGACGAGTTTAAGTGAATTTTAAGTTCATGCATATTTCTATAGTCTCATAATGACCTTTATTTAATGTGTTTTATGTGATAATCTTATAGAACAAACATTTCCGAAGTAAACAGTATATCCTTTATACATGTATAACATGATATACTGCGGGGGCATCATCGGTCATGCCTTGAGAACTTCCGCGGGTTTTGGGTGAACGGAGAGGCCCTGGCACTAAGATGGCCCCATAAATCGAGTTGTCGCTACTGTATTATTCAAGGTACTCTAACCCAACCTAACCTTACCAATAACCTTCTAGCGTGACCTAAGGGCGAGAAAGAACTAGAATTTTACCAGGTTAGGTTAGGTTATATTGAGGTTAGGTTAGTAATTTTTTTTTGTCTCTCCCCACTTTATAATTACGTTTTAGAAGTACCCCGGAGACCTACAGTGAGCCACCTACCATTTGCTGGTCTGAACCACTTACAAATAAGCTGATACAACTTTATCGTGAAAATCCATGCTTATGGAATGTTAAACTTAAGTGCTACAAGAACAGAGATAAACGCATAACAGCACTTAAGGCCATTGCTGCAGAGATGAGGGAACATGGTGCTTCCGTTACGAGGGATGACATTAAAAAGAAAATAGACGCACTACGAAACCAGTATAGGCGTGAAGCCAAGAAAATGAAGCTTTCACAGAAGTCAGGAGTTGGAAGCGAGGATGTTTATACCTCTAATTTTTGGTGCTTTAACGATCTGTCATTGCTCACTGATAGTGATACGATAAGACCTTCAGTGTCAAATATGGTCTGCCGCCACAATACTGAGGAAGGCGAGAATACGTCTACAGACACGACTTCTGATACCTGAAGTAAGTAGACATATTCTCTCTCTCTCTCTCTCTCTCTCTCTCTGATTGATTTAATGCCAAAAAACGGGAAAATGTGCCAGACATCAGAGGTCATAATTACGGCACTATGGCAAAGCATAAAAAGGGGAGAGGTTATAGAGAAAGAGTGAAACGGTGAGGGAAGGGGGAAGGAACGGAGTGATATAGCAGGATGGTTAGATCAGATGCAGGATGTGGATTTGTTGGAGGAAGGAGGTTAAATTATTCAGGGAGGAGGGAAATTATTCAGGGAGAAGGAGGGAAATTATTCAGGGAGAAGGAGGGAAATTATTCAGGGAGAAGGAGGGAAATTATTCAGGGAGAAGGAAGGGGATTCCGGGAGGATGTCCGCAAGACAGGTGAGTTTGTTGCGATATGAAGGGGATTTGATGGGGTGGAATGGATGGGGAAAGATGAGAATTAAAATGTCTCTATGCTTACTTAAATTATCCTTGGCAGTGACCATTTTCTGTAAACTCCTACATACATTTTCTCCAATAAGACGCATACTTAAACATTTCATTTGCTCGTCACGCAGTGTTGGGAGATAAGAACACAAAATAGAAACTGATCAAAATGTCTTTCCCAGGTGAAATAAACAGGGGAAGAGTTAACAAGTTTTGTTAACGAAGGAGACGAAGTGGGAGAGGACCTATGAAGCGATACTAAGCGACTAAGGTCACAAGAAGAAGAAGAAGAAGAATTCTACGACCACAGGATTCATATTTTCACCAATACAATCTTGCTTTGGAAATACCTCCGAGGGGAAAAAAAGGTATCAGGAGTGTTTTTTCTACGTTATAAGGAACTATTTTTTATCATCCTAACCAAATCAAGCGATGGTGAGGAGAATGTAAATTCCCATGAGAAAGACAGAAGGCAGAGAAGAGCCACAGTATTCAGCCTGTGTGGCTGTATGTGGTCTTTACCCGGGTAGCCTGTGGCGCAGTGGTAGCGTGCTCGGTTCACAATCGAGAGATGTTGGGTTCGAATCCTGGCTAGGACGAGACAGATGGGCAGTCTCCTTACACCCAAGCCCCTGTCCACCCAGCAGTGAATGGGTACCAGGTGTTAGCCGGGGGTTGTGACCCGCTTCCTGGGGTGAAGTACCGGTGTTCTGATGTGTACGAGGGAGCCACCGCGCCGAACTGTCTGGAGTTAATGGGTGGTAATACTCCAGCATGTCAGTAAGTGAAACGTCCGACATAACGCACACGTCCTTGGCGCAAAGGTACCTGGCATGTATCGCAAACCTGCGCTGCGGTATCAGTAGAGGCCCCACGGTTGAAGTGCAACACACAGTGCCGGAACAACACTTTTACAAAAACTTTAAAAGAACCACACACACACATTTCCTTGTATAAGTCAATACAAATACGGTACAAGTTTATTTCACACATTTCTTTGGCAATATTTATTATGTAATTTTATTATTATTATGCACATTTATTATGCAATAACAATTAATAACTTTAATAAAGGAAATATTCGCTAATTCTAATTTTGGTTACAAATTTTATTGTAATAATACTTATTATTTTGATGATAAATAATTATTTTCAATTTTGAATGGTTGGCTGTCCCGTAGGAAAAATATTCACATCAAATTTCCTTTGCTACTGCGTACGTCTGATTCTGATGTGACATTGGCATCGCTTTCAACATCATGTTGTGATTAATATATTTTCTCGATTTCACGTGATTTTTTTTTTTTTTTACGTATGTGCCTATAGCACCTGTAGGCAGTGACCTCCACGGTTGGAATGGTAGGCCCTGCAGAGGTTCACTTGAGGGCTGTGATGGTTGGCTCTCGCCCGTGGTGGCGCAGGCTAGTGGCGCCTGTGGAGCAGCAACACTTATTGACACACATGGCAAACAGGGAAGGGACGCGACAGGCATCATTAATTAAGCGTCGTTTTCAATCCCTGGAAACCTACTGCAGTCTGATCTCTGCCCTCAAATTAGAGTGCAAACAATTACGTTTCTTTCATCTCTCATCTAACTATAATGTTATCTGCCCACAATTTGAGTGCAACAAATTACATTTCTTCATCTCCCACCTAGCTATAATGTTATCTGCCCACAATTTGAGTGCAAACAATTACATTTCTTCATCTCCCATCTAACTATAATGATCTCTTCCCTCAAATTAGAGTGCAAAAAATTACGATGCTTCATATCTCACCTAACTATAGATAATTATTTTTTGCCCCCTCTTACTCTTTCCATGCCGTCAGTCTTCCCTATCTGCCCCTCCGCCACAGTACACCTGCTTCTATTCAGTCTTTGTTCCGTCACGCTTCCAGGAAACACGTATTTCCAGTATTATAATGTCGAGTTTAATCCCTTCACGCCCAGATCTTTACCTACGATATATAAAACAATCGTCTGTTGTTAGCCATAAAATTACGAAAAATAACCTAATATATTAAATTAGCTAGTGGACTAAAGATAGTAAACAGGTCATATCTATAAAACATTGCTCATATTCATTAAAATCGGTTGATGGTGGCCAAATTACAATGGAAATTATGTTCTGGTCCTCAAGGGGTTAAGTTTATTACCCTCATGTCTCCCCCGCAAGAGTTCATGAGTCGGGAAGAGAAGTAAAGGAGCCGAAGTGTTTCTGAAATACAATCAACAAATACTGTTTTCTCACGCGAACATACTTGTCTTATTGTTTAATGTCAGTTAACAAAACTTAAGTGATACAGACTTTCTTGTGTATATTCTTACCTGCAGCCAAGAGTCCGATGTAGCAAAGTATGACAACTATTATTGGACGAATTAGTTTTGTGTTGTTATCTAACTAATGCCTTTGAATCAATGCAAATCGTTCTTTTTTCTCTGCTAAGTAAATGCAAAATATGTGTGTGTGCTGTCGTGTTGTCAATGCTGAGTAGTCGGGCGGAAAATGGCCAGCAGGCAGTTGTATCTTGTTGATTTCCACGCGCTTATCGTGTATTGAATCAGCATAAGTGCTTAAGAATAAGGTTATAATGATAATAATGGTGATTATAACAGTTATGATAAAATGGTACGTTTATTTCGCCAGTTATTGACATACGTAATAACAAAAGGTCTAGGTTGATCGATCAGACAGTATTAGCAATAAGTCAATTGCATACATTACATTGTAAAGAACAGATCAATTTAGTATTCAGAAGCTATACTTTCATATCAGGTACATGGCAAGTCATGCGCCTATATGCACACGCACAGCTCCCGATAATGTATCATGGCAATAGTGGGCTGACAACACTCATCTATACAAATTGAACAAAATATTGACCTACTGAGTCCCGAGAGGCATGGCACAGAGGGAGACTAGATAAGGTTGCAGAATCAATACTGAACACCTGCCAGGCAGAGCTAGGC
>JACEEZ010014135.1:77500-105000 GCA_016584305.1 Chionoecetes opilio | reverse complement strand
TTTATCAATATTAAATTCAATCTGCCATCTGACTGTCCACTGGGTTAAGTTATCTAAGACTCCTGCAATAGTTTACGTCAGACTGTGATCCAATAATCCTACCTAGCTTAGTATCATCAGCAAACTTGCTGTATATCACTGCTATGTCCACTATCCAAGTCGTTGATGTAAATCAAAAATAGTAATGGGCCCCAAAAAACAGACCCTTGTGGAACTCCATTTGTCACAGTGGAGTTCAGATTTGGAACCATTAATTGTAACCCTTTTTTGCCTAACTTACCCCAAGCTCTGATCCAATGAAGAACCTTCCCATCTATACCATGAGCCCTAACCTTATTTAAGAGTCGCTCGTGTGGTACTTTGTCAAATGCCTTACTAAAGTCCAGATATATTATACCCATAATCTTATCATTATCTGCCGTCTCATAAACTTCCTATAAAAAACTCAATAAATTGGTGAGACATGACCCTACCCCTTGGGGGAATCATGTTGTGAATCATTGATCCAAAACTATGTTTATCTAAGTGCTCTCTAATGTTTTTTTCAATGATAGATTCCAATAATTTACCCACCACTGATGTTAGACTTTCGGGTCGATTAAATTTTACTTTAGTCCCCTGTCTCCCTTCTTAAATATGGGAACAACATTCCTTTTCCCCCACAAAATGGCACATGCCTATCTCAACCGATTTCCTAAAAAAGGCACTAACGACTACTAACAAAACCTCCTTTCATTCCTTTAATACCCTGGGATACACTTCATCTGGTCCTGGCGATTAAATGTTTTCATTTTTCTATACCCTCCTCCACCATTGCCCTAGTTATCACAAAATCTTTGAGTTTCTCCTCATCGCTTCCTTTGAATATCTGTTCACTATCAGGTATCGTCTGTGTATCCTCTCCGTAAAAACACTAAGAAAAAAACATTTTTTGACTCTTACACATATCCTCATCCGTATTTAAGACCAACCCTGTCCTGACCTTAAGGGCCCAAACAATTCCTTGTCCTTTTTTTTATAAACCTGATAGAACCCCTTGGGTCCCTTTTCGCCTGTTTTGCTACTTTAGTTATAATGTTCTTAGAACTCGAGTTAATTTCTCACTGTCCTCGCCAAACACGTTATTTCTGTTTTTTGTTTACCCAAACCTGCCTTTAACCTTAAAAATAAATGTTCTTTTACTCCAAAGTTGTGTTTTACTTGGTGGTCATCCATTTTTGGGTCACCTTCTGGACCTTATTTTCCCTATAAGGAATATTTATTTCGTCCGTCAATTATATTCCTTTCAAATGAGGTATAATCTCCTCGGCTCGACCTCACTTCCCTTTAACCTCTCTAATTACCCCCTCAGCCTGACCTCACTTCCCTGTCTAACCGCTCTAAAATTTTCTCCTCAGCCTCGACCTCGCTACCATATCTGACCGCGCCAATTACCCAGGTGCCTTCCTAACCTTCATAATTGGGCCCTTTCCAGCTGTCATCGCCCTGTCCTGGTAAAATTTCTTCTCCTCATCCCACACCTTTTATTAATAACCTCCAGATGTCTCTTAATCCCGCATAATTGGCCTTTCTGAAATTTGGTATTCGATGCCTATTGCCGCTTAATTTTCCCAAATTCCCATTTTAAGCTAAATCTGATCTCATACTGGTCGCTATTATCTAAAAATTTCCCCCGACCTCCCACATTTGTAAACTAAATGTCTCTATTTGTCAGCAATAAAATCTAGAATTATATCTCCTAGTAGTCTCTTGATTGCTTGGGCTTAGGAAGTTATCCTGGATTAATTTAACAATTCATCTGCATCGCTGTCACCCATGATTTAAAACCAGTCTATATTCCTAAGATTAAAATCTCCCACCACTCATAATCGATTATATCTGCAGGCCTTGTTTATTTCTTCCCATATAGGAGCTGAATCCTCTTTACATAAGCTTGGAGGCCTATACACTACACCCAAAACCATTTTCTCAGTTCCCTCCGTAACCTCTACCCATATAGACTATACTGTCATCTGTTTTTATAATATTGTTAACACAACACTGCAATGCATCTCTTGCATAAAGCGCAACTCCTCCTCCTCGTCTGCCTACTCTGTCCTTGTGAAATAACTTATCCCCGGCTATCTCGACTTCCGGATCGAATACCTTTCCTGACATATCCAACCATGTTTCTGTTAATGCTATTAATGCTAAGTAACTCATATAAGTAATAGCATGGAGCTTTGTGAGGAACCACCAGAAAAAAGAAGAAGAAGCTACAGTTACGAATACTGCGTGATTTGCCAAGAACGACTGATCGACAAAAAAGGCGAGAATCCGTTTGTCAAGAATCCCACCACTGATGGGATAAAATCGCTGTTGACTGCTGCAGAAGTACGTCATGATGAAGTTTACGACAGATTTCTAACAATAAAGGATGACATTCTAAACGAAAGGCTAAAAATACCATAAAAATACCAATAGGTACCATAAATTAGTACCGTTAATTAGTAGTATTAGTACTAAAAATAGGTACCATAAAAACTGTAGGGCTGGCTATACTACCAAAAGTAATTTACAGTATGCGAAGAAAGAACCCTCCAGTGAGTCTTATAACGTTGCCAATGTAAGCAATGTTGCACGACTAAACAGGAAAGAGACATCAACATTTAACATCAGAACAGATTGTTTTATATGTGGGAAGTCCTACCGTAGAAAACATCCTCTAAGGCTCTAACTGCTATAACTACCGGTACGGGTGCTTCGACTCGAAAGCGAGTGATTGAGGCAGCTATTGCAAGACGGGATGATGAAATCCACCTTCGTATGTTATGCCATCCCGATCTTTTTGACTTTGATGCTAAATATCATAGGGACTGTTATGCACATTACATTTCATCCAACAATATTGAAGCAGAAAGGAAAAAAACAGAAACAGAACATCCATTGTTAACCAGGACAATGCATTTGTTTGTTTGTGTAAGGAACTGCAGAAGACTGTTTTCTCAGGTACCAAAACGGTTGTGACTCTTTCTGCAGTACATGAAAGCATGTGCGAAATTCAGATTCGGAAGGATGTAAAGGGCTGTGAAGAATATTCAGTTCGAAAGTTGAAGGCTAACTTAAAAAGACACTTTGGAGATAGAGTAACATTCATTGCTCAACCTGGTAAATCTGACTTCTTGTGTTCGAGTGAGGTAACACTTGGGGAAGCCCTTAAGAAGGCAGCTGAACTTCATCTGCATGTGAGCGATGAAGGTGATTTTGAACTTGAGACCGGAGGTGATGATCAAGAGGACAATTCAGTAACCGGCTGCATAAAGCAGCCGGTATTATTCGCAACTTAACCTCGGAAATAACATTTCAAACTGAACATTATGCTCCTAGTGGAGATTTTGATAGGGAAAAGTGTAAATCATTTGTCCCAAGTAGATTGTATGATTTTGTCTCATGGTGTACATGTAAGAGTGATTTTGATAATGCCATGTGTTCTGATAATAGGGTAAGCATGAAGGTTCTCGGTATTTGTCACAATTTGATTGCTCTCAGGTGTAAAATCCAGACCCCTATCACATTTGGCCTCGGCATTCAGATGCATCATGACTATGGAAGCAAAGAATAATTGATATTCTTAGCTCATTAGGGCACTGCATTAACTATGATGCTGTACGCAAATTCATCACGTCTGTTGCTCTTTATCAATTAGAGTCAGGACAAGGTCATTCAGATCTTGTGCACATTCCACGAAGCATTTCTGCAGTCTGGGTCTGTTGTAGACGCTGTTATTGACAATTTTGATACCAATGAAGATACCATTAATGGGAAAGGTGCCACACATGTGATGGCCATGGTATTATACCAGAGAAATGCCAGTAGTAGCACACCCTGCGACATGCCTCCAATACCCAAGACACAACAGAAATCTCTTGATGTTGCGCAATATGAAGAGGAAGCCATAAAAAGATACAGCAAACCACACAAAAAGCCAGAGCCCGCCAAAAAGCTCCATTCTGAGGGTGCGATCACTGGTTGTTCCAGGCAAGTTGTAACAAGAGACCTGTTAAGGTTAATTGCTCGTGCGGAAGCAAGTGAGAAGTCAAACATTCCTGCTTGGAGTGGGTTCAATTGTCTTGTTTCTACCACTGAGGTTCCTGTTGCAGTAATCAGATACTTACCATTCATCAACGCAAATCCATCAGATTACTCCACTATATACACAACATTGTTGAAACTTGCATCTATTGCCAAAGCTTTGGGACAACAGCGAATTCTGGTAACAGCTGATCTTGCTATTTACAGCAAAACCCAGCAGATCTTGTGGACACGACCAGATCCCATAGCTGACACGATTACAATGCGGCTAGGTGGAATGCACCTGACAATGGCATTCATAGCTAGTATAGGCAAACTTTTTCGTGATGGAGGCTTGTACAACCTTCTAACAGGCAGCAATGCCTATGCTCCCACCACAATGACCCAAATGCTTCTGGGTAAACAATACTCCCGTGGTATACGTCTAGTTCATGAAGTCATGTCTCAACTATTTCTGAGGTCTGCAGAGTTATTTGCAAATGAACATCATCTACCTTTGTTTAGTGAGGATATTCTACGTTTGGTGATTGAACTGGAGGACAGCTTCAGGCTCATGGATCGGGATGCTTGTACTGCTATATGCCGGGATGCAGAGTCAAAGATTTCCTCAGCTGTGTTAGAAACGATCCAGGCATTCCGTAAGGCTGGAAGGGAGCAGTCCTCAACCTTTTGCTACTGGGATAAGTTTCTTGAGACAGCAGATATTCTCTTGAGATTAATCCGAGCAGATAGAGAAGCAGACCTGTCAATGCATCTTGATGCTGTGATGAAGGCCATACCCTACTTCTTTCTTGCTGGTAGAGTCAACTATGCAAGATATACACCAGCGTATGTAGCAGAAGTAAAGGAGCTGCAGACCAAAGACCCAACTATGTTCAATCACATGAAAAGTGGAGGATTTGTTGTGAAGAGGGCCAAAGAAAAAACCTTCAATTGTGTTCCAACTGATCAGGCATTGGAGCAAACCATCAATTGGGAGGCGAAGACCCAAGGAGGAGTTATTGGTTACACCCGCAGGAAGGGAGCTCTGCTGAGATGGCTTCAACCAGGCATGTAACGGGGGAATACTCTTGAGTCGTTTAAAGACATTTGTGTTAACCATGGGATCAACCTCTTCCATACTGAACTTGGAAATGCGAGGATGGAGCAGGACAGAAAGGATGCATCCAACATCAAGGATTTCATACAAAGTCAATGCCAAGATCCTTTTGACCTGGACAACATTCCCTCGACATTGGTGAACATCACTAATGGTCAGGTAGCAACGCCTGAGGTTGAAAAGTCAATGATGGAAGTCCCACAGAGAGGACAGAAAGCTACGGATGAGTTCATTGCAGAAAGGATCGACCATGGGTCTTCTGTTAGCTTTTGGGACCCATTGCCTCGATGTTCAGTGCTGACATTTTCAAGCATGAAAAAAGCCCTCACCTACGACAAGGACAGGAAACTTATCATTGACACAGAGATATTATTCAGAAGACTGCTATCAGTTTCAAAGAATCGAGAAGTAGATATGAGATTTGTCCTGAGCTTTGAACTAGCTGCTGTACCGCCATCATTATTTCATGATTATGGTTCCATGCGCAAGACTGCAAAGGCTGAACTGACAAAGAAAGTTGAAGAAAAATGTACAGATGTGATAACAGAGCTGCCCGAGATGTCACCCAGTTGTTCATCAATGTACATAATTGATGGCATGGCAATGGTACAATCATTGAATGAGAGCCACTTTAAGACGTTCAACGATTTGGCAGAAATAGTTCAGAAAAGGATAGTACGCCTTCTTAGAAATCCTTCTCTCGGCATTACACAGGTCACCATCATCTTCGACCGCTATGGTCGAAGGCTGAATGAACATTCCATCAAATCAAATTAAAGAACCCGGAGAGGTGCAACAAATACCACAGTGGCAACTCATGACATCCAAGGCAGCAGACATGTACCAAATTACAGACTGTTCCTGAAGAATTCTGGAAATAAGGCATGTTTGGCAAACTTCATCTGTCAATACATATGTGCAAGTATAGGCGACAAACTACCCACAGGTTCATCAACTGTTCTGGCCGGAGGCTTTAGTGAGGGGGAGGTTGTGAAACAGGTGACTGAGACAGGAGTGTCAGCATTAGACGAGCTGTTCAGTTCGCAAGAGGAGGCAGATACTCGAATTCTGCTGCATGTTGCCCATCTATCAACTCATTCGCGAACCATCATTCGATGTGATGACACTGGTGTCCTCATCCTGTTGCTACATTACTGGAATAAAAGACTGCTGTCGCCAGAAGTATATATGCATGCCGGGCATTCCCAAAAACTCGTCAGCTCCGAACGCTACATCCCAGTTCATGAAATAGCAGAATCTATTGGCCCAGAAATGTGTGGATGCTTTCCTGCAGTGCATGCCCTTACCGGCTGTGATACAACTTGTGCTATGTATAGAATTGGAAAACGCACAGCCTACACAACACTGTCCAGGAATATTGGCCTCTTGGGAAATCTGCAGCATTTTCATGAAACAGACAATGAAGCTTCCATTGAATCTGCAAGGCATTTTGTAATACTTATGCATGGAAAGCAGGCTCGAAAATTGGGGCAATCAGATACTCTAGAAGATTTACGCTTCCTTTGGGCGATTATAACTGACAAACCAGCCGCAATGCTTCCACCAACTGAGGATGCGTTTCAGCAACATGTGCTTCGAGCCAAATACCAGGTTACAATCTGGTGCACCAGTCACATTGCCAAGCCTGAACTGATGGATCCTGTTGGACACGGATGGAACAGAAATAAAGAAGATGGTGAACTCCAACCCACCATGTACACAAAAGATTCTGCACCTGTTGAGGTGAGAGACATCACACATTTATACTGTACTGACAATGGTTGCACTAACCCAGGAAAGTGTCCGTGTGCACTAGCATCATTAGAGTGCATAGATATTTGCAGCTGTAAAGGGGAATGTCAGAATCCAAAAAACCAACTTGCTGGGGAGAATGAATCTGAGGTTACTGAGATTTAGAAACTTAGATATTAATGCTCCTCCCCCATCCCAATTGAAATGCTATTAGGTTGACTCTTCTTAACTTTAGATTAAAGCAAGTTTCTGATTATAATGGTTGTTACGGAATTTGGTGATGGACCTGAGGGAGAGGATCTCATTGAAATATGAATGCTTGTCAAAATATTGGGTATGGTACTCAATTAAGCCATATCATCCTGTCAATTTGCTATGTTGGTGATTAAAGAGAGGTAAATTGAAGATATTTGAATGATGTCAGTATGATAAATTGCATTTATTAACTTAGGACATGTAGTATTTAGTTGAAAAAGGAGCAATCGCTATCTCCGCAATCATTTTCCATTTTCCAGGTTCTTACTTGTTTGGCTTTAAAGGTTTAATAACTATGTTATACGATGAGGTTGAGGAAGGTGTGAATCTTAATATTAAACTGAGATCTTCCCAGTTGAATATGCATTTGTTTTGTTCTTTACTTTTTACTATTTGTGTCCATTTCATATGCTTTTATTATGCAATATGGTGAAAAGACCCCCCAAAAGCCAAATTTCATGGAAATATTGGGGGTTGCATGATCCCTTTGATATTAAAAAACATATTAATGAGCAAGTATGATATCCTAGGGGGACATATAATAGTATTCTAACCTTAAAATGATGATTAAATGTGTGAAACATCAAGATAAAGTGAAATTCTGGAATTCCAAATTTTTTCTGTCATCGCAAACAAGGGGTTAATATGCGATGTTGGACGCCTTTTGGCGAACTACAACCATGATTTTCGCAAAATAGACATCAATACGATTCAAATGAGCCTGGTTTGGCTTTGTTCTAAGAAAGTGCAAGGTATACCTCATTTTCTAGCCTGGAAGCCACTCCACTATTAAGCTCGTTGGGTTTCCCTCTGCATTTCTGAACCATGCTATGATATTTCAAGTGTAATGGAAACTTTTTAAATGAATAAGGAGATATACGAGAAATAAATATCACACACACACACACACACACACCACACACACACACACACACACACACACACACACGAACCCTCACCTCCCGCCTGAAGCCAAACAGGTCCGTGAAAAAGAGGCCGTAGTCTATGGCCAGGCTGCCAGATATAAAGAGGTACTGCAGGTCGGGCCAGTCTGGGTCACCCTCCTCCGCGCGACTCCACGCGTTGCCCTCCAAGGCAAAGGGACTGGTCAAGGGGCCTGCACAGGGGAACACGTCAGGGCCTCAGTACTCGCGCCTTAACAGGTCTGCTGTGAACCACCACGTGCACGCGTAGGAAGTAGCGCGTCACACTAAATTCATGAGAATGTTATGAAACTGCTTTACACAGATAGAATCCCTGTATCTGAATCTAATTGTATTTTTTTCAGATATAGTAATGATGAATATAGGACAATATGATTTTTTGTGATCTACGACAAAAATGTTTGTGCAGGTTAACACAAGCGTCAGCGTGACGTCACGTTCATGCGGCTGTGTTGCGCCGCCCTCCTCTGTGGAGAGGTAACCCTGGCAGCCACCAAAATTGATAGCCTGCTAGAGCCTAGCCGATTACGGTTAATGAAAATAAATTATTAGCATTAATTGGCAACCGTTATTATGAGGACACTACGGCGGCGCCTCACCTCTCCCGTTGTATTTGTAGTCCAGGAGGAGGCTGAGATCGGCCATAGTGGCGAGGGTGGTGGCGGAGCCGCGGCGCACCGTCCACGTCATGCCGAAGATGGAGGGATGGTCCTGCAGGTTCTGCCCCACGCCGGGCACGTCGGCCACCACCGGGATCTGCAACACCACACCACACCACGCACGTGAGGGCGAGCTAGGGACAGGTGGCACCACACCAGTGTTCTCGCAAAACTCTTGGGATCAGGCCATCAAGCTCAGTCCGCCCCGCCCCTCCACTCAGACCCTGCACAGACACACCGTGCATAACAAAGTGCACCACAATGACCTGCTACTTTAATAATCGATAAGGAGCCGCAGCGAGAAGCTGCTTATAATCCGGCCTATACTTCTTTGTGCTCATTGCTTCATACATATTCTTGTTTTCTCATTTAATACATGTATACTATACGTATGTTGTATGTTCTTACTTAGGCTACTTCTAATGTACGACCATTCTTATGTCCATTTGTGAAAAATCCCGTGTTACCCCGAGGCTGGTCTTACCCCGTGGTGGCGCAGGTGGCGTGCCGGCCCCACGCCCGACACCATCAGCAGGTGTGGCGTGCCCACAGCCCCCGCCGACACCACCACTTCCCTCCGCGCCGCCACCGTCCTCACCTGCCCAGGGAAGACAAGGATGAGATTCTCTGTCAATATTTTTGTTATGTCATTAGAGGTATAAGGGCAGAGGTGGGGTGTGCGTGGCTCAGCAGTCTCAGCCCGGGCACGAAGGCTCAGCAGTGTCAGCACCCACCTTGCCGCGGTGCTCGAAGCGGACCCCCTTGGCATGTCCGCTGCTGCTGAACAGGATCTGACGCGGCAACGGGAAACAAGTGGGAGATAGAAATCAAACATCAAGGTGTGACAGCGCATCAGTAACTGAAGAAAGTCACCACACATACATTTCACTGGCGCATTGTTTGGGAATGCTGTTTCTCATGACCTCAATCATAGACCACTATATACCTGGACTGCGCACGGAATATCGGCCTGTCGCGCAAGGGCCCGAAGTCGGAGGGCCGCTCGGATTCATATATATATATACGGATCATATAGACTGGTTTATCAGTATATATGATATACTGTAATCTTCGTAAATGTTTGTTCTATAATATTATCAAATAAAAAACAGTAAAACACGCTAAAGAAATGCCATTACGAGACTATGAAGAAATATGCATGAACTTAATATTCACTTCAACTCTTCGCCATTTAAAACTTTGCGAGTCAACTTTTATCATGAAGGGTATCAATAGAAGCGCAATTTTATTAGCTTTCCATTGCTATATTTCGTTATCTGATAAATGAATTAGAACCATGCATAAATTAGCGTTAACTAAATAAATAAAATCATCAATCGGGTAATTTTCCCGATTGATGAGGTTAATTATTTAGGCAACGCTAATTTATGCATGGTACTAATTCATTTATCAGAAAATGAAATATATAAGTGAACAAATAACATCATCAATCGGGAAAATTACCCGATTGATGATTTTATTATTTTATTTAACGCTAATTTATGCATGGTTCTAATTAATTTATCAGATAACGAAATACATCAATGGAAAGCTAATAAAATTGCGCTTCTATTGATACCCTTTGTAGTAACTGCTGGTGATAGATTGTTGGCGCTTCACGTTGCTGGTTTGGGGTTTCACTATTGGCGCCGCGGGGTTAATACACACTGTTAAGATGGACCTATCATGGACTCGGCACCAGTCGGTACCGAGCCACCACTGTATATACACCAATACAACTGAACCTGGCCTGAGCTTATTCCTACCCTGTCTCTCTGGACTCTACTACGCTGGGATACTACACTGGCGACGAGGATGGTTGGCCTCGGGACCTCTCCAGCTACCCTTCTGACATTGTTCCTTACAAGAACAGGGAGAGTGAGTTGAGTTTACAAAATGGGTGCATATTCTGGGGCAGCAGAATAGTAATTCCTCCTCAAGGCCGAAATGCTCTGTTGACAGAATTACATGAAGGACATTTCGGAACTTCAAAGATGAAGAGTAGAAGCAGGGCTTATTTTTGGTGGCCTGGACTAGATGGTGATGTGGAAAGGGTGACAAAGAGGTGTAGAGTTTGTCAGGAGCAGAGACCTAAGGATCCCCCTAGTGAACTACGCCCTTGGGCTTGGCCACAGCGTCCATGGAGTCGCCTGCATTTAGACTACTGTGGCCCGGTCGAGGGTCAGATGTGGCTTCTTATTGTAGATGCACACAGTAAGTGGCTGGAGGTGCACACAACGTCATCATCTTCTGCAAATGTAACAATAGAGAAATGTAGAAAATCTATGGCTTATTTTGGAATACCAGACACTGTAGTTTCTGATAATGCAACTTGCTTCACATGCCCTGAATTCCAGGATTTCTGCAGAGCCAACGGCATCGAACACATCACTTCTCCACCTTGGTCTCCGAAGAGCAATGGTCTAGTGGAGAGAGCAGTACAAACATTCAAGCAAGGACTGAGGAAGCAAAAGGGAGGCAGCCTGGATACAAGAGTTTCTAGATTTCTCTTCAATTACAGATCCTGCCCTCACAGCGTGACCGGGGTCAGCCCGGCAGAGTTAATGTTTGGACGCCCCATGAAGACTTCCTTGGATCAGCTGAGGAAGGACAACCAGCGTGATAAGGTGGAGCGTTACCAGTGGAGACAGAAGACTCAGTATGATCAGCATGCCTGCGCGAAGTCATTCACTACGGGTGATTGGGTGTATGTGTCTGCCCTGCCAAGGACCACAGGAGGAGCGAAATGGATGCCTGGGGTAGTAACTGACCGCGACGGATGCTCGTGCTCTGTGAGACTGGAAGATGGGAGGGAATTTAGAAGACACATCGACCACATCAGAGCAAGACCGACTCAAACTCCCGCACTAGTGAGGGATTGGACACCATCTCGGCCGGACCAGACGCCAGCTCAGGCGGACGAATCTTCAATATCAGAGCCACATCTCCAATCAAGAGTCGGGGAAGCAAGGGAATCTGGGCCCTGTAACACAGATCCAAGAACGCCTCTGATCGTTACTGTACCCGCAGAAGCTGTATCATCTCCTGCATCAACGGATGAACAATCTAAACAAGCCGAGGGTCATCCTGCGTTATTGGTGCCTGCACAAGACGACCAGCCTTCTATAGAGACTACCGTTGCGACGCTCGTCTAGAGTTTCTGTCAAGCCTGACAGATATGGATATAATTAGATAACTAATATAATGTAACTAAGGTGGAGGGATGTAGTAACTGCTGGTGATAGATTGTTGGCGCTTCACGTTGCTGGTTTGGGGTTTCACTATTGGCGCCGCGGGGTTAATACACACTGTTAAGATGGACCTATCATGGACTCGGCACCAGTCGGTACCGAGCCACCACTGTATATACACCAATACAACTGAACCTGGCCTGAGCTTATTCCTACCCTGTCTCTCTGGACTCTACTACGCTGGGATACTACACCCTTCATAATAAAAGTTGACTCGCAAAGTTTTAAATGGCGAAGAGTTAAGTGAATATTAAGTTCATGCATATTTCTTCATAGTCTCGTAATGGCATTTCTTTAGCGTGTTTTACTGTTTTTTATTTGATAATATTATAGAACAAACATTTATGAAGATTACATTATACCATATATACTGATAAACCAGTCTATATGATAGTCCATAGACCACTATATCTCTTTGTCGGGCGCCCCGCGGGCCCCTATGCAGCCCCGCAATTCAAAACATTGTCGCGTGAACAGTCCAGGTATACAGTGGTCTATGCCTCAATGTATTAGTGTGCGCTGCATCGAATGCAAGTTTTCAAGTTTTATGTGCACCTAGAACATAAGAAAATAAGGATGCTACAAGAGGCCGTGAGACCTACACGAGGTAGTTCCTTTCACCTCTACCTCACCTGCGTGACCAGCGCGTTGGACACCACGTGCAGGTTCCCGCGCCTGGTCGCCGGGCTGAGGTACGCCTCCACCACGGAGTCCCGACGCCCGTTGCGGTGCGTCATGTCAGCCATACTGAACCCTGAGACACGGAGGGAGGGCAGCGGCATTACAGGCAGGCACACACACTAATTACTGTCATCACTCATGATAACAAACACACATATCTCATCCCATGCATGACGTGAAAATTATGTGTGTACCGTACCGATGGACGTGCTATCAGCCGTGCCTTTCCCTCCCGTGGCCTCACCTATCTGCTCCGGACCACTGGGGTCAATCACTTGGTAGCCCAGCTCCTCCCCCGCCTTGAGGAAGCCGTTCAACAGGGGCGTCCACCACCTCTTGTCCTCCACGCCCAGGGGCCCACCGCGCCCGTGGAACTCTGCTGCACGCCCAATGATACATTTGATGATCATTATCTACGCGTATGTATATATAACATATAAAGAGATAAAAAGGGAGAAAAAAATGAGTTCGTGACTTTACAACCCTAATACAATAAGATGGCCTAGTACACGAATAAGAGTAAACACTTGTTGGTGAAATGTTCATCTCTCTCTCTCTCTCTCTCTCTCTCTCTCTCTCTCATCTTCTCTCTCTTCTCTCTCTCTCTCTCTCTCTCTCTCTCTCTCTCTCTCTCTCTCTCTCTCTCTCTCTCTCTCTCTCTTATGAACATCTTTTTCACAACTGTACTTCAATTGTGAATAAAAGTATTGAATCTTCTCTCTCTCTCTCTCTCTCTCTCTCTCTCTCTCTCCTCTCTCTCTCTCTCTCTCTGTGTGTGGTTTGTGATCGTAACGTGTGAATTATTATATATATTCCAGCTATCTTTCTAAGGTAATAACATATCTCCAAACTTGAAAGGTTTTAAAGGGCCAAACTTAATAGGCCCTGTATTCTCCCCCTTCCCCCCCACCCCCACCCACCCCAGTCACTTCTTCTCCTCCAGCCTCCACATGCCTCTCACTTCGCATCGGGTTGTTGCGTGCGTCATTCCCTGCCTCGCCTTCCACTTCTGGCCCTTTTCCTTATCATACACTTTCACCCGTCCTGTAAATATCAGGCTTGGGATGTGCCATTTCCACTCCTCCTCTCCCCCAGCAGCCCTTCTCCTCCCCTCCTCTCCCCTAGCAGCCCTTCTCCTCCCCTCCTCCCCCCTAGCAGCCCTTCTCTTCCCCTCCTCTCCCCCTGCCCCGCCTCCTCCATGGGCACCCCGTTACCTGTCTTGGCGTGGCGCGTGCCCCGGTAGTCCTCGGCCTTCTTGAAGTAGTGGAGGGCCTCGCGGTAGCCCCAGCCCGGGTTGCCCTGCGCCTCCCACGCGTCGTAGTCCCGCCTGTTGCCCCGCACGTACATCATCCAGTTGATGGCCGACGAGCCCCCCACGGCACGCCCCAGGGGGTACGGGCACGCCTGACAGAGTATAGGGGTAGTGGTGATAGTGTAGGAGTTGCACTGGTAGTAGTCATAGTGGTAGTGGTGATAGTGTAGGAGTTGCACTGGTAGTAGTCATAGTGGTAGTGGTGATAGTGTAGGAGTTGCACTGGTAGTAGTCATAGTGGTAGTGGTGATAGTGTAGGAGTTGCACTGGTAGTAGTCATAGTGGTAGTGGTGATAGTGTAGGAGTTGCACTGGTAGTAGTCATAGTGGTAGTGGTGATAGTGTAGGAGTTGCACTGGTAGTAGTCATAGTGGTAGTGGTGATAGTGTAGGAGTTGCACTGGTAGTAGTCATAGTGGTAGTGGTGATAGTGTAGGAGTTGCACTGGTAGTAGTCATAGTGGTAGGGGTGATAGTGTAGGAGTTGCACTGGTAGTAGTCATAGTGGTAGTGGTGATAGTGTAGGATTTTGCACTGGTAGTAGTCATAGTGGTAGTGGTGATAGTGTAGGAGTTGCACTGGTAGTAGTCATAGTGGTAGTGGTGATAGTGTAGGAGTTGCACTGGTAGTAGTCATAGTGGTAGTGGTGATAGTGTAGGAGTTGCACTGATAGTAGTCATAGTGGTAGTGGTGATAGTGTAGGAGTTGCACTGGTAGTAGTCATAGTGGTAGTGGTGATAGTGTAGGAGTTGCACTGGTAGTAGTCATAGTGGTAGTGGTGATAGTGTAGGAGTTGCACTGGTAGTAGTCATGGTGGTAGTGGTGATAGTGTAGGAGTTGTTTTGTTGTTGCTACTTTTGTTATAGTTATTGTTTTTTATTGCTGGATCATAGTAATATTAATAACGATAGTAATGATAACACTGGGGAACAATTTGAAGAAAAAAAATTGTTGAGTTAGATTTTTGAGCTTATTTAGACTAAAATTGCATGCTGATTCCAAATCTTTTAGTCAGTTTTTCTCTAGCACGTCAAGTTTTTTCTCCACAGCTTACCCTCCAGATAAGCAAAATTCCACTTGTGAGCCTCATTCAGCCTCATTCAGCTGAAATTCCAGTGCCAGTTTTCGAACAACTACCTCCTCTAGAAGATCTGAGTGATGTTGAAGAACGCAGTGACAGCAATGATGCAGATTTTGACATTCACGAGGATTCAGTTCGTAGGGGATTTGATCAGCACGAGTTGAATGATTTAGCACGTGATTTGGGCCTATCCAAAAATAGCTTCAGAAATACTAGCATCAAGACTGAACGAGAAAAACATACTTGAACAAGGAGTGAAGGTATCATACTTTCGAACCAGAGAAAGTACATTTCTGCAGTACTTTTCGAAGTGCCAGCGGTTTTGTGTTTTGCCATAACATTCCTGGTTTACTGAAGGAATTAGGGCTTTCAATCTACAATCCAAATGAATGGCGATTGTTTATTGCTAGCTCAAAGCGGAGCTTGAAGTGTGTCCTTCTACACAATGGCAATTTGTTTGGCGCAGTCCCTATTGGGCATTCGGTCTGTCTTCGTGAAGAATATGGAGATGTAAAGAGAGTCATTGAGTTATTGCAAAAATGACAAACACAATTGGATCATCTGTGTTGACCTTAAAATGGTGTCCTTCCTTCTTGGTCAACAACGTGGATACACAAAGTATCCCTGCTTTCTCTGTATGTGGGATAGCAGAGCTCGAGAGAAGCATTGGGTTCAGACGAATTGGCCTCCGAGATCTGATCTTAAACCTGGAGATCCTAACATTGTAAAAGAGCCACTTGTTGACAGGAAGAAAATAATATTCCCACCTCTGCACATAAAACTAGGTCTCATGAAACATTTGTAAAAGCATTGTCAACTGATGGCGACTGTTTGAAGTACATCATCTTGGCATTTCCTGGACTGTCAATTGAAAAAATCAAGGCCGGTGTGTTTGATGGTCCCCCAAATTCGACAGCTCATCAAAGATGACATTTCAACGGTACTATGTTTAGACCTTGAAAGAATGCTTGGCTATCTTCAAAGACGTCGTCAAGAACTTTCTTGGAAATACACGTGCAAGTAATTACAAAAGAAATTGTTCAGAAACTATTGGAGAGCTACAAACGCTTGGTTGCAACATGAGTATTAAAGTACATTTTTTGCATAGCCATCTTGCCAACTTTCCGGAAAATCTTGGTGCTGCTAGCGACGAGCAAGGTGAACGATTTCACCAAGATTTGAAGGTTATGGAAGAACGTTACCAGGGTAGATGGGATGTGCAAAATGATGGCTGACTATTGTTGGAGCATCAAACACGATAGTCCCTCAAGTTGAACACTCCAGACAAAGCTACAAACGTAAATTTTTTCCTTAACCTGCACACAATTATAGCCTTATCCTTTCTAAAAACATGATAATGTTAAATAAACATTCTATTCATGCCTATTTCTTTCATTTTTCATTGTATGTTAACATGTGCAACTTTTTATAAAATAAGCACTGTTACTGTTATGTACAGTATTTTTCATATTTTTTAAGAAAACGAAAAATCCTACAGTTCAAAAACTTGACGTGATAGAGAAAAACTGAGATCAGTTTTGGATTCAGCACCCAAAAATTACTTAATAACAAGTGTCATACCTAACTCAACAAAAATTTGTTCCCAGTGTAATGATAATGATGAACATTATTTGATAGGTAATTTGGAATTGAAAAACAAAATGTCAAGTGACCCCCGCACGATGGGGTTACGTCCTTTTCTGGGTTCAAAGAGGTCAAGTCTGAGGTCCCGAGGACAGGCACTAAGTGTTGCCTCGGTATGTGCGTCGGTGAAACACAAGGTTCCTTAAGAATAAGACAATGTTTTTGGTCTGTTGTGTTTCAGTAAAACTTTTCCCCGGGCAGCCCCGCGTTGACCTTGAGATCTGATGGACAATTACTAGGACGCGCACGCGGCCTCACCCTGTTGTTGTAGGCACGGAGGCCGTGGCGCTGCGGGATGGTGAAGTAGTTCCAGTCAGCCTCACTCTGCATGAGAAACAAGTTGTAGAATGGAACCTGTACCTCAGGAGGCGGCGGCCCCCCAGCCTCCAGCACGAGCACCCGCCACCCCTTGACCTCCGCCAGCCGCGACGCCACCACGCTGCCGCCAGACCCGGAACCCACTGCGCCAACGACACACAAGTATCGCCACCAACATGGGGGATACACACATACAAATATGTCAGCCTATATGCGTGTTTTGCTGCCTCAGCCATACTCATTTCAAAACAACAATGTCGCTAACTATTGTGCATAATGAGAAAACTAAAACCCTAAGCTCTGAAGGAGAACATGAAATACTACTAACCGACGATGAAGTCATAGCTGTAGAACAGGTCAGCCGAGTCATCAAAGTCGTTGTTGGCCGCGGTGTGCAGGAACACCGTCACCAGCAGCCTCAGCATGGCCTGCGACAGGAACCGCACCAGCTTAGGGTTCATGGCGGCCCCGCTTGACTCTCCTCAGGCTCAGGGCCTAATTGGTGGGGCTGTCTATCTTCCTTGGTCTCAGTCCTCTGCCTGAAGGTGTGGCTGAAGGTGTGCCGGGACGCAGCCAGGGCACTCCGATGCCTCCCGCCTGATCACACGTGCGCCGCTGCGTCTGCGGGAACACAGGGTTGTCGTGCACTAATACACGCATACCAGGAGGTGACACGGGATCTCTTTGACAGCCTAGGATGTATATCAACCCACATTGTGTACACGATGTTCATGCAACTAATGTGGTAGTTGTAAGGGCAACCCTTGGACTCAAGCTTTGGTGATATCGTTACCATAAAATATTGAAATGTTTTTGTGGAGAAGATAATTATAATATGTACCACGTTAGTATTGTTATTAACACACACACACACACACACACACACACACACACACACACACACACACACACACACACACACACAACACACGTGTAAAAATAATTATGTTATATTTAACGGTAGAATTGGTTACGATATGGGGATTGGAAAATACCAACAACCCTACAATACAACTATTGATTACGTTATCGGTACGCACAATATTGTTTAAGCATGTGAAATATTTAAGGTATTAGAATTCCCAATCCATTGTGTTCCGATGTACACTGTGGTATACAGACTGTGTTAGAATTTTCTTGCCTGGTGAGACAAGCGTGTAAAGAGAGTAGTGAAGTGAATGAAGCATCTTGTGTAAGACCGGGAAGATAGAAAAATGAGAGAAAGAGTGAGTCCGTGGAAAGTGTGGATGGTAACAGGGTGAATGAGCTGCTTGACGGAGTGGATGACATGACTGTGGATGACATAACTCACCAGTTAAAACTTGTGTTAATAGAACCAGCTTTAAAGATTTTTTCACAGAGTAGTAAGAGCAAATATATAAAAAAGAGTAATAATGCTAATATGAAAGGATATGACAAACAGGGGCTTTATTGCTAGAAAAGTATACCACAAAAGCTAAAAATAAACATAATAAACATAAAAGTATCACTACGTATAATGCTATGATAGAGAAAAGTAAGAAATACAAGAAAGAAATAACAAGGGCGAAGAATAAAGAAAATCTCAATATAGTAAAACAACTAAGAGAAGTCAAAAGTAAAGATCCAAAGTTATATTGGAAAATATTAAAAGGTGATCAAAGTAACAAAGAGAGCAAGATTATACTTGACGAATTTTACGACCATTTTAGATTGCTATTTACCGATGATGACGACTATAATAACGAGGACATTAACTATGAAATCATTGGTGAGAACAACTCGCCTTTATGGAATAGTCTTATCACTTCTGATGATAAAAATATGCGTAAGTAAGCTAAAAAATAATAAATCGCCTGGTGTTGATAATATAATTAATGAATACATTAAATGCACGCAAGAATTACTGTGTCCCTTATACGTCAAACTATTCAATAAGATATTGGATACGGGTGTTTTTCCATCAGAGTGGGCGACTGGGGTAATAGTGCCGTTATACAAGAACAAGGGAGACGCTAACGACACGAACAATTACAGGGGAATTACTTTGTTAAGCTGTTTGGGAAAATTATTTACATCCATTCTGAACGATCGACTTAAACAATATTCTGAGGCTAATCATATAATTAATGAAACGCAGGCAGGTTTTAGGCAGGACTATTCTACCCTGGACCGCATGTTTGTGCTCAAAGGTGTTATTGACTTGTTTAAGTGCAAGAAGAGAAAATGGTTTTGTTTGTTTGTAGACTACAAAAAGGCATTTGATATGGTGTGGAGAGAAGGTTTATGGTATAAACTTGTTAGGGATGGTATTAACGGTAAATTGTTGAAGGTTGTTCATAGTATGTACAATAATATTAAGTCTTGCGTAATGCTGGATCAACAACTGTCTGACACATTTACGTGTAACACGGGTGTGAGACAGGGAGAAAACCTATCGCTACTGCTCTTTGCTTTTTATGTTAATGACTTACAAGAAAAGCTTATTGAATGTAATTGTAACTATTTAGATTTCGATAATGATCTTCTGAATGTTTATTTAAGTTTATTAGTGTTGATGTATGCAGACGATACAGTGGTACTATGTAGTAGTGAGGCAAACATGAAACAGGCACTAACAGCTCTTCATAGTTATTGTTCCGAGTGGAAATTAAAAGTTAATGGTAGTAAGACTAAAATTGTAGTGTTTAGCCGGGGTCAAGTACAAACAAGTAATTACAATTTCAAATTTGGTGGTGAGGAATTAGAGGTAGTTAGCGAGTATAAATACTTAGGCATATTGTTTAATTATAATGGGAGGTTTAGGAAGGGGGAGTTGGAATTAAAGGAACAAGCAACGAGGGCCTTGTACGCGCTAATTGGCACCTCACGCAAATATGACTTGCCAGTTGACATTCAAATTGAATTGTTTAACACTATGGTTGTACCCGTATTAACATACGGTTGTGAAGTCTGGGGTGATAATATCATTCGGGAGGTAGAACTATTACAAATGAAATTTCTGAAACATATTTTGTATGTACACAGATATACTAGCACCGATATTGTATATGGAGAACTAGGGGTGTATCCACTTGAAATTATTATTAAGTGTAGGATGATTCATTACTAGTCTAAATTGATTATGGGAAAACAAACAAAATTAAGTGATGTAATGTACAACTGTTTATTGCAGCTACACACAAGTGGTGTTTATATATCGCCATGGCTAGAATGTATAAGGAATATATGTATTGAGTGTGGTTTGCCAGTAGTGTGCATGACGCAAACTATTAACAACCCAAAAGGGTTATTGAAAACGGTGGAACAAAAATTAAAAGATATATGGATAACAACTTGGTATAGAAATGTAACAAGCAGAGGCATTTGCAGTAGTTATATGATGTATAAAGAAGTTTATGGGATTGAAGAGTATTTAGCCAAACTAAATAAAACTAATCGTATCTCTCTAACTAAATTCCGCACAGGAAACAATCAGCTGCCAATTATTACTGGAAGACATAGTCAAATAAGCAGGGAAGAGCGTTATTGTACTCAATGTAATGACGGACAACTAGGAGACGAATATCATGTTCTGTTGCAATGTCAAAATGAGGAAATTATTCAGTTAAGAACCAGATACATACCAGAGTATTACAGGTTACACCCAAAGCACTCTAAATTTACAATGCTGATGCAGAACAAAAATGTAATAATATTAACAAATTTAGCACAATTTGTAAATACTTTGATTAAGCTGTTTAGATGATTTTTCGGTTATGAATGTGTATATATATTACACAGGAGCTGTGCTCCATACTTTTTATAAAGTCTGAGCAAATAAATCTATTCTATTCTATTCTATTCTATTCTATTCCCCCCCCCCCCCCCTAGGTTAGGTTAGGTTACCTAACGGTTACCTAACCTAACCATTACCGTCGGCGAGTTTTCCCGATTTATGTAGGGACGAGCATTTCTGTAGACGAGAGTACCAGGTACCATGAGGCAAGGATGGGTAATGTCACCGTGGTTATACAACTTGTTTATGGATGGAGTAATAAGATAAATCAAAGCAAAATCTAACCTAACCATTACCGTCGGCGAGTTTTCCCGATTTGTGTAGGGATAGAAATATCGGTAGACGACAGTACCAGGTACCATGAGGCAAGGATGGGTAATGTCACCGTGGTTATACAACTTGTTTATGGATGGAGTAATAAGATAAATCAAAGCAAAATCTAACCTAACCATTACCGTCGGCGAGTTTTCCCGATTTGTGTAGGGATAGAAATATCGGTAGACGACAGTACCAGGTACCATGAGGCAAGGATGGGTAATGTAACCGTGGTTATGCAACTTGTTTATGGATGGAGTAATAAGATAAATCAAAGCAAAGGTGGTGATGTTGGTATAGACTCAAGAGTATTCAGTGGCTCGTCAAGTAACACTTAAACCATGATGTACAGTCACGCAATGAACTTCGCGAGCACTTGGGGCGAGGCAATCCCATCAATTTCTCAAATCTTTTCCTTGTCTACAAATGTTCGCTCAGTCTCCTCTTAGAGACCCGCTCCACCCCCCCTAAGTAGCCACACCTGTTTCAAACCTTCCCGACTTTATAGCTCCCTGATGAGTAATTATAGTTTTAAATCCCGCACCAACAGCTAATGACAATTTAACAGCTCCCTCCCTCCCTCCCTTCCTCCTTCCATTGAGCCCTTCAACTGGGTCCTTGTGTGTGTGTGTGTGTGTGTTGCGCGTGTGGGCGCGCGCGCGCGCGTAGATGTGTGAATGTAGCCAATAATATTGTTTGGAAATATCTATAATTAAAGTATTTTTAATTTTACATTATGTATGTGTATCATTGTGACGAGTTATTGTATCTCATTGTGTGATAGTGTCAGAGAGAGAGAGAGAGAGAGAGAGAGAGAGAGAGAGAGAGAGAGAGAGAGAGGGCTAATCTGGTAATTATGGGTTTAACTCCTGCACAAACCAACCACTAAAGACATTTTAATAAGGTGACGTCTCGAGGTGCTAAAAACTTTATCCTTCTTGTGCCTCAAGCAAGGCTTTCTGATCCATTTACGGATCAAGGAGAGAGGGACGGAAGGAAGGATGGATGGAGGGAGGGAGACAGAAAGGAAAAGATGAAGGGAGGGAAGGGAGGAGGGAGACAGAAGGACCACCAGGTAGGAGGAACAGGTGTTGTAAGAAGCAGGTAAGGGAAGGGAGAGAGGGAGGGAAGAAGGGAGGGAGAGAAAAGAGTAGAGGAAGGAGAAAGGGAGAAAGGGTTACTGAAATTTAAGAGGAATGGGAGGGAAGAAAAAGGTGACGTGACAGAGAGAGAGAGAGAGAGAGGAGAGAGAGAGAGAGAGAGAGAGGGAGGGAGAGATGGCCCCCGTGGGATTAACAACATCCCAGGGGAAGGAGGAGGAATGCATTGTACAGACTTTGAGAATATGAACGATAATTTATTGGAAAATACGAAAAGGAAATGGAAGGAGAGGATCCGAGGCCTGTGTGTTCGCGATTTAGGTGGAGTGACTGCTACCCCTACTATGAGGAAAGACAACAAAAGGAACTCAATTAATAAGGTATTTTAATACTATCATAACCATGAATATGTACAACCTACAAAGAGAAGACTACGACGATGAAAAAATTCGAGTTGTTTTGGGCGAAATTGATACTCCAGTGCTATATGTCCGTGCTCGCTGACAACATAGAGAAGACCTGAGGTGATGTTTGATGTGCAAAGGCTTCTAAACCAGGAAAACAGTCACAGCAGAGTCTCATTAAGAAGTAAGCAAGTGGTAGGGACACATTACGTACTACGTACATACCTACCAGTTGCTTACCTTTTGACGAGGCTCTGTTATGAGTCTGTTTTCTTGGTTTAGAAGCCTCTGCACATCAGCCATTACCTCAGGTCTTCTCTATAGTGTTGTCAGCGAGAACAGAGCACAGTAATATAGCACCTGGAATATCAATTTCGCGCAAAATAACTCTAAATTCTTCCATCGCCGTAGTTTTCCCTTCGTAGGTCCACCCGCGGCGACCCCGACTTATCCCCACCAAGGTAAAGAGACAGAGGAACCTGCACAGGAAAAGAGAGAGAGAGAGAGAGAGAGAGAGAGAGAGAGAGAGAGAGAGAGAAAAAAAAACAACTTGTCGACGCCTGACTTACCGAATTGTCCCAATAGAAAAGTGAGCGGAGTAATAGAGAGGAGCGAGACCGGTGTTGACAGCAACAGTGGGTAGGCTGCACTGCAGGGTTGCCAGCAATGACTATATATGCATGATAGGAAAGCTATAATATACATTTAACCCTAACTGGAACCTCAGAAGATGCCCATTTTGCTGGGTAACGAATGTAGGTGGCGTTGGCGACGATCAAAGAGCGTCTTCTGCATGTAAACAAAGTACAAGTTAAAGAAATAGTTTCGTCAAGGGCTCAGTGTTCCCCAAGGGATCCTCGCAGCCCTAAAACAAGAACAAGAAGTTTCGTCATGAGCCCTCCCAAACTCCTCACGTGCTGTGATGTCCCTCTCTAACCCCTCACGTGCTGTGATGTCCCTCTCTAACCCCTCACGTGCTGTGATGTCCCTCTCTAACCCCTCACGTGCTGTGATGTCCCTCTCTAACCCCTCACGTGCTGTGATGTCCCTCTCTAACCCCTCACGGCTGTGATGTCCCTCTCTAAACCCCTCATGTGCTGTGATGTCCCACTCAACCCTCATGTGCTGTTGTCCCTGTGATGTCCCACTCTAACCCCTCACGTGCTGTGATGTCCCTCTCTAACCCCTCACGTGCTGTTGTGCTGTGATGTCCCACTCTAACCCTCACGTGCTGTGATGTCCCTCTCTAACCCTCACGTGCTGTTGTGCTGTGAGGGCCCACTCTAAACCCTCACGTGCTGTGATGTCCCTCTCTAACCCCTCACGTGCTGTGATGTCCCTCTCTAACCCCTCACATGCTGTGATGTCCCTCTCTAACCCCTTACGTGCTGTGATGTCCCACTCTAAACCCCTCACGTGCTGTGATGTCCTCTCTAACCCCTCACGTGCTGTGATGTCCCTCTCTAACCCCTCACGTGCTGTGATGCCCCCTCTCTAACCCCTCACGTGCTGTGATGTCCCTCTCTAACCCCTCATGTGCTGTGATGTCCCACTCTAACCCCTCATGTGCTGTTGTGCTGTGATGTCCCACTCTAACCCCTCACGTGCTGTGATGTCCCTCTCTAACCCCTCACGTGCTGTTGTGCTGTGATGTCCCACTCTAACCCCTCACGTGCTGTGATGTCCTCTCTAACCCCTCAGTGCTGTGATGTCCTCTCTAACCCTCACGTGCTGTGAGTCCCTCTCTAACCCCTCATGTGCTGTGATGTCCCACTCTAACCCCTCACGTGCTGTGATGTCCCTCTCTAACCCCTCACGTGCTGTTGTGCTGTGATGTCCCACTCTAACCCCTCACGTGCTGTGATGTCCCTCTCTAACCCCTCACGTGCTGTGATGTCCCTCTCTAACCCCTCACATGCTGTGATGTCCCTCTCTAACCCCTTACGTGCTGTGATGTCCCACTCTAACCCCTCACGTGCTGTGATGTCCCTCTCTAACCCTCACGTGCTGTGATGTCCCTCTCTAACCCCCTCACGTGCTGTGATGTCTCTCTCTAACCCCTCACGTGCTGTTGTGCTGTGATGTCCCACTCTAACCCCTCACGTGCTGTGATGTCCCTCTCTAACCCCTCACGTGCTGGGGATGTCCCTCTCTAACCCCTCACATGCTGTGATGTCCCTCTCTAACCCCTCACGTGCTGTGATGTCCCTCTCTAACCCCTCACGTGCTGTGATGTCCCTCTCTAACCCCTCACGTGCTGTGATGTCCCTCTCTAACCCCTCACGTGCTGTGATGTCCCTCTAACCCCTCACGTGCTGTGATGTCCCTCTCTAACCCCTCACGTGCTGTGATGTCCCTCTCTAAACCCCTCACGTGCTGTGATGTCCCTCTCTAACCCCTCACGTGCTGTGATGTCCCTCTCTAACCCCTCACGTGCTGTGATGTCCCTCTCTAACCCCTCACGTGCTGTGATGTCCCTCTCTAACCCCTCACGTGCTGTGATGTCCCTCTCTAACCCCTCACGTGCTGTGATGTCCCTCTCTAACCCCTCACGTGCTGTGATGTCCCTCTCTAACCCCTTACGTGCTGTGATGTCCCTCTCTAACCCCTTACGTGCTGTGATGTCCCTCTCTAACCCCTTACGTGCTGTGATGTCCCTCTCTAACCCCTTACGTGCTGTGATGTCCCCTCTTAACCCCTCACATGCTGTGATGTCCCTCCCTAACCCTTACGTGCTGTGATGTCCCTCTCTAACCCCTAAACGTGCTGTGATGTCCCTCTCTAAACCCCTCACGTGCTGTGATGTCCCTCTCTAACCCTCACGTGCTGTGATGTCCCTCTCTAACCCCTCACGTGCTGTGATGTCCCTCTAACCCCTTACGTGCTGTGATGTCCCTCTCTAACCCCTCACGTGCTGTGATGTCCCTGCATCTGTCATGCAATTTCGTCATTGGAAATCCTACTTAGTTACTGCTAATTGAAAATATTTTGTGTTTAGCATGCTGTAAATTGCAATACATTGAATAAATATGTGCCAATCTTTGTTGGTCTCATTATTTATGATATATTACATCATTCAGGTATACTTGCAAGAGAAAATATACCAGGAGAAAGTAAAGAAATATAATCAATACATGTAAAGGAGCTAAAACATAATCATAACCTTGTTAATAATCAACCAATTACAGGATGATGCACGATCAGAACAGGCAACAGTGATTAACAAATATAACATCAGGAGGTGAAAACACATGCATAATGCTGTCAAGTGGTAAATGATGGCCAAATATCAGTTACATATCCAATGCGTAGTTTATTGTGGGATTAATAGAAGGCTTTACTCCCATTATTGACCACATGTACTAGGAAAAATATGTTAGGAAAGGTAAGCATTGGTAATAAATAACATCAGGATGAGGGAAACAATGTAGCTTGAACTGGCATGAGCGGGTACGTAAGATTTACAATAGATACCCATTAAAAAGATTTACAACAGATACCCATTAAAAGTCCCCTGTGTGAAATATAGTTATGCGCTACGACTATAGAGGGCGTGAGAGGCGACCAGGTGCCAACACGTATTTTGGTCACCCAATTTTCTATTGGTCGCAGAGTCACTTTCCTATCATGTGTATATAGTCATTGGTTGCCAGGTTTCGGACTGCCATATCGCCAGTTCCCGCTTCGAAACTAGCCTAAAACTAGCCAACTGAACTCCTCTCCCAGCCAAAAAAAATAGCCTTTTTTTTTTTTTTTTTTTTTTTTTTTTTTGTCACTATGTGAAAGCAGACCGGTTGATTCACGACACACTATACACTAGCGTTCTATCAACAGGAAAATTTAGCATGACAACATGTCTGATATTAATTATACATTACACCACGTTAATTAGTCATAATAGGTATGAATACGTAAGGGAGATATAACACACACACATAACAGCATTAATCTATTCAAGTAAATTTTATTCATGTTAAATTATACGGATTATATTACATTAGTCTTCCAATATTATATTAGTTATTATGATAAAATTATATTAGTCCTCCATCTCATTCACACTGGGGAAAAAATGGAGAGAGAGAGAGAGAGAAAAGAGAGGAGAGAGAGAGGAGGGGAGGAGAGAGAGGAGAGAGAGAGAGAGAGGAGAGGAGGAGGAGAGAGGAGAGGAGAGAGAGAGAGAGAGAGAATCTTAGTAGCCTACCTACGGTTAGTTTTAATCAAAGAAATCTACTAAGTCTATGTCTGTGACATTACGGTATATGTCTTTTGTGAATATTGATAGCATTGATGCTGTGGGTATAAATTCACTGCAGCAAATGTTACTTCTCTGCATATATGCACGACTGTGCAATATGCTCTCCAGGCTTTTCACTTGTAGTCTGTTTCTTATTTTATTTTTAATTAGGTTCATTTGAGAAAAGACTCTCTCAACTGAGGCATTGCTGAAGGGCAAAGACAGCATTGTAAGAGCAAAGTGCCCCAATTCTACGAAATCCTTCTCTCCTGTTGAGTCTTGGTGGTGGTAGACAGCCATCCAGAATGTCTCGTCCTTATCGATGACGTCACTTGGCCAGCTAACGGTTCCTACTCTCTGCCACTGTCCTTCAAGCAGTCCAATATTTCCTGAAAACTTGGACAGGAATGACAGTTCGCTTAACTGTGGCTTTCTGATACTAAGTACCTTTTCTACAGATAACACCTGCAGGCTGTGTAAATGCTGTACATTTGAAGGCAATCTGTTTCGCAGCTCTCTCAGTAGCTGCATCACGTAGCTTCGGCAGAAGGACTTTATGCCGTTGATGGTTGTGTGGTCCAATGTATTTTTTGCCACTTCTAAGTTGAACTGGACGCCGAAGT
>JACEEZ010014135.1:70000-72500 GCA_016584305.1 Chionoecetes opilio | reverse complement strand
GACAGCGCGATGAGCACCGGCGCGCTGTAATCCACAAGCGCGCGGACGGCTTGTACATAGAAGAGTACGGGGCCCCGGGCACGGCCCGGGGCACAGCGTACGAGGCCCCGGCGTGTGTCCTCGTCATGGCCCTCATAACATTGACTCTCGCCTGAGTCCTCTCCCTCAGGTACTTGACCTGAGTGGTGAAAGTCAGACCCCGATCTATCCACACCCCGAGGTACTGGTAGACACGGGTCTAGGGCAGCCTGACGTCCTGCATCAGCAAGTGACAGTCCGGGGTGGCGGCCTTGATGGTCATGGCCTTGGACTTCTCAGCTGAGATCTTCAGGCCCAGCTCTCTGCTCCACTGAGCGCTAATCCGAGGCTAGGGAGTCCCTTGGCCTTGTGCTAATCCTTATCAGCTGCCCTCGCTAGGCCTCAGCCTGTCGCCGTTTTATTTTTTCTAGTTTTAACGACGTTTTGTTTGTGCCAACTAAATAATATGAATGTTAATAAAGTATATATCCTTACAGAAATGAACATGAAAAACAGCCAAAAAAACAGCCAAAAAAATGTAAACTAGCCAACAAATCCGCCAAGTCGCCAACACGAAAAATTTCTCGCCGGAAAGTATAAAAGGGCGCCCGATTTGGCGTGAAACTCGCCAGCCTGGCAACTCTGCTGCACTGAGTGCACTGAGGCCTTGGCTTGGAGGTCCTTGCCTTCCTAGACTAGGGATTCTTGACCAAAATTTCGACTTTTTCTTCCTTCGCCCCATAGTTAGACTGCTCCGCCCATTAGACCTTTTTACTCGTATATCATGCATCTCTCTCTCTCTCTCTCTCTCTCTCTCCTCTCTCTCTCTCTCTCTCTCTCTCTCTCTCTCTCTCTCTCTCTCTCTGTTGTCAGTTATTTCTTGACAAGACCGGTGTTATGCAAGAAATAAACATTGCGTATGCCACTAGTGCTTGGTGAGGAATAGCCTTTGACAACACCCATGCACGTACACCTCCCAAGCTAAATTACCCACCCACTTACATGAATCTCTTACTATCATTATTATAGGCACTGCCACCTAGCGGGCTTGTTTTCGTTTTTTGTTTTTGTATTTTGGCCATCGGTCACTCGTCACTCACACCCTTATGATGTAGAAAAACTTTATGAGCGGCCATTAATCATCAACTGGTGTCCACAAACTACCAACGAATAGAAACGCAGGACAGAGTATTGCCGCACTGTTAATACGGCTCTTGATGACTCCATAGACATCAAGGAGAGAGAGAGAGAGAGAGAAAGAGACATATATGTGACCCTTTAAGCCTGGTAACAACAGCTTATGGATCTTGTTACATTAATATATTGTCTATTTTGTTACAGTGAGAAGAGAGAGAGAGAGAGAGAGAGAGAGAGAGAGAGAGAGAGAGAGAGAGAGAGAGAGAGAGAGAGAGAGAGAGAGAGAGAGAGAGAGAGAGAGAGAGAGAGAGAGAGAGAGAGAGAGAGATGCATGATATACGATTAAAGAGGAATTCATCACTTCTTTCTTCACCACCACCATCACCACTAAAAAGCTTTCACCCTCTACAGTAATAACAAGGGCGCCACCATCAACACTCCCATACTTTCCCCTCCAGTAACATCATCAATCTAATTCTATCGTAACTCCGTAACTCCCTTCGTAATCGCTGTCATTCTGTCACCACAACTTCCTCCTCGTTAAGGGGTTTCACTACCTCTACCACTATAACCACAGCCACCACAGCCAACACAGCCTACCAAAGGCGTAGCCAGGAAAAATAATTGGGGGGGGCCACCTCCCAATGATGGTTGAGGGGTGGGTGCCTTAATCAGCTGGGGGTCTGGGAGGCGCTGTAAGCCCCCCAGAGAATATTTTTGAAGATATGACTTAATTGGAGGCATATTGAGCCCTATGGGGGGTCATTTATTGGTTTTTTGCATGATATTCAATATAGTAAAATTGATTAAATTATACCATGCACTCCTAAAGTAGATGTGTTGAATTGGGGGGGGCCATGGCCCCATTGGCCCCCCCTCTGGCTACGCCCTTGCAGCCTACACTATAGCACTCTCAGCACGTCCCATAACCACCACGGCTCCCCTGTCAATTTGTATCTCAAAGTACACACTCAATTATTTTTTTCTTGTCCTTTAACAGTTGTGTGCATCTAATAATATTATATTTTTACCTAACACAATACAATAAATCTTGAGCCTGGCTAAGGTTAGGGTGAAAGTTCCCTGCATTCCGCTGGGCCCGTGCCACGCCAACTACAATGAAGTGATTTTTTTTCTCTCTCTCTCTCTCTCTCTCGCAAAGGATGTCGAGGTCTACCAGTTGAGAGTAGTTTCACTTTTTTCTTATTTTGGAGAGAAGGGGATGGGGGGGGGGGGGCGGGCGGGGCTTCCTTTACGCGTTAGAGCGCAAAGTTACATAAGCTACTGAGTTATTACAAAGTTAAATTAATGAAGGTGAGGTATTTTTTTCATTACTTATCTATAC
>JACEEZ010014135.1:17500-65000 GCA_016584305.1 Chionoecetes opilio | reverse complement strand
CTCTCTCTCTCTCTCTCTCTCTCTCTCTCTCCTCTCTCTCTCCTCTCTCTCTCTCTCTCTCTCTCTGTGTGTGGTGTGTGTGTGTGTGTGTGTGTGTGTGTGTGTGTTGTGTGTGTGTGTGTGTGTGTGTGTGTGTGTGTGTGTGTGTGTGTGTGTGTGTGTGTGTGTGTGTGTGTGTGAAAGTTCCGTGCATTCCGCTGGCCATGTGGCACGCCAACTACAATGAAGTGATATATCTCTCTCTCTCTCTTTCTCTCTTTTTTTATTTTTTTTATTTAAACAACTTACATCATGGTTGACATGGGGCTACAATTGGTAAGGAGTTGATGAAGGCATTAAGTGGCAGAAGCTAAAGATGTCCCCTGTCCCGGGGACATCTATCCGAAAGCTATGCCTTGTAAGATAATAACTAAGTAGTAAGTAAGTACACAGTGTTACAGGCTGAGGGTCACTTTCCGTCACAGGCACTTGTCAGGCGCACTATTGACACGTACACTGTATGTCACTGTGTCTACTAAGTGTCAATGTGTGTCACTATGTGTGTGTCACTGTGTCACTGTGTGTCACTGAAGACACGACACTGTATCACGCCTATTTATTATATTACACATTATATTTATTATATTACACTATCTATTTTATTACACAGCCGAATTTTGGCCACGAATTGGTCGCCGACCATGGTCGTGGAAAAATTCGGCGACCGTGTCGCCGAAATGACCGCGATTTTTACTGTCCTCGACAATTCGGCGACATTTCGGCGACTGTACACGATACTGTTGCGACATTTCGGGGACATTTCGCAGACTTCGGCGTCCATGTCGCCGAATTTGAAATTTGAAATTGTAACGGTCTTTTTTGTCGCCGAATATTCGGCGTATTGTCTCCAAATTGTCTTCCTATGTCCCCGAAGCGTCATGGACAATTCTCCGACAGTGCCAAGATTTCTGACAGCTGATCAGCTGTTCCCCAGCAGGGGCATAAAACCACGGGACGCGACGCCGGTTGCCGTGTCGTGATTAATTCGGCGTCAATTCCCCGAACGTTTCCCGAAATGTCGTGGACATTTTGGGGACATGTCGGCGACATTGTCGCCGACAAAATTCAAATTTTAACGGTCCCAAACCGTCAAAATTCGGTGACACTTCCCCGAACACCGTGAATTGGACGCCGAATTGACGGGGACATGTCGGCGACATTTCGGCGTCAATTCGGCGTCAATTGTTCATTCGTACACATTCGGCGACCGGCCACGAATTTTTCATGCAACATGAAACTTTCGTGGCGGTCGTGGACAATTGTCAAAAGTCGCAACCTGGACCCCGACAATGTGCCGAACGACCACGAACATGCAAGAATGTGCCGAACTGGCCCCCGACACAGGATGACTTGCATATTCGTGCACATTCGGTGACCAAAATTCGGCTGTGTAATGCTGGCTTTACGGTCACTAAGGCGGATGTAAGCGGCACCATATGTGGGCCGCCACCTTCACCTGCTGGGTGTTCATGGCCACGACATCCACCTCAACCGTGAAGGCGTTCCACAGTGTCGCCGTGGCCTAAGTAAAGGCTCGCTGTCCCATCACGGTGTGGGTCCTCGGGGCCTCGAGGAGGAGATCACCTGACACTACCGTCCTCGTAGCGCGCACAGACCTCCTCCACGGGACCCGAAGTCCTGCAAGGCTGGAAGAGTGTTGCACCTGGGCCTTGTGCAACACTGTGAGGGCACCGACTCTCCTCCGGTGCCCCAGACTGTCAAGCTGGGAGCGGGGATCATCCCGCCACTGCTCCTGCTGTAGTCGTTGTTGTTGTTGTTGGAGCTGCAGCTGATGTTGTTGTTGTCGTCGCTGCTGTTGCCGCCACTGTTGCCTCGGGCGACGTTCCATGTGATGTTGGTCGGCGGTTGGGTGTATGAGGCGCTCAGCACGTCTCTGCACTTTGTCCAGCAGTGACAGGTGGCACTGGGCACTACTCATCCAGGTGAGAGGACTATACTTCATGACGGGCCTCAATTGGGCCTTGTACAGCCGCATGAGGCATCAGCGTCGAGCAGGTGCCTTACTCGGCGCAAGAAAGTCACCCTCAGTGAGGCTCGACGCGCCACTGTCTCCAGGTGGCGGTCAAAGCTGAGCCTGGAGTCAACCTCCACCCCCAGGATGTTGATGGAGTCCTTGATGGCAAGGGTATCATCCCCAAACTTCAGCTTCCCCTCGAGAAGCCTGGAATCCTCCCTCGAACGTGATATAATCATGGCCTGGGTCTTCTCGGCAGCAAACTGGACTTGCCACCGTCTTCCCCAGGCCGTGATGTCACCAAGTTGACGGTTGGAGAACCTAAACAACCTACATCAATTGCACAATTCCTGTCATTCCTGTGTCCGTACAAGGCTGCATTTGATTGTTTATACAAGTTATTGTTGACAGTCGTAACTCTTCCTGTTACCAGCGCTTCATGTGAGAGGAGCTTTTCAAAAATGAAAAAAGTGAAAAAATTTCTCAGAAATTCTATGACAAGTGACAGACTGAGTAACATTGCACTATCGTCGATTGAAAGTGCACTCGCTGAGGGAATTGATTTACATTGCTTTGTTGATGAATTTGACAGTCGGCATGATAATCGTAGGATTAAGCTGAACTAAATATATTGCTGCCGAATGAAGGTATCATCACCATTGTGTCTAATGTAGCATTTGCATGCCCATGTCTGAAAATCATAGCTGTTTGTGTATACAGAATTTTCAACGTATGAGGTTATAGGTAGACTAAGGTACGTACATAACACATTTATGTTGATGGGATTATAAACAACTGCCATATTTTTTGCATTTTAATTGTTCAGCATGTTTGGTATTATTATTGGTCTTTTCTTTTCAATAAAGCGTACCTGAGAGCACGAATTTTCACATTTCCAGCTTGGATTATTATACTCACCAGCAGAGAAAATGGACCTGAGACTGAAATCTCAGATGAACTTTCGTTTAATTCTTCCCCAATGTTCTTTTGAAAATACTTTTTTTCTAACTGAATATCACTTTGATAGTCTAACATATCCCTCCATAGGCCTCAGATTGACCCTGGAAAGTGCTCAATTTTCAAAATTTTATGTGGTGCCCCCCCCCCCCCCCCGTACCGTAGATAACAGTGAAGTCGCCACCTGCAGTGATGTCGCCAGGCGCCAAATATTACGAATTATAGCATCACTACTGATTTTTATGTGCCACTGAAGATGTTACACAGTAGTTTATATCATGACTGTATACTCTACCCTGTTTCAGCGTTGTTTTATGCTTTGTATCTGCAAATATAACTGTTGCGCATTTTGCTTCTCACGTTTTTCTTCGCGCGATGACAGACCGTAGCTGATCACCTTTCGGGCGGCAGGACACAAAACTTGCCAGATCTTTCAAACTTGAATAGAATTTGCTTTCACGTTGGCAGAGGAATTTTTATATATCCAAGCCTCTTCCGCAGCTAATATATATAGAGACTTGTTTTACTTTACCTCTAATTTCCCTGAATTCCCCAGAGTGGCGACTCAACTATTGGGTTAAAATACTAGCTGGCGACTTTACTGTAGTAGGTATAGCAAGGTCGCCACTCGGTTTTATTTTTGTCATTTGTTCATTTATAGCCCTAATATGACACAGATGAAGACACAAAATGACACAGACTCTCCAGATAGACCCTTCTAACTTTCCTGAAATCATGGATGTACAAATGTAAGTATTAACGCCACCACACGTCTGTAAATAACAAAGAAACGTTGAACTGGCGACTTTACTGTTATCTACGGTAGTTACAGGACTCTCCAAACTTTTGTTTTGCCCCCCCACATTTACCTTGGCCCCAAGTTGGCCCCCCCCAGTTTTTTAGTGCTAGAACCGCCACTTAGTATGGCTATAAATGAACAAATTACAAAAATATCACCAGAGTAGCGACCAACAATAAGGTCGCCAGTTAGTGTTTATTTACTGAGTGTCCTCCCACGTCGTCGTCGCCCGAAAAAAAACGATTAGTGAAATTTGAAACCGTCTATACTCGCAGCTACAAAGCATAAAACAACGCTGAAACAGGGTAGATTATACAGTCATGATATAAACTACTGTGTATCATCTTCAGTGGCACAGACAAACCAGTATAGTGATGCTATAATTCGTAATATTTGGCGCCTGGCGACATTAGTGCAGCTGGCGACTATACTGTTATCTACGGTAACTGAGAAATAAACTATAAAGGTTTACTTAATTCCATCAATCAATTTTCAAGCATAAAGTTTCATTATTATATACTTAGAATTAATAATATCACGTTAAATCGCATTTTTTTCAAATAAATTATAGCCTAAAAGAACGCCCCGTGATGCATGATGGGAGTGTGCGCGGCGGTGCGGGCGGCAGGACGCGCACAGGTGAGTGTCTACAAAGTGGCTGATAACTATTGCTGTAGCCGTGTAGGATAGGCCTAGTGAGGGTAGAGAGTGAGCCTATGACCTAGTGGGCGTGATGTTATAGGCGAGGGCGTGGAATGTGCAGCAGTGAGGCGTTAAAACAGGAATTCAATGATGTGCCTAAATCGGTAGGTCGGTAGGTCGCCCGATAATTAATTCAACACTACCAGCCTCATTATTGCCTCCTCGCGGCGCCCTTTGACCTGCTGGGTGCGGGGAGGGTCCAGGGGCGTGGCGGGGTGGGTGACGCGCGCCAGGGAGGGGAGATGACGGGGATGTGGCGGGATTAATGGTGTGATGTGGCGTGGAGTCAGGTATGGTGGGGGGCGATGCCCGGTGGGAGTGGTCAATGGAGTTTATGGGTATGGTGATGGCTGTAGGTCGGTGCTGTGCGACCATTGAACATAAGAAATTTTATGGGGGTGTAAAATTTCACGCTGCTTAGCCACGCTAAAAACAATATTCTAATCACGCAAGTCTCTCTCACAGGCCTCGACTGTCTGTAACATGTATCATCAGCAAAAGCTGTGATACCACGTGATTTAAATGTTAATGCAGCACAGGTTTCTCCACGGCTGCCATAACGACTACACGAGACAATAACAAGATCATCATCAAGTGAAAAATGAAGGTAGAGGAATAATGAATATTCAGTACGAATATAATTTGATTATTTTCGATAATTACAGATACTTTACAAATACAAATAAAAAAATTAGGTTCTAGAAGGTAGTGTGAAGTAGGTAGTTATGTAGGACAGGTAGTGTTTTTTAAGTAACAGGAACTACCGTATTAAGTAACCATAAGTACCATAATAAGTAACAGGAACATTATCATTTGTAGAGGTGTCACGGCCTCATAGCTTCCTTATTTTCTTATAGATATTCGTATAGTCTACCTTACGTAAAAGAAAATGAGTCTTGGAAAAAGGCAAACTAATATATAATATGTATTTTTTTGTTACCGCACCGCACGCTATAGCAGCACCCATTTTTTTGTTATGGTGAATTTTTAGAATGTTTAGAATGTTGCATGAAGGTGTGTCTTTGTTTCAGAGTGTAGCCGCCGAAGCTGAGTGAGCTGTGAGCTGTTGTGTTAGCATCTACGTATAATAAAATTTAATCATTAATAATAATCTCAAATAAAATAAATATATACATAAAATAAAAATTTCCCTTGTTATCAAGTGTAGATGGTCACACACAACTGAAGGGTGTGCAGATGCTGAAAATATTAGTCATTTTTGTAGTATTAAATAGGCAATGACCAAGTGCAGCACAGCCATCACCACACTGGGAGGCTTGCTTGTTTGCTGTTCAATCTCAAGCTTTCATGTTGTCAAGCAGATGTTCTAAGACATTGGTGTCACTCCCAGGTGTAGGAATCTTGTTGTGATCTGTAACACATGTATTTTCAAGCAAGTTCTTCATCCATTCCAAGACATTCCTATCCATTTCTCCTTCATACTCAAATGACCACAACCACCTCTTGTAGGAAACTTTGTCAAACACTTTCTACAAAAGCAATCAAGCTCCGTCCACCCATCCCTCCCTCCCTTGCATGTCCCCCGTGAGTCATGCTGTTAAGGGGAGGCCTTGCAGAGGCAAGACACACCAACTCCCACCTGTGAATCTCAAGGGTCTGTCTAACATGAACTCCAGATACTAATTCCATCTGTGTCTTAACTATTGTCTCACATAACTACCCTACCACCCTGGTTAGAGAGACTGATCTGTAATTGAGTGGCTCCTTGTCCCCCCCCCCCCTTGTATGTATTGGGCAAGGTAATTAAGTGTGACAATCATTTCAATTTTCAGGTAAGTTTTAAGCCGTCGCGGGACTGCCAGACATCGCAGGAGCTCCAGCAACGTACAAGAATGCAGCATGTAAAGTACCCCTAGCAGTGTTTTCCTTAGGCTAGGTGTTAGGGTGTTAGGATGTCCGCCCCCTTACCACTCAGGAACCCAGGAACTATAGTGCCCTGGGCTGAAGTCTTTTGCAGCTCCTCCTTCCTCAGTATACTACCTCCTGACAAGAAATGTTTGTCTCCAGTAATGACTTCACTGCACATATCTCTTGCCAATAAAGATACAGTGTGAGTAAGATCAGTTTATAATTAAACAAAAACAAACAAACAAAAATTATATATATATATATATATATATATATATATATATATATATATATATATATATATATATATATATATATATATATATTTTGGCCCAACCCTTTTCAATTTTCTGGGTACGCCACAGTCGCCACTGGATGTAGTCTAGCCCAGTGCTATTCAACCTAGGTGGACGGTCCACCTTAAGGTGGACGAAACTAAGTGAGGGGTGGACGGCTGTCTTGGGGTGGACAGGTGGGTGGAGGAGATTTTTCTCGCCCTGTTCGATTTTTGTGAGGGCCCTGGCCTTGTCCTCTCCCGTCATATGCTTCGAAGCCATTCTCGACAATCGTGGGTGGTGTGTGGGGGTCAAAAAGTACTGTACTGTGACGCTGTAAAATGAGAGTGGCGGGAGGGTGGAGCAGCACCCCCCCACGTCAACGTCTGGGTCACACTGAATGGCTGAGCTGCACACAACCTGTCTTACTACTGCCAGACGTACGATAAAACCGTTAAAAATTTACCGCGTTCTTTGAAACAAAGAAAATAATGTTACATATTTTCCATGTAACTTTTTTTTTTGCGCAAAAAATGTCACATTTTTTTGTTGCGTCCACTGTATATATATATATATATATATATATATATATATATATATATATATATATATATATATATATATATATATATATACTATAATAATAATTATATATTATCATTTATTCTTTGCTAAAGGGGGTGGGGGGGCATGGCCGCATGCCCCCCCCCCGGTACGCCACTGCTCACAGATAAGAGCAATCTTTGACTCACATCTCCTTCAGTGAACACGAATGTCATCCTTCAAGGGGATGTGCCAGTATGTGCCGTGTTAATGTTACTTTTCATCACTAACATTTTGTTTTGCCATATTCAGCAACAGGAATAGTAATGTGGGAGAGTCAATAAAGAAGTCCTTTGATAATTTTATTACATCAATAGTAATATGGTGACATAAGGATTTGGTCATTAACAAATAAGGCCTTTAACAAGTGTAAACATTGGTGAAATGCAATAGATATTCTAGAGTTACAAACAGATGGCAAGAAATTGGCTATGTCTTCCTCACATGAGAGGTGTTGTAAGCTCCTCAGTGTCAGTACCTTGTTACGTGTGATCAGTCAGCCACAAGCCAGGCTGTGGGTGGCTTGCAGACACAACTCTCACACGGATAATTCTTGGTACTTAAAAATTAGTTTATATAAAAATATATGTGATACAGAGACACAGAAACTCTTGATAAGAATATTGATACTTCTAATGTTCTCTATTTCTTCTCTTTAATCACTAAACACAAGATCTTGACCAAAATACTTACAAGAATAGAGTTTACATGCTTCATTAAAACTTTGAATATAATCAATGTGCGGTAGATGACATAAAACCTAGGGAGAAAAGGTTCTTTGCACTCACAATAAAAATCTTCACAAAAAATAAGAAATAACCATTCAGAGCATGTGTGCATACGGCCGATTTTTCAAACATGGACTTATGTTAACCTAAGACTAACCATGGCCTTAGACAGACATTTCAGTTTTTTAAGGGGGTTTTAGTCTCAGATTGGTCGAAGACTAACAAAAATAACATTGGAATTGTTAGACACCCACGACCCTTTCCCACATCCAAGTCTAAGGATATTATATAACCCCCCGGAAAAATGTTTAAGAAGTTGAAATGTCTGTCTAAGGCCATGGTTAGTCTTTGGTTAGCCTAAGTCCATGTTTGAAAAATCGGCCGATATACTCCTCGCTTTTCTGTGGCGTTATGGATATGATTAGTGGCATCAAACTTTGTGATAGTATGCAGCATGTCATTTATTTATCTTTAAAAGTTTATTCAAGATATATATTTGTATAGAAATATGCCCACATTCAAAAATAATTAGTTTTATATAATATCAACAATGTAAAGACAAAGGTGCTTTACAAATGCTACTCTTTTGTAATACTCTTTTTTACACAACTATTTAGAATAACAATCACAAATGAAATACAAGTGTGGTTGAGTTTACGGAAGAGCGAAAACGAGGTGATGGGGAAGGGAAGGAGTTGGCTCAGTGAGAACCCACGATGCTGCCCCTGCCACGGCACCTCTACACACACACACACTATGGCCAGTACTCCTGTGCACAGCCATGAGGGGCAACACGCTGATCTAGGCTGCACACTTCATCATAATTTAATGGAGTTTTTGGACTTCTTAAGTGGTATCAACTCCATCTTGTGTCCATTAACTAATTTATTTTTGTTATGAAAGTATCCCAAGTGGCGTCAACTCCATCTTGTGTCCATTAACTAATTTATTTTTGTTATGAAAGTATCCCAAGTGGCGTCAACTCCATCTTTATGTCCACTTGTGAATTCAGTAATATATCATGGTGAGAGTGTGTGTGCTGGAGGGCAGCCACCAGGTGCTCAGCCTCATGGGTGCTGCCTACATAAACAAGAAGGAAATATTGATCTGGAAAACAATGGATTGAGAAACTACTTATCAGGCATTATTACAGATAGTATGGTACACGGCAAATATAACTCCTTCAACTGGGTCAAAAATATATTTCTGATGTATATATTCTACAATTTTGTGTCAACACCAACTAAACAGCACAGTGGAGGCCTCGGCGAGGAGGCCTGCTGTGCCTGGGCTACACCAGACCGGGAACTGAGGGGAGGTAGAGGTTAACACGATATGTACAGACTGTATTCGCTAAGTTTGGCAACTAGGAAGCTGTTTGTTCTGTTAGCAGTGTACAACCACAACACTCAAGAGTCTCACACTCAAACTTTTGTCTCCCGCCAACATTATCACAACAAAGCTCCGGACCAACTACCACATACAACATTAAAATGTGAACATAGACATAAAAAAAATAGACATACATATATAGGCCTTGCAGTCCTTCAATACCGGGCTCGCCCTCCACAGTAACATTTGCTTTGAGAATCTAATCAGATGAATGAAACCTAAAATTAGAGCAAAATAGATTAAAGCAAAATACATGTCAACCTTGACAGTGCAATGTTCTGTTGTTCCCTCTCCTTGGAGTCGTACTCTGTCTAGTGAAGTATTAAGCACCCAAAGACTTGAATCTTTGCAAAACACACAAGACTCAAATGTCTACCAATGTGTAGCATCAATAAAGCCCTTCACTCGGTTATCATTTTGACACAATTCATTATTTTCATTTTAGCACCAATCAAAAGTTTCTTATAAATTCATAGATTACTCATTAAATATTAGAAAAATATCTGTCTGTATAAATCAAGAAAATGATAACAGTTTAGATTTACGAAAATTCTGCAACATACGCACAATGAAATCCAATTTAACGCAATTACCAAGAAATACAAATGTTATCATAAATAGCTGCTGATGATATGTTTTAATAAATAATTACTTGAATAAACGATCATTTTAATTAGTGTGTGAAGTTAAGTACAAAATAAAAGAGAAACCAAAGTGGAACCCAATACTGATATCATGTTCTTGAACAACAACATGTAGGATGTAGTCAACACATTCTTCATGTATAGCATACAGCACATACGTACAAAAAGTTACAACTGTGCTAACCAGTAACATTAAAGTTGTCATGTATGTAATACATGTTTTGTACAAATTAGCACACAAGTTATTGGTATAATTTCATTTTGAATTGGGTTTTATGTGGTGTTACCACAGAGGAGTTGATTTTGAATAAGATTTGATATTGATGAAAGGAAAATTGTAATATCTGAGAAAAGTATGACCTCTTAATGCTTACTGCAAACATGTACTTTTCTTTGAGTAGCGTGCAGGCAGCAATAACGGTAGAGCCACTTTGCTCCCAAAGCACTAGGCTTGCCTACTGACTCTCACTAGTCTTGTACTCTGGGACACCAGGATCGAGGCCAAGCCACTGATCTATATCCTTATTATCAAAACTGTTTAAAGTTTCATATGCATGTTAAGACTTTCAAAGTATCTCTCACAAATGCAGCCTTGATTTCATGTTGAAGTTGCCCTAAGAAGGACATATAATCCGCATCTGGGAATGATACTCCACAGCAACAAGAATATCTATCAGGACATCAAATCTCTCCTTTTGCATCAAATTCTAACTGACGTCTGGTTTTTTCTGCTGATCATAAAATAATTTCATCCGGGAGCTTGTTGTGCATTATGAACAGAGTACATTGACAGGGCTTGGCAAGGCTAAAGCTTGCAGGTAAAGCAACTCAGATAAGACCATAACAACAGTGACGGACCGAGAATGTAACGTCCTATGCCTTAGTGCTACTCTTCTTATTGTACTCCAACACACTACTGTTCACACTTCTGCCATGACTCAGCCTTCATCTTGTGGCCGACGTAGCGTTGCTCACCACTCTGTGACTCTTAATGGGGGACACTTCTGTGATCGCTTTAAGTTCAGCAATAAATAACCGGCCCCTTTCATTACTTGAAACTGAGTGCCATTGTCATAACCTATGTTTTGGTTATGTATATATTTATGAACATGAAACACATAATACTAGAACAACTGTTTCATCCAAGAAGCAAAATTTCCATATTCTTTTGAGTTTTCCGTAACATTTGTGATGATACTGTACATATTCTACGCAGATGTCTGGACTTGAGCTCTGTGTAAGTTATCAAACAATGTCTTAACGTACGGTGTTCTTAAAACTTAATGACATATCAATAAAGAGAGAAATTATCAAGATAGTCATGTATTTAACAACATTGAATATGATGTCCATAAACCTACAAGACAAGTCATTACTTATAATGATAAAAAAAAAACTTACACGTATTACATTCCGTTCAATACTCTGTACTGTACCCATAACGGTTATTCTGGTGCACACCCTGACATGTATACATCGTGTTTGTTCTGGGTCCACACAAAAAAAGATTAACAGATAGTCCAGTTCATCAGATTACTTACGATTTTTGTTGCTCATATATATATATGCCTATATAAATATGTTAACAGTTTAGATGATATTTTGTTTAAGGAGAAGTTACTTATTAATAGTCAACTGTGTGGGGGGTGCATTGTAACAACATTGACAAGGATCCCGCGGCCTAGTACCCCTCCACCACCTGTCCTGCGCCTCCCCACCCCCACACTGCACACAGGCCCTGCCATCACCCCCACACTGCACACAGGCCCTGCCACCACCCCCACACTGCACACAGGCCCTGCCACCACCCCCACACTGCACACAGGCCCTGCCATCACCCCCACACTGCACACAGGCCCTGCCACCACCCCCACACTGCACACAGGCCCTGCCATCACCCCCACACTGCACACAGGCCCTGCTTGGGCTGACCTGCGTGTGTCATGATATTCTCTCTCTCATACTGGGGACCAAATCATGTCCTGTGAATGCACCTTGTTCCGTCCAGGGTGCACTCGGCGAAGACATGCTTAGCCATGATATGCAGAAGTGTCATAAACACTATTAAACACTAATAGATAACTTTGTGGAACAGTAAATTCTGTGTGAACCATAATATTTCTCTAAGTGATCAACTACATAGTTTGCATTAACACCGAAGTATCTTGCAACATTCTTGAGACTTAAAATTAAATTCAAAATATCCTTTATATGCTACACTCGGTAAAAGCTGATATACATTTTAACATAACTAACCTTCATAGAACTGAAGGTAACTTTACTGTATGGTAGACACATCCTTCATACAACTGAAGCAAATAATCATTTGTATATGTTCATTACCATGTGTAACATCAATAATACATCAATATATTTTCAGTATGAAAAATATTTGTTCACCATAGGGAACACTACAAAAGCTTTGTGAATGATAATCAGCTGTCTTCATCACTTAGTAATAATTTGGCCCAGAGGGTCTTGGAGACTAGATGAAATACATGCTACACGTGTCATCTTTGAGGTAGTTTCAATGCACTGACTCCTTCCATCAGTAATAAGTGTATTGCCATTATGGGTGTATAGTTTGAGAACATTCTCAAGTGTATACATACTCTATCCGCTGGAAGAGTGACAGTCAACAGTGCACGGAGCATGTTGTATCTTCCCTAACAAATTATTACTTTGGACATATGAATTACAGAAATAACTTAAGTATAAGTGTTGCATATATGTATACCATATAAAAATATAATTGGGGAACCCAAGGCATGATTTAATATTCACTCTTAGATTAGACTTTCCGGTGAACACAGAATGTCACTTGTTCATATTTTCCCACGAACAGTTACCTCCAGGTGACAATGATGACTATCTATGACTGGACTACAATACAAAGATTCGCTGACCTGCTAAAACATCAACATAAAATGGATCTGTTGATTTATGCATTAGGGAATATTTCCAGAAGCTCATACATTCACACACTCAACAACAAAGGTACCAGTATTATGCAAATCTGTAAATGTTTGATAATTGTCCATATACTTAAACAGAAAAGTGCAAAATGTCTTACGGCTTGTATTTAAAACTAAACAGACTGCCTGCAACGAGTATTAAAGTTCAGTGTATTGTTCCAAGACTAAACAGACTGCCTGCAAAGACTATTAAAGTTCAGTGTATTGTTCCAAGACTAAACAGACTGCCTGCAACGAGTATTAAAGTTCAGTGTATTGTTACAAAACTAAACAGACTGCCTGCAAAGACTATTAAAGTTCAGTGTATTGTTCCAAGACTAAACAGACTGCCTGCAAAGTGTATTAAAGTTCAGTGTATTGTTCCAAAACTAAACAGACTGCCTGCAACGAGTATTAAAGTTCAGTGTATTGTTCCAAGACTAAACAGACTGCCTGCAACGAGTATTAAAGTTCAGTGTATTGTTCCAAGACTAAACAGACTGCCTGCAACGAGTATTAAAGTTCAGTGTATTGTTCCAAGACTAAACAGACTGCCTGCAACGAGTATTAAAGTTCAGTGTATTGTTACAAAACTAAACAGACTGCCTGCAAAGACTATTAAAGTTCAGTGTATTGTTACAAAACTAAACAGACTGCCTGCAAAGACTATTAAAGTTCAGTGTATTGTTACAAAACTAAACAGACTGCCTGCAAAGTGTATTAAAGTTCAGTGTATTGTTACAAAACTAAACAGACTGCCTGCAACGAGTATTAAAGTTCAGTGTATTGTTCCAAGACTAAACAGACTGCCTGCAAAGACTATTAAGTACATTGTTCCCTAAGCTTGATAGCATTCCCCTAGTTTGGGACCACACACAATTGTTGAATTGATAAATTGAAAAATGTCCATTGAAGAACAAAAGGCACTGTCCTAAATGTTAATTTCCTTTTCATACAATGCAGAAACTGAAGTAGTATTTATGCACAGCAAAGAATAGAGGTTTGGACTTTAGCTGCAGTGCGAGAGCTGCGTCTGAAATTTAAGTTAAGGTTTGTTACAAGAATTGAATTGAATTAATGCTAAAAAGGGAAAATGTGCCAGACATCGGAGGTCATATGGCACTATGGCAAAGCATAATAAAGGGGAGGGGTTATAGAGAAAGAGTGAAATGGTGAGGGAAGGGGAAAGGAATGGAACGTTATAGCAGTAGGGTTAGATCAGAGGAAGGATGTGTATTTGTTGGGGGAAGGAGATCATAAATTGGGAATTGGGACAGGGGGGTGAGTCAGGAAAGTTTCTTGGAGGCAGATTACTTGAGACTTATAGCAAGAAATCAGGTGTTACAAGAAAAGTACACTGAAGATCTTGGACTTCAGGAGGCCATATGTTCTGTTTTGAGGCCCACAAAGAATATGACGTTCGCCGCCATAACGGACAGTCAGTGCACAACCACATAGTTTGAGATCTGTTCAAAAAGATTCCAAACTTTTTTTAGGGTTAGGAGCTTGCCTAATATTTTGAGCATGATTGCTACTTTGGAACACTTAAAAGTGTCCTGATTTTACTACCACATATATTTGAGTATCAGTCATGAGTGGATGTGGATGTTTGAGACTGCCCAGTAAACACACAAACACACACACACACACACACACACACAAAAAGACTAACATTATGCATACAGTCCCAAGACAACAAAAATAAATACCAATAAATACTAACCTAACTACTATTTTTGTTCATACCATTCTAACTCACTCTGCAACTTTATAACTCACTCTCCTCTCTATCCCTCAAAGCTGCATATTGCTCGATATTCTTAGCTCAACACTCCAGCAAGTGTCTAACTGAAGAATGACCTTACCGCAACACCGCTACATGCATAAGGCAAAAACAAAAGCTTTATGTATCCAGAAACTCAAGAATGAAGCATGAAAAATATGCTCTAACAACAGTCTTCCAAAATATTACTAGACATCATCCTAGCCTAACACCACACAACTATAGTTAAATGGTCCCAAGATGCTGCACTTTTCTTCCCCAAATACATCAAGTAAATACAAAATAATCTAGAAGTAGTGCAGTCCAGTTATCCATTTGGAAGATTATATAGATAGTCATATTGTCACCAAAGTAATAAATCTCGCTTGTCACAGAGTATTTTGTAGATTCACAATATATATATATATATATATATATATATATATATATATATATATATATATATATATATATATATATATATATATATATATATATATGATAAATGATAAAGATGAACACATTAGACATCATGTCCTTCATGCCTACCAAGAGCAGTTTGAAATAATAGGTGAAATATGTGAAAAAACCACAGAATTAGTAACCCAAGAAGTCATGAAGCACGTGTCTCAAGCTCAGAGTAGTATGAATTATATGGAAGAAGTTATTAGTTTTGAAGTGGAAGATTTTTTTCAAGTTCATGTGAAATGTAGGTTACTAATTCATGTGCAAGTCAGATATTAAGCAGTAAGACAAACTGTGTTACCTTAAAAAGGATGGAAAATACAATGATGACAGAACTGAGGGAGGGAAATCTGCACCTTGCAGTCTGAAACTGAGTGATTCATATTGTTCAGTGCACAAGTGTTCTTCTGTACCTCAACCAAGTGCCCCCAAAAGTTATTAACTGTACTTCAAGATATAGTCTTCACAAAAATATCTTTAGTTTCCATATATCTAATGAGACAGTATAAAATATATGATGAAAGACAGCAGATGGTCACAAAGCTAGTACATAGTCTTTAAAAATTACATCAATATCAGTGCAAATAGAGGCCTGGGGGTGGCAACTGCCATGCCCCCGAGGCTAAGTGCAAGACTGGACAGACTCGTTACTAAGTGCTGCTTGTGGCAGACAAGACATGACCTTCTCATCACGGCACAGTGCTGGCAACTTGATTCACTGAAGAATCCCAAGTGAACAATGTTTAATGCATGTTCCCAAAAATAATTGTTTTATGGTACCCATGTTTCTAAATTCACTTGCATTGTTTGAATTGCATCAATGTCAATACTTATTTTCTTGAGAATCACAAGTGCTAATCTAAAACAATTGAACATATTAAATATATGTCTCTGAAATAATTTAATTTTCAATATAGAAAACATGAGTATTTTTAGTATATCTTTTATATGAGTCATTCATTTTTATGAAGAACTATTATAGTTAATGAGAATATGAGTGGTTATGACATTTATGATGCAGATGAACTAACCACATCATGTAAGCAGTACGTCACTAACCAATAGTCCACAATCACTTACCACTAACTTTATAGCACACAAGTTTCAAAAAGCACATTTTTTGTTTATTTTCAAAAATCCCTTCACCCCTCATATAGTTATCAGTGAGTCACAGTTCACCAAGTGCCAGCCTGAGTGACTTGAAGATCACCTTTTGTCCCCCTAACAAGGCAACAACAGTCACAAGAAACAACAATGGTTCTGCCGGGTGCTGTTGTGCCGCGGCGGTGCAGCAGCAGCGGCAGAACACACAGCTTACCACAGTGTGACAGAGGCATGAAGAGGTGCATTATATTTATATTGTGCAATCCACGAGGAAAGAGAAGAGCTGAATCCCTTATATGCGCGCTTACAGCTTAGGAGTATAAACGAAACAATACTTTACTACATCGATAGCATCTTTTTCTCTCACATACGCATGCACACATTTGTATGACGTACTTCACTGATTTTTAGTTTGAGCTGCCCGGTCGCCTTAAACACAAATATTGAAAATAGTATTGTGCTTCATAGAGAAATTCCAATAGAATTTGTATTGAGAAGCATCTAAAGAAGATAGACCACTTATCCTTAATAAAAATAAAAATAAAAGGTATATAAATAATCTGATAATTCCCACTTCCAAACCCTTGTCTGTTGCATCTTGGCAAGACCGCTGTCGCCCACACATACTTGATGGACCACAAGATTCTAGTGTTTGACTTGCCTTATGACCACTTGAGGTAATGAGTTCAGTCTTAGGTGCAACACATGAACATGAAACCCTTTGAGATATTATCCACCGGAGATGTACAGAAGATACAAAATAACTTTGTAATCCCATGACATTAATCTCAGATCATTATGACTACTGAGTCAGCGACCTTTAAGGCTTACCAGGCCTTGACCATCTAGTGAAGCCTCAGTGCATTACACTTCTTTGAACATTCACATCTACACACACACACACACACACACAGCACTTAATCCTTGCTGAGTTTTACTTCTTGTATTTTGAAATGACAGGATCATTGTCCAGGTAAATATTCATGTCTCTGTACTGGTAAAGTCACTGGGGAACGGTATGAGTCCATTGCAAAAGAATATTTGAGCAAACACCATTACAAAACTAGTGAAGCAGTTACCATCGCAAAGTACAAAAGCCAATTATCTTTTTATACTCAGTTTTTGTGACAGTAGTGTTGTGGTAAAAACCACAACACTACTGTGTGGTTGTGTGGTGATCCAAAAAGGTTCCATTTCCAGCAATCTTTTGAAGTTTGTTATCCCCGGTTTGTTTCAACACTTGAGGCATACAAGACACTGACGGATCAAGGGCCTAATGCCCTCAACCTCATACCAAGAGTCCATCCAAATGAATTTTCTCAAGTTTCTGTAATAAGGTTTAGGAACATTGTATCTCAAAAGTTACTTGTAAATCTCTGCATCTTATAAAATGTACTATCTTAATCAATTATCTTGATGATGAACAGAACTATCTTGATGTAAACAGGAGACACCACTCAGTAAGTTTGGATCAACAAAGTGTTGATTTTAAAATGCATCTTAACCTGCAATAACAACAGCACAGAAAACCTGCTGCCTGTATGATTAACATGAGTGTCACCGGTCCATACAAACAAACGTATAGAGTAAATGAGATGTGTTTGGCTCATGTTCCTGGTAGTGATATGTTTGCTTGAGCCCCGTGCTTGGTGAGGGGACAGTCCCGCATCAGGGCCACCACGCTCACCTTCACGGTGCTAAAATTCATTCAAATGGACTCTGCTCGACACATTATAAAATCATGTTCTATGCATTCAAAAGATTGCTGAATTAGTATCATATGACGCTAATAGTCCATTAAATTAATGAGCAAATTCAGCATTTCAAAATATATTCTCTAATCACACACACTCAGCAAGACACAACTGTTTGGGGTCACGAAAGTTTCCTCAAATCTTGCCCATTCTTATTATTATGAACATTAAAAAAATAAATCACTGAGCTCTTTGTCACTTGCTTCAAATTTGATGCTCAAAAACCTTTCATGCAACAGACATAAATAAGATTAAATTATCACCATAAAATTGTACTATAATTATGGTTAAAAAAAGAGAAAGAGATGAGTTGGCCGGCAGGCACGTCAGCTATTATAGAACTGCAGCCTTGGCCAAGAAAACCTCCAGCACGCCGGGAAACAGAAGTGTTAGGACGTCGGCCACCCAAAGTTGTGGCCGACCAGCTCATAGAATTGTTCATTGAAGGGAACAAAAAACTTACGTAGCTGCGACATGACCGCGGGATCCACCTGGGGGTGAGGCCGACCCTTGGCGTCCGCTAAACATTTCTGGAATGTTTCATTTCGCATACAGTAGAAGCCTTTGGTCTCATTGAAGTAGAAGTTGTCGGGTGTTATATACGGGGGAAGCCTTAAGAACTGCTGCACCTGCAATGACATTATCATCATTAACCATATCCCATCAATGTCTTGGGAAATCTCCAAAAAATAATAATACCAGGCAGATATATCTCCAGCAGGCCATGTCTATACACATACAGTAAGCCCTCACTTTAACGGACCAATTGGGGGAAGGAGGTGACGTTATATCAAAATCCATTATATCCGAGGAATGTGAACTTTTCACATACAGTAAACCCTCTCTAAATTGAACCTGTATAATTCAAACTTCGGATAATTCGACCTGTTTCAGGCCAGTTCAAAATTTTCAATAACTTTCCATAATTCGAGCAAGTTTGAATTATCCTTAGCCTTACTAGTGGAAGTCCGACCTCTCCCAAGCAATGCGTGCCACAGCTGCCTAGTGTGATCTGATATATGATCATTTATAATTATCGTATAAATAAGATAGGCGGGAGGGGGAGGAGAAAGGGGGGGGGGAAGGAGGGACGAGGAGGAGGAAGGAGGGGAGAGGGGGAGGAGAAGGAAGGGAGGAGAGGAGGAGGAAGGAGGAGAGGAAATGGGAGGAGGAAGGAATATCTATTTCTTTTAAGTAGCGTTATCATAGGTTAAAGCCTATTGGCTTTACGTTACCATAGGTTACCAAAGCTTTGTATACAATCCTTCAGAGTCCTTCACGGGGCCTCTTCGTTCCTTCACGCATCCTACAGGAGTCATAGGAGGGCATTAGAAGTCCCACAGGATTGCTATAGTATTCCTAGGTTTTTATAAGTACTTTGACAATCGCATGGGTGGCTCAAATAGGGATTAATAATAATATTACTAATACTGATCATTGTATTGAAGTAATGATTAATCTAGCAATGCCTATCATATTTTTATGTCTTGTAGTAAGTTTTGTCTAATTTGTGATTTTTAAGGAATATCTGGAAGTATCATGTCAGTGTGAATTGGCTGAAATAGGGACTTATATTCATTGTAACTGAAAACTGACTCCAGTTTCGTGTTCAGCATACCCTATAACTGTTAGGAACACATTTTCAAGAAAATACGTGCAAAAGGTATAGATAAGTAAATATGAAGTAGATCAAGGGCTATCATTTGGCATAAAGCAAAAAAATATTGATTGGTAAATAAGCGCGAAAACAACATATTCATACATTTATACAAAATATAAATTTTCTCGACAACCATGAGGTGTTTGACAAGCCGATCACTGCATCATGTAGAACATCTCAAGATGAACCTTTGTTACTTCGATAAGTTTTCTTCTACAACTCATAGTTTTGCGGAAAATAACAAAAACCTGATCGTCGTCAATTTTGGAATTTTTTTGAGCAGCCAGAAATCCGAAAATATTTTTTTGATAGATAATTGGAAATTCCGGGGATACAATTGTAGATCCATCCATTTACAATAACTTTTGATGGGTAAGTGTTGCTGTGTGAGAAACAAGTTGTGAGCTGAACGCGTTATAGTAAATATATGAGTTTATAATTCAGAAACCGTTCATGATAGGTCAGTGTAGACGCAGAGACCAGTGTTGCCACCTCAGTGTAGGAGGAGAGATTACCTCTATATGATTTTTACGCATAGTAATATATCGTACTTCTAGTTTAAAGCAGTTTTACTTGTGTGACTTGAGTGAAATGGTTTGGCAATAACAGAACTCTTGCAACTACAGTATATGTATAGTATCAACTCTTGATACAGGAAAGATAAACAAAAAATATATTTGCAAACAAGGTCACATTAATAGTCATGCATTCTACACTTTCTAGTCATCAAGACAATAGAGCAATGAACGGATGCAGCACAAACCTTGTTAATCTCCGTGTAGGGGTCTGTTATTAAGTTATCCCCATTAATGATATGTATTTGTTCCCGGGGAAACTCACGCAGCCACCGCAGGACATGGACCGCGTACTGGCTGATTTGTATTGCTTTGAACCTGAAACAGAGGGAGGCTTAGAGCAACGAACCATGAAACAGAGACAGGCTTAGAGCAATGAACCATGAAACAGAGGCAGGCTTAGAGCAAGGAACCATGAAACAGAGGCAGACTTAGAGCAATGAACCATGAAACAGAGGCAGGCTTAGAGCAAGGAACCATGAAACAGAGGCAGACTTAGAGCAATGAACCATGAAACAGAGGCAGGCTTAGAGCAAGGAACCATGAAACAGAGGCAGGCTTAGAGCAAGGAACCATGAAACAGAGGCAGACTTAGAGCAATGAACCATGAAACAGAGGCAGGCTTAGAGCAATGAACCATGAAACAGAGGCAGGCTTAGAGCAATGAACCATGAAACAGAGGCAGGCTTAGAGCAACGAACCATGAAACAGAGGCAGGCTTAGAGCAAGGAACCATGAAACAGAGGCAGGCTTAGAGCAACGAACCATGAAACAGAGGCAGGCTTAGAGCAATGAACCATGAAACAGAGGCAGGCTTAGAGCAATGAACCATGAAACAGAGGCAGGCTTAGAGCAATGAACCATGAAACAGAGGCAGGCTTAGAGCAATGAACCATGAAACAGAGGCAGGCTTAGAGCAACGAACCATGAAACAGAGGCAGGCTTAGAGCAAGGAACCATGAAACAGAGGCAGGCTTAGAGCAACGAACCATGAAACTGAGGCAGGCTTAGAGCAAGGAACCATGAAACAGAGGCAGGCTTAGAGCAACGAACCATGAAACAGAGGCAGGCTTAGAGCAATGAACCATGAAACAGAGGCAGGCTTAGAGCAAGGAACCATGAAACAGAGGCAGGCTTAGAGCAAGGAACCATGAAACAGAGGCAGGCTTAGAGCAATGAACCATGAAACAGAGGCAGGCTTAGAGCAACGAACCATGAAACAGAGGCAGGCTTAGAGCAAGGAACCATGAAACAGAGACAGGCTTAGAGCAACGAACCATGAAACAGAGGCAGGCTTAGAGCAAGGAACCATGAAACTGAGGCAGACTTAGAGCAACGAACCATGAAACAGAGGCAGGCTTAGAGCAATGAACCATGAAACAGAGGCAGGCTTAGAGCAAGGAACCATGAAACAGAGGCAGGCTTAGAGCAATGAACCATGAAACAGAGGCAGGCTTAGAGCAAGGAACCATGAAACAGAGGCAGGCTTAGAGCAATGAACCATGAAACAGAGGCAGGCTTAGAGCAACGAACCATGAAACAGAGGCAGGCTTAGAGCAAGGAACCATGAAACAGAGGCAGGCTTAGAGCAACGAACCATGAAACAGAGGCAGGCTTAGAGCAAGGAACCATGAAACAGAGGCAGGCTTAGAGCAAGGAACCATGAAACAGAGGCAGGCTTAGAGCAAGGAACCATGAAACAGAGGCAGGCTTAGAGCAACGAACCATGAAACAGAGGCAGGCTTAGAGCATGGAACCATGAAACAGAGGCAGGCTTAGAGCAAGGAACCATGAAACAGAGGCAGGCTTAGAGCAAGGAACCATGAAACTGAGGCAGGCTTAGAGCAAGGAACCATGAAACAGAGGCAGGCTTAGAGCAAGGAACCATGAAACTGAGGCAGGCTTAGAGCAAGGAACCATGAAACAGAGGCAGGCTTAGAGCAAGGAACCATGAAACTGAGACAGACTTAGAGCAACGAACCATGAAACAGAGGCAGGCTTAGAGCAAGGAACCATGAAACAGAGGGAGGCTTAGAGCAACGAACCATGAAACAGAGGCAGGCTTAGAGCAAGGAACCATGAAACAGAGGCAGGCTTAGAGCAAGGAACCATGAAACAGAGGCAGGCTTAGAGCAAGGAACCATGAAACTGAGGCAGGCTTAGAGCAATGAACCATGAAACAGACAGGCTTAGAGCAAGGAACCATGAAACAGAGGCAGGCTTAGAGCAAGGAACCATGAAACAGAGGCAGGCTTAGAGCAACGAACCATGAAACAGAGGCAGGCTTAGAGCAAGGAACCATGAAACAGAGGCAGGCTTAGAGCAAGGAACCATGAAACAGAGGCAGGCTTAGAGCAATGAACCATGAAACAAGGCAGGCTTAGAGCAATGAACCATGAAACAGAGGGAGGCTTAGAGCAAGGAACCATGAAACAGAGGCAGGCTTAGAGCAATGAACCATGAAACTGAGGCAGGCTTAGAGCAAGGAACCATGAAACTGAGGCAGGCTTAGAGCAAGGAACCATGAAACAGAGGCAGGCTTAGAGCAAGGAACCATGAAACAGAGGGAGGCTTAGAGCAATGAACCATGAAACAGAGGCAGGCTTAGAGCAAGGAACCATGAAACAGAGGCAGGCTTAGAGCAAGGAACCATGAAACTGAGGCAGGCTTAGAGCAAGGAACCATGAAACAGAGGCAGGCTTAGAGCAATGAACCATGAAACAGAGGTAGGCTTAGAGCAAGGAACCATGAAACAGAGGCAGGCTTAGAGCAATGAACCATGAAACAGAGGCAGGCTTAGAGCAATGAACCATGAAACTGAGGCAGGCTTAGAGCAAGGAACCATGAAACAGAGGGAGGCTTAGAGCAATGAACCATGAAACAGAGGCAGGCTTAGAGCAATGAACCATGAAACAGAGGCAGGCTTAGAGCAAGGAACCATGAAACAGAGGCAGGCTTAGAGCAAGGAACCATGAAACAGAGGCAGGCTTAGAGCAAGGAACCATGAAACAGAGGCAGGCTTAGAGCAAGGAACCATGAAACAGAGGCAGGCTTAGAGCAATGAACCATGAAACAGAGGCAGGCTTAGAGCAAGGAACCATGAAACAGAGGCAGGCTTAGAGCAATGAACCATGAAACAGAGGTAGGCTTAGAGCAAGGAACCATGAAACAGAGGCAGGCTTAGAGCAAGGAACCATGAAACAGAGGCAGGCTTAGAGCAACGAACCATGCAATACACACCTACATGTATGGCTTTTCACTTGAATTTTGAACAGAGAATAAAATCTTATGACACCAGATTACTACATACAAACACTTACCTTCTGCCAGTCACTACTTCCCATCACTCAAGTTATCTAAGTTTTCTTACAATATCTTGCATCTTTTTCACTTTTAACTATTCTTTTTATTTTGGCATCACCAGCAAACATACTTATATAGCTGAAACATTTTCCTTAGTATCATATTTACATACGATAGATCAAAAACCTAACTGGTGCCGTTACTGACTCCTAAGGAACTCCAATTGTTACCTCCTGCCTAGAATATTTTCCACTTGGTACTATTCATGTTTTTCTTCCCTCTAGAAATTGTTCATTAACCCCTTGAGACCCAGAACGTAATTTCCACAGTAATTTGACTGCCATTAGACGATTTTTAGTGAATATAAGCAATATTTTACAGATATGACTTATTTATTATCCTTTACCACTAACTAATTGGGTATATTCAGTTACTTTTTGTAATTTTATGGCTAACAACAGACCAATTTTTTATAGCAAGGGAAAGATCTGGGCGTGAAGGGGTTAATCTTGACGAATTTCATCATCATCACCACCACCAAAATAACCCTCCGCACCACCATGCTTCCTGCAACGCTCTGGATAAAGTATGCTGAAAGTAGTAGTGACAAGTAGTCCAAGCAAACTCACCCGTCATTGATCTCTCCATCCGCTGTGAGGATTCTTTTGTGGAATGGTGCAACCTGCTTCCCTTTCCTTAGCTTGGTTTCCATAATCTGTGCATAGTCTGACACCACCCGGGTGGCTGGTTCCCTCACGATGAGCAGCAGCTTGATGGTGGCGTTCATGGCCCTGATCCTGGCGGGGGCCTCGCGGGAGATGAAGTAAGAGGGAGTCTTCTCTATGGTGACCTGCGGGAGAGCACGCCGGCTTATACCTGTTGCTCTTTAATACTTTTATGAGGCTGTCATCGCCTGATTAAAGGGATGCTGGGATGCCTGCTCCTCCCTGCCGTACACCAAGTCCCGTGACTGCTTGAAGAGCATTGTTGTGTGCTCCTATGTATTTTCAAACATTTATTTTCTTTCGCTACATGTAGTTGAAGTGAGGTTCTTGAGAATATTAGCCAATTTTCATTTATTTTTTACCTTGGAATATAACTGTTGCTAGAGTACAAGAATGAAGTAAATCTCCAACACCTTTCCTATACCAATTACTATAATGAAATTTGAGCTTATGATGTAATCCTGAAAAAATGTAACCTTTAGATGCATGTCCACTGCTAGAGGTACCTAGAGGTACTCCTGGAAACTAGAGGCACCTAATATATCCTATTTTGAGATGTGCTTTTAAGCAACCGATACGAGCAAACCTCCTACCTTTATAGTTCTTCCGAGACACAATGAAGTATGTAGCTTTCAATTAAAAGTTTATTTGGAAATTATAGTTCTTCAGATGCACAGTGAAAGACTTTGGCTAAACCTTAGCCCTGAAGTTATATGCATATTTCTTATTACAAATATACATGTAAATCTATTGAGGTTTTTTTCTTCAAAAATTCTGATGCCTATTTTTTTTTTTTTTTTTCTCTCAAAAAGACCATGACAAGTAAATCAAACTTGTGAAACAAGCAGATTATTGAAGCAATCTATAACTTAAGAATTTCAGTTTCTAAATCCTTAATATGACATGCTCCTGAAATGTTAAGACCAAATTAAAATTATCTAGTGTGTGTCTCTAGAGTGCTCATGGTAGTACCTGGTTATCAAAGGAGTACGGCATCTTTTTCCTGTACCATTCCAGGCCGTTTGCATAACGCTCGTCCTCATCAAAAAAATGCATCTCCATCCCGTTTTTCTGCACATAGGGGTGGAGGTTCAGCATTTCCAGCAGGGCTCGAGTGCCACACTTGCGCACGCCGATGATCAGTGCCTGGGGCAGCCGGCGCTGGGTGCCCCGGATGCGTAGGCGCTTGCGGTAAGCTTCTGTGGTGACGGACTCCAGCCCGATGGTCTCGGAGGCTGCCGAGGGAGCTGTAATTATTGTATTGTCACATTCTATCAGCGTTAAGTGTCCAGGGGATAGACTGACAATGCTTTACCTAGACATTTTTATTTACGTTATCAGCTTCTTTAAGAACTAGCAGTCATTCTGAAGAATGACATGAATTTTAACTCAATCAAAATTTTCACACTGGTAGAATCTTAAAATGTGAACTACCAGCACAACAGCCCCATATAGTATTAGTAAAAAGATTTTTATGAAAAAGCAGTAAGCAAGCAAGCACCTAGTAGATCTTCATCCTTAATACATATCATATAATAATTGCAAGAATCTACTCATTATGGTTGTCCTTCACTGTTTATACCATGTAGGGATGTGGTGGCTGTTTATAATTAGCTTCAATCATTACCATACACTGCTGCTGCCCCCATGGGAGAAACATAGTAGAGGACAAGACAGACGAAAAATGATGCCAGAATCATGAGGGGGGCCACCCGACGCAGTACACTCCAAGGGGAAGAGCTGTCGCCCCGGCCTCCCATCAGCGGCCCTCGGGCTGGTAGCTTCCCTAAGTCCTCACACCATATGAGATGAATCTCCTCACCACCCACAAGCACAGCCTTTGCACCATTCCACCTGATGGAACACACAGCACCTTGCCATATACTGTAGGCTAGATCAAATGCAAGTGTCCAAATAAAGACCAAGCATTAAATATTAGAATAGCCACCGAATTACTCTCTAGAAATGTTAATGTTGTCAATCAGTCACCCTTCACTGAATTAAATCTCCTATAAAACCATAACATGAACTAATCTTTGTTGAATTTTTGACCTGAAATCCTATTGGGCAGCCATTTAAATATGTTGTGCCAGTGGTAACGCTACATAGCTACAGTACAACTTTTGAAGAATGCCTACTAGCAGTAACAATACTGCTGCTTCTTAGTGATACTAAGAATACTATTTAAGTGAACTACTTTTTTGTGATACTATTTAATGAACTACTTTTTGTATCTTCCCTTAACCCAACATACACAAAAATCGAAGTACTGTGAGAATAATTGTGGCTTTAAGATTTAAAGAACTTAAAATTGAATTGCATCTTATTATTTCATAAAACTTCACACTCACCAGTTCACTACTTCGCCTATGTTCAAGTGTTGTTTCTTTGTACGTCTGTATTATAAGCACTGCTCCAAGCTTATCTGAATGACATTACAGAAGCCCTTCCTATCTGCCAAGGTTCCAGTGTGCGGTCAGGCCTGTTTAAAGCTCACTGCCTCCACAAAATCTGAGGTGCCTGACAAATTCAAAGTTCAAAGGAAAGAGCTTATTTTTATATAGAAAGGAGGTGAATACGCCAGGTTAGGCTAGGTTAAGTTATATTAGGTTTAGTTTAGGTGTTTCACTACCCCTGCTGCTACTACTACTACTACTACTACTACTACTGCTGCTACTACTACTGATACTACTACTGCTACTACTACTACTGCTACTGCTACTGCTACTACTACTACTACTACTACTACTACTGCTACTACTACTACTGCTACTGCTACTACTACTACTACTACTACTACTACTACTACTACTACTACTACTACTACTGCTACTGCTACTACTACTACTACTACTATGCCCTCTATGAACGCTTGCCTTGGGACTTAGAATTTTCAGGCACCTCAGACTTTGTGGAGGCAGTGAGGTATAAACAGACCTGACCGCACACTGGAACCTTGGCAGATATGAAGTACAATAAGTTACTATATGCTGCTGTAATGTCATTCAGATAAGCTTAGAGCAGTGCTAATGCAGTTTTACCGCACAGTGTTCTGTTCCATCCATTCTCCTCCTAATATCAGTCTGATACATCCTTCCAGACATTCATAGTACATATCATTTACTAACCCGACAGGCGTATCAGATCTACAATACCTAAATACTGGACCGCTTGTTCCCTCCCAGCTTGTTTGGGTTGCCTGCTGGGTGTGGTCGGCCAGGTGAATAAATCAGGTGCACTATTGGTGACCTACATTCTATCTGAATTGCCTCAAATTTACCATTACATAATCAGGAAAATAATTCCATATATGTATTAGCCACATAGATGTTAGACAAATGCCTTCTGTTGTTAAATTTATTTTTTCCTCGAAGACTTACTTTTTGTGTTGCAATCTATGATGTATTTACTTTTAAAAATTATATCCCCACAGTAATCATCATTGTAGGACATTTTCGCTACATTACGCTAGTCATGTTAACACAGGCATTTACAAACAAGTGTTGGCAAATCCACCTTACATAACCTGTCTTTATAACCCGCATCAGGACAAGCCAGGCTATAGCAGTTCTACTAGTATTCATTTATGGTGGGTTTAAGTTGATCAGTTTGCCATAAAGCCTACACATCCGCCAGCATGCTAGATCAGTCATCCAAGAATAATTATTTATAATGTTTCTTTAGATTAGTAGCAACTTATCTGCAAGAAATTAGCACAAATGAGAGGTCTTGCCTTGAAATGACATTGTGATGTATCAGTATATATTTTTATTGTTATAGGCTGATGCATCACTGCCCAGGTGCAGATTAGACGAGGCAGGTCAAGGCTAATCTGGTATCTTACCTTGACCTCCCTACATAATCGACCTAAGATGCAGTTTGTATCATTATATCTTGCCAGGCCTTTTGCTCAATGTAAAGCTTCATGCAATCTGGATCCAGTTATAATGAATTAGGTTTGAGAGATCAGGTAGGAATAAATTAAGCTGGCTAGAAAGTGTGATATGCGAGTTACCTGCCACAGCTTCACTACAAGTTTTGTGTTACTAGATGCCGCGAGAAATGGTAAGAACCTTGAAAAGTCTTTCCATGGAGATGACTGGGACCCCTTTCCGTGGGCCACACCCATGACACGTTCACAACAAGAATCTTAACATTGTTGCACAAGTCGTCAGTGCCTTGTCACCCAACAAGACAAACCAGGCGACGTATCCGGCAGCAGGAAGGTACATACCACTGGGAATTCCGTTCCAAGAAATCGCATCCCCCATGAATGAGAGGTGGTGCGTTATGTTTCAAGATTTTAGAGGTCACACGGGCGTTTTCTCACCTCCAGTTTATCCTCCAGTGCGCGTCTGGCTTCAGCGTGTTGGCCAGATAGCGGCCACCACCGCGGCCAGGGAGGTAATCAAGCTGTTATCTGCACACCACACTCCCCTCCGTCGCCGCTGCCATCCCTCCCCCACAAACAAATTCTACGTGTTTAGTAAGTGGAGTGAAGCCCGAGAGCTCGCTCCCCTCCCCCCAACATGAAGGTTGCCACACGTCACCAGCGCCTGACCGCCTCACCCCCACGCCCACTCGCCTCCACTTACCTACGCTCGGCGGCACCTGCACATCCGCCTCCCGCCCACCCACCCACACACCAACGCAGTAATGTTACGTGCGCCCCTCACCTTACTCAAACAGCTCACGCACGCCCACGCACGCAAGGCCACCCACGCCTACATTACAACAGCACCCTTCACACACACACGCACACATCTTCCTGGAAATGCTCAAGTCTACCTTTATTAAACTAACAGTTCAACTCACCGCACGCAATTTGTTTTCTAGCTCTAGGATGTACTCACTGGGAGTAGTAACTCGTAGTGCTCAGTTGATAATGTAGTCATTCAATCAAGGTTTCTCAAAAAATTAATCATAGTTAGATACGTCATACATATTCTGTGGTGTGTTGGTCAAAGCTAAACCCCGAATACTCCGCAGTGTGATGAGGGTGTACGCTACGGTAACAACGATTGACAGTACCATGAATCAATCGTGTTCTGCACATGGGTCAGTGATGATTGGTGGTGACAGTGCCATCTGTGTGCTGGGACTGCAACCCTTCACTAGTTTCAAGGTATTGCCAGAGGCAGGAACTATGGAATGGGGGGAGCAGGATAAATGTTCCATGTCTTGTTCCGCATCTGTGACTGGAACACAAACAAAATAAAAAGAAGTATTTGGAAGCCCCGCCTGTGCACAGGTTCGCAACACTCAAGAAGTATACTTATTGCATCATCAGAGTATCCATCTATTATAAGTAGATTAGTGGTGTTGATTAACGCGAGGAGGTTGATGTTAGAAGTACTGTTACTTTTACGTCCGGCAGAGGTACGTACGCCACAAGTGGAGGGACGTGGTCGATTCCCCCCCAAATCTTGTGTTCACATGAATGGAGGGTTGTGTGTACGTACGCCAGTGTGTGTGTGTGTGTGTGTCGGTAAAACAGTGTTGCCACTTGTCTCCTGTAACATGACTCAAATATATTGTGAGTTGAAACTTGAACTCACAATTTACCCTCAGGCATGTTGTGCAATATATATATATATATATATATATATATATATATATATGAATATATATGACATATATATAATATATATATATATATATATATATATATATATATATATATATATATATATATATATATATATATGCACATATATAATATATATATATATATATATATATATATATATATATATATATATATATATATAATATATATATATATTGCACATATATATATTCCAGGTGATGAGTTGGGAAGGAGGGATTTAGGATATATCTCACAAGAATACGTAAATGAGAGTTAAGTAGAATTGCTCCGAGCGCTCGAATACAATTTCGCTTGCATATTATAGTCAAGGGAACAAAACAAATCCCGCAAATATAAGATGGAACAAGTATTTAGCACTGGACCAAACGCGACGTACAACCAGTCAGTCCCCCGCATCACTGCATGGATACCTAATTATTACAAGTGTTATTCCGAACGAAACCTTACGTCATTTCTTACTCCTAACTGGGAAGGAGGGGCTCAGCCCCCTGCTCCCCCCCCCCCCTCAGGTACCGTGGCTGGATACGTTACTACGAATGTCGTAATGAACCAAACCTACGCCACCTGAACCCCTCACTCAGGGGCGCCCACAGGCGGACGCACTGGACGCACGTGCGTCCACTGTAAGCCTCCAGGCATGTGTGGGCTCCTATAAGGGCTCCCCTAGTGGCCCCTATGAGGCCCCTTATAAGGCCCTACGAAGCCCCTATGAGGCCCCTATGAGGCCCCAAAATGCACCTAAAATTGATCAAAACTGCAAAAAAAAATCAGGGGGGGCTTACAGCGCCCCCCGGATCCCCCAGCTGAGTAGGCTCGCTTCGCTCGCCACCCACACCCATCAACAGTGGGCCCTAGATAATATGTGCGTCCACTACAGGTATCTCTGTGGGCGCCCCTGCCCTCACTAACCATCTGTGAATACGCAACTCTGAGTGGTAGTTCAAAGCGTTAACTTTCAGTTTGTTGAAAAAGAGTCATTTTGTTATGATCTCGTAATCATCCCTATAAGTATCGCACACCCTAGCGCATACCAGAAGGGAAAGTCTCAGTGTTGCACAGTTGTGCATCCCACCGTGAAGAAAGAGAGAGAGAGAGAGAGAGAGAGAGAGAGAGAGAGAGAGAGAGAGAGAGAAGCGTTGGAAATTCCATTTGGATGCAGTGGCAAACTGACTTTACCTTGAATTTTTACGTCGTGCTGTTGATTCTTGTTACTAAAGCTATGGCGAAGGGAGAACTAAGGCACTGTTTTCTTTTAGCACTAAGTTATCGGGTATTATGGTTACTTTATTTCTACAACTTGAGGAAGGCTCATATGGCCGCGTCAGAACTGTGACTGTTGAAGCAGAAGTAAATAGATGGGCGAGGCCGAGGAATGCACCCAGGCTTGTGAAATGTGCAACACTATAGTAGGTAAGCAGGATAGCGGTGCTCAAGTGGCGCTGTTTACAGTCAGACGGCTCAACACTCAAGGTTGGCAGGGGCCACAGCCTGTTATGATAAACTGAACAAGGCCGATGAGAATTCTCTGCGAGTCTGCATTATTTTGCTCCTGAACTCTTTTTCTCTCTTTGGAACGAGATGGAAACAGAATTCTTCTCTGATGTGTTGTTTCAGCCAAAGAGAGTAGTCTTTGTTTTAGCTTTTGATTAATGTGCGGCGCTTTTATAGCCTGTGTTTTTGCACCACCATGCTTGATATAGTTATTCCGTCATTGTCAGTTAATCCACCATCTCCTCTTACAAGACAGCTGTTCTGTAATCGTGACCAAAGCAATCTCATGTTTCATTATTTTCATCAAGTGACCACTTTCACAATAGCTGAGACCACAGGGAGCGTGTACGTGCACGCATGTACATTGTAGCTACTGTGCACACTTCTGCCCACACGCCAGTCACAAGGAAATAGTTTCTTTTAGATGACAAGAACAAAACTTAATGATTTGAGAGTGATTCTTCCTTTCATATTTGTTTCGGCGGCGGGCTCTCAAGGTCAGTAGCATGATTGCGCCACCTGAGCTCCGGACCTTCTCTCTGCAAACTCAGCACAAAAGCGAAAAGCTATTACAATGCTGATGACTTTCCTAGTCAGTCATCGCTTACAATAAGATTTCAAAAAGAAGTGGGGGGAAGGGGGGGGGTTGCGGCAGAATGATGAATCCTTGGCAATAATCTGACCACAATAGCCGCATCTTTCATCATGCAAAATAAACTTTCCAGTAAGGCAAGAACGTTGTAATGGTTGTGTTTAGTGCATTGTTTGGAAAATGATGTATAATTTATTTCATATTGTCTTGTGAAAAATTTCAAATACAATTTTGTTCTTTCCTCTAATATAGTGTTTTCTTCAAGACGCCTGAATAGCGGTGGTGAGGAGCCTTCTCGCTCTTTTGTCTTTTCCTACCAATGACAAAGATCTGTGGAGCTGAGTTAGAGACAAACAAGTAACCTCGTAACTGTATATAGCAAATTATGATCCCTGCATAACATGCTCGTAGCTACTCTAGAGTCTGTCGCCGTCCTCCTCCTCCTCAAAGGAGTATTATTATCATCATCATTGTCATCATTATTCCGTTGTGGCAAGACATGTGTGGAATACAACTATACAAGTCAAAGGAAACTTTTCTCATACTTTGCACCATCGTAATGCCATCAATCAGTATAGCAGTCGCCTCGCCTCTTTTCACCACAGATTCTGTAACCACTAGTTTGAAGCTGTATAGGGAAAGGCACATGCAAACCCGATTGTTGCTGCCCCGGCAACCCAATGCAACCCAACCGTGGCCGCTGCCTGCACGGGGCGATGCTGGTTGCCAAGGGAGACCATCGCCCTGATTTAGATATTCTTTTTTTCTCTTCATAATATATCCTCTACTTTTACAATAAGGATACACTTCGAGGAAGGAGGACGGTTCATGCCAGACTTCCCCTTTGGGCTGTAATTTAATCTTCATCGTAGTACGTGCCACTTCAGTCATAGTACAAACCCCATCTTTATGTTGAAGTTACTGAAGTGTATTCCTCCTCCTCCTCCTTCACTACCTCTTCCACCACCTCCTTCTCCTCCTCCTCTTCCTCTTCTGCATTTTCTTTGCAAAACAACAATCCCAGAAATGTTGGCTGATGATCCCTTACGTTCTCAAATTAGAGAATCGCTTCATAAGCTATAATGAGCACGTAGAAACGGGCAGAAAAAATATAGTGGAAACTGTGCCAGAATAACATGCAAGCAAAACAAAGACGTGAAGGTTGCGTTGTTGGGTGGTGCATGTGGGACAGGTATGAGCTTGTTATGTCTGACGATACCATGTTTCCCATCAATGATATTTGTGTATATATGTCATAGCTTCTCCAAATAACCTAAAACATGTATGATCAAGTGTACAATCCTATAACAAGCATTTGAAGGATGTGATCTGGAAGGCAGTTTGATGAGGTAGTACATGGGGGTGGCAGTGGATTTGCTGCTCTATAGCTATCCCAGGTGGTCGTCTCCAGTTGGTAAAGATGTAGTGGACAGCCTCACCTTTGAATGTAGTAGTGCATGGACCGTGGTAGGTTGAGGAGACGTCTCGGTAATAATTATATCATACGAAGGAAATAATGAAGAGCTCGCGAACACACTTAGATGCGGCAGGTGAAACAAAATCAGTTCTGGCAGACTCACGAGAGGGCTTGTTTTTGTTACCGTTTTTATTGTTGTTGTTATTTATTATTATTATTACTATTATTATTACTATTACTATTATTATTATTATTGTTGTTTTTGTTTTTGTTATGGAAATTCCGTGTTTTTGGCATTATACAAGGAAAATAAGGAAGCAAAGATTGAATAGCAGATACGTTATAGGGTATGGAAGGAGCAATGGGAGAGAGAGAGAGAGAGAGAGAGAGAGAGAGAGAGAGAGAGAGAGAGAGAGAGAGAGAGAGAGGAGAGAGAGAGAGAGAGAGAGAATGTTGTCGGTCAAGTAGGGAGGAAAGAAGGGAGACGGGTTGTTTGTGGAAGATAGAGGGAGGGTGGGTGGAAGGAAGGGGTACAGCTAGTGGAGGGTGGAGGGTGGCGTTTAGTATTCAGTAGTCCTGGTCACACTGGAGCCAAGAAGTGGAGTTTGTTGCCCGGCGGTGGAGTAAATATCCCGAAAGTTAGATTTATATGGCTGTGGGTCTGTTTTCATATGCTCATCCTCAGAGTCGCTGGTGTTTACTTTGGTTAGATTTAATAATTATGATGTTTATTTTTTGCTGTTGTTGATAGTGGTGTTGTTGTTGTTGTTAGGGGGGGTTGTTGTTTGTTGTTGTTGGTGGTGTTGTTGTTGTTGCTGTTGTTGTTGTTGGTGGTGGTGGTGGTGTACCGTATATATGTAAATTTTGGCCTGTCATTATTATTCTTTTATTATTATTATTATTTATTTTTATTATTATTGTTATTCCCTCGTGACCTCTGTGAATTACTCGCATCGGCAGCATGGGAAGCAAAGCATATTGCATTTAACCCCTTCACACCCAGAGATTTCCTTTGCTATAAAAAGAAATGTATGTTGTCGAGCATTGAAAATTACGAAAAGTAACTGAATATACCAAATTAATTAGTCGACAAAGATACTAAACAGATCATATCTATAAAATATTGCTTATATTCACTAAAAATCATCTTATGGTACCCAAATTACAATGGAAATTACGTTCTGGGCCTCAAGGGTTTAAGTGTATTTTTTCTTGCCTTTTTAATCAAGTTACATGATAGTTGGATTATGTGTACGTGTGTATGTGATTATGTGTACGTGTGTATGTGATTATGTGAATATGAAAAAAGAAATAATAAACGGCAGTGTATTATTCATATAATATTCATATTCATATTTTCATACACAAAAATTTTAAGTTGTTGTGTTTCGTGTATGCAAGAGTGGCGAGTGACGCACATATACCCACGCTGAGGCCAGTCAGTGCCACCAAGGCTAAGGGAGGTTCCACTAAGGCTAAGGGAGGTTCCACTAAGGCTAAGGGAGGTTCCACTAAGGCTAAGGGAGGACTTTAAGGGAGGTTCCACTAAGGCTAAGTGAGGACTTTAAGGGAGGTTCCACTAAGGCTAAGGGAGGACTTTAAGGGAGGTTCCATTAAGGCTAAGGGAGGACTTTAAGGGAGGTTCCACTAAGGCTAAGGGAGGACTTTAAGGGAGGTTCCATTAAGGCTAAGTGAGGACTTTAAGGGAGGTTCCATTAAGGCTAAGTGAGGACTTTAAGGGAGGTTCCACTAAGGCTAAGGGAGGACTTTAAGGGAGGTTCCACTAAGGCTCTCTCTGCTTTGAGTTCCACAACGTAAACAACAAGGTGTGACGTTGTATATCTGTATTTTTAATTAATAGGTGCCCAGTCATTCAACAACACATGCTTCGTGGTGGGACTATTTATTTTTTAGTTACGTGTATATTGTTACCTCCGCCAACGAAGTTGGAGGGGTTATGTTTTCACCCCGATCTGTCTGTCTGTCTGTCTGTTTGTTAAGTGTACAGGATTTCTCGAAAAGTTACGATTAGATTTGGACCAAACTTGGTATACCAAGTCTATTTGGTATAAGGAAGAACTGATTTAATTTTGGATGAAATCTATTGACAACTGTTGCCATGGCAACCAATGAACGCATGCCTCCTCGACCGGAGGTATGCTCATACTGAGTGCATATATATATATATATATATATATATATATTTTTTTACATTTTTTTTATAAATCGAATCACAACTGTTGCCATGGCAACCAATTGATGAAATATTCGGGCGGAGGTATGCGCTCTACTGAGTGCCCCCCCCCCCTAGTTTGGTAATGTTTTATGTGTTTGCTCTCGAATTAAGCCTTTCACGCCCAAATCTTTCCTTTGCTATATGAAATCGTCTGTTATTAGCCATAAAACTACGAAAGACTAACTAAATAAACCAAAATAGCTAATGGACAAGGATATTAAACAGGTCATATCTATATAATATTGCTTATGTCCATTAAAATCGTCGAGTGGTGGTTATATTACAATGAAAATTACGTTCTTGGCCTCAAGGGGTTAAATGAAGAAATTGATTAATGAAGACACTACTTTATGGTGACCTTTTGGCTGTCCATCAGATTATTAAGGAGGAACAGGCGAAGGAGGAGGCTTAGAGGGGGGTTGGGTCAAGAGGGAGGTGTTAAAGGTGTGTGTGTGTGTGTGTGTGTGTGTGTGTGTGTTTGTTGTGTGTGGGGTGTGGTGTGTGTGTGTGTTTGTGTCTGTTGTGTGTGTGTGTGTGTGTGTGTGTGTGTGTGTGTGTGTGTGTGTGTGTGTGTGTGTGTGTGTGTGTCAGACTGCAGTATTCCACACATACTATAAAAGGATTTCAGTAAGGATAGAGAAGGGTGCTAAAAAAAGAGGTGGAACAATATTAGTTTTTGATAAAGACTGGTATGTGTGTGTGTGTGTGTGTGTGTGTGTGCGCCCTTGTGTGTTGGAACGACCGGCTTTAGGTTGAGTTTGATGCCTTAAAGGTCTATCGGAGTGCACAGTGCACACACACACACACACACACACACACACACACACACACACACACACACACACACACACACACACACACATAATCGCTTCATCCTCTAGTTGACGTCATAAGCGATTGTTCTTTTGATGTAAGTGAATCATTAAGTTTCCATTCTATCTTTCGTTCCTTCCTTTGTTTTGTACTCGCGTCTTACCCAATCACACACGATTTGAGTTGAGTTGATAGTAATGATTTATTGCCACCCACACACGCCTCTCACACCCTCACGCTAAGCCTTTTTCTCCTCCGTGTAGTGAAGTAGTGGAATGAAATAGTCAAATAAAGGTTAGTGGTAAGTAGTGCGCTAAGGCCACCAACAGCCGCTCGTGTTTCTTTCTCTCAAGGGCCTCGGTATCATGTTGCGCCAATGTGAATTACTTGTCTTTTTGTTTTTTTTGTGTGTGTGTGTGTGTGTGTGTGTGTGTTCGTGTCTGAATGTCATCGGTGGTTCTTCGCGCCACAAAAAGAATTACGTGCACTGTTCTTTTTGTGAACGTTGACGTGTGTGTGTGTGTGTGTGTGTGTGTGTGTGTGTGTGTGTGTGTGTGTGTGTGTGTGTGTGTGTGTGTACCGTGCAGTCTGCTTGTGTGTCCTTCTTTCCTCATAGATAATTTTTATTCACTAAAGATATCCGATGAATATCTATAATAATATAAGCGAAAGTGTCTGTCTATGTGTGTCCGCTATAGGATCCGCCCCCCGTGGCGGAATCCCATCATATGGCACAGTTTTGGAACCAGGTCGACCAGAGGAAAGTTTTAAGGCCTCTTTGAGGAGGATCCGATCACTTTAATTTATTTTTTATTTTTAGTAGCCTATTAGCGAGAATTGTGAAAAAAAAAGTAGGTTGCGAGAATTGAGGAAACCTTGATGTAGGGTGATGGGTAATGGGTGAGTGAATGGGTGGGGTGATGGGTGAGTGAATGGGTGGGGTGATGGGTGAGTGAATGGGTGGGGGGTGATGGGTTGGGGGTGATGGGTGATGGGTGAGGGAATAGGGGGGGTGATGGGTAATGGGTGAGTGAATGGGTGTGTGGTGATGGGTAATGGGTGAGTGAATGGGTGGGGGGTGATGGGTAATGGGTGAGTGAATGGGTTGGGGGTGATGTGAATGGGTTGGCGTTAATACATACATTTCTACATCCATGATTTCAGGAAAGTTAGAAGGGGCTATCTGGAGACTGTTTGGTGGGCCGAAGGCCCACCAATAGCTCTCCGCAGGAGCTAGCCAAAAAGTCCGCCCGAAGAGCGCTTGCTTTTCTCCGGCATTTTTAGTTGCATAAATTGCACCCTTTCTCTTAGGACCTTCTTTACGATGACGAGCGCTAAGCACACTCATATGTTACTTATGTTCAGTATGATTTGCAATCTTGAATTTTTTACAGTGCAGCAAATGTTTTGTGAGCGCTGTTCAATCCTGGTCACAGTTTGCTTTCCATCACGTCCTGATAGAGTAACTGTTTCGATTTGTTTTCAATACTTCATGAAAGTTGTTGAAAGTAAGCAGTAATAATATTCTCCAGAACTCTACCTGTTTTCTTCATGTGATCAGTGGCTCAGAAACTACACTTCAACACCACACACAACTCTCCACATCACACCTCTAAGCACACACACAAGGTCAATTTCACACACAGCACACACACTACATACATAACACACAATCCCACAAATCACTCTGTCCTTCACGTGATCACCTCACTCACATCACTCACACTCATCCACAACACACACACCACACACACACACACACACACACACACACACACACACACACACACACACACACACACACACACAGTCACACACTAACACACACACACCACACTCACCACTCACTCACTCACTCACTCACACACACACACACACACACACACACACACACACACACACACACACACACACACACACACACACACACACACACACACACACACACACACACACACACACACTACACACACACACACACACACAAGTGACTTTTATATGAACAGTTGTGTTGTCTGTATATCTTGGTCTTAATCCGTTCTCATCGCACATTATCTTACGCAGTGCTTATACTTTGGCGATAACTTCTTACTCTTTTTACCATTAATACTTTATTCACCATATACTTGTATGCATTATGAGGTAGGAAACATTGCAATTCGTAAATGTAGATGTACAAGATTGCTAGAAGTACTTATGTAACATGTAATGCGAGGCTAGTTAATCACATTCATAAAAAGTGAATTATTACAATAAATCTTATCAACTCCCATGTATAATTTCAACCTGAGGACAATGATGTTTTTTTCACGGCAGTATCACTAGTAAGATAATACCTAAAGTAGATAGCATGAGCGATGTGGGGAGACTTGTGAAATAGAATGCTTGACATCAGTTTCCTCAAGTCTTCAAGAGATCCCAGACAAAACGAGTCTTACCGCCCCAACATGTTTGGCATCATTTGAGTTCACCCACGGCGAAGTGACGCATCACATGATTAATCTAATTGATCTATTCCCATACCGCTATTCTGAGGATCCTCTTCCACCCCTACGCCTTTCCCATGCCCCTGGTGCCCCCCCCACCCCCCTTCATGAGAGTCCTCCCATGCTCAACACCAGTGCTTCCGTTTAGCTCCTCCCTCCACGCCTAAAGTGCCCCCGCCCCCCTCCACCAACCTCTCATTCGCCCTCCTACAAGTGCCTTATACTAGCACTTTCCTCCTTTCCTCCCTCCATCCTTAGTGCCTCTCACTCCATATCACCTCCTTCCCTCACTCAATCCCTGTGTGACTCTCTCCAGACCCTTCCTCTCCCTTCCTCCTTCCCAGTTCTCTTCTTCCCTCTCTTCCTCTTTCCATCCCCACCTATCATTGATACTGATACTGATACATTTATTGGCCCATTCAATACATTGGCAATACTTAGAGTACATATAATTTTTGTAAAGGCTCGGTCTGTTGAGCCGAAGCTCTTATACAGACCTGTAAATTAATTCATTAGTGCCGACAAAGTAATTTTATAGGCCTAATATATTATAAGGCTACTCTACCCAACCGTAATTCCCACAATGACCACTGTATATACAAAGCAATAGCTATAATACATACCGAAGACGAGACTTGACGAAGACTTTGAGGCCGTCCCCCTAAACCTCACACTCCACACCCGATTCACTGCTGTAGGAGGCACCGAAGGAACCTCTACCAGTATTTTCTTGCCACTCTTTGCCGTAAACAGTGATGGCTTTCAAGGAGACGGGCGACATATGATCAGCCACTTTATTTCCTTCGCTACCACAGTTCACGATGGCAAGTATTGATGGCCATATTATTGTTTGTTGTTCCCTTGGCCAATCCTTTGTGATGTAAAAAAAAAAGTAAACATGAGTGTAAAAAGAACCCATTCTGAAGTTTCGATTTTGAACTTAACTCTCTACCGGAACCAAGTCAACCGTGAGGTAACCCATGACCCGTGTTAATGTTCTGCCAGTCAACCTTCAAGTGACCTGCTGACCTTTGACCCAGCGACCTGATTCCACTGTTGCATCGCTCTCCCCCCTGTTCCAGTACAACGTATTAACACACGTGCATCTCTACTACGTCGTTATTTACACTCTTCTATTTACTAACTCACTACTAACTTACCTAATTAATTCTAACTAAACCAAACTAAATTGATCAACCCCAGTTTTTATTTTCTCTTACTGCCTTCTTTATGGGGACTGGCAGCTAGCGGTTTTTTGTTTTTTTTTAGTTTTTTTTGTTTTGCCCCTAGCCACTCCTTTTTGACTAATGAAAAAAAAAAAACTTTCGCTCGTTCAGTTATGTGTCTGGTACGTTATTCTCACCATCTTACCTGTTTCTTTACTTTACCTGTGTTGTAATTATCTCAAGTAGCCTCGTTTCCTTGTTGTGTTACGTCTACGTTACGTTATCTGTGCAGTCACTTCATAGTCGCACCTCGTTACGCCTCCTTTACATAACATAAAAACAAAGGTGCATCACATGGCTTCTTCTTTTCAGTGTTCGGCCTCTTAAGTCAACACACTTGCCGACGCTCTAGGCTCGTTAATACCTCTTATGCGGCCGCTGGCAGGGTTGGCCTCCTTCCCTTGCCTCCCTGCCAACACTTCCCTCCCTACCCCTCCCTCCCTCACACCTTTTCTTCACTACCACCACTCCTCCTCCTCCTTTTTTTTTTTTTACCAAATTCACTTATACATCGACTATTTACCTTTTATTCCCTACCATCACTCCTCCTCCTCCTCGCCCTCCTCCTCCTCCTCCTTTTTTTCCTAATTCACGTATACATCGACTATTTACCTTTTCTGCACTACCAACCAAGGTAATCTTGCTACCAACACTCCTCCTCGCCCTCCTATTTTTTCCCGTAATTCACGTATACATCGACTATTTCCAGCTTCGGAGAATGTGTAGGTTGAGTTATTTCTCCACTGGGCATGCTCTCTCTCTCTCTTCTCTCTCTCTCTCTCTCTCTCTCTCTCTCTCTCTCTCTCTCTCTCCCCCCCCCAAGGTTACAGCGCCCCCCGTGGCTCGTTTATCTCTCCTCTACCCTGTAACAAGATAACCTGCCGGCCGCCCATAGACAGTTCCGCTCCACCATGTCTGGGCCATAGCTTGAAGAAGTAACACCCTCTATGCCCTGATCAGATAAATCTTATTAAGTTATGCTTAGATATAGAAGAATGTGTGGTGTGTGTGTGTGTGTGTGTGTGTGTGTGTGTGATCATATATCTCAATGTAAATATTTGCAAGCACCTTAGTTATCAGTTTGTGCTTACTTTTTTTGCATATCAGAGAAGGCCAATTGATTGGTATAACCTCTCTCTCTCTCTCTCTCTCTCTCTCTCTCTCTCTCTCTCTCTCTCTCTCTCTCTCTCTCTCTCTCTCTCTCTCTCTCTCTCTCTCTCTCTCTCTCTCTCTCTCTCTCTCTCTCGCGAGTGTCATGAAAACTTCGTGTTTGTCACAGGTTATAAAGATAAATCAACTTAAACCAAGTGACACTACTGAAAGGCTATTGTACATACACACACACACACACACACGCGCGCACACGCACACTTTAAACCTGTCAACATTATAAACACCATGCGTTGGTATTGGATAACCTTCGTTGGAATGCTCCTGTGCAACATTGAACATCTATAAACATTTCCTGATATTAATAAACGTGTAATTTAGGTTGCCACAAGATATTAATAATGTTGGTGCCTAGCCATTCCCTGCAAACATTGACCCGAGCGAGCGATCAAGCAAACTCGAGCACGCTTTCGAACACAGTGCTTAGCCTTTGTCCCGATGTGTTGACTGGACTTAAAACACAGGCTGTATATTACCCATGGGAGCCACCTGTAATGCTATATACCAGTACCTATATATAATCATCTTTTAGAAATAGATTAGAAGCTGTTTAAAGTAAGAAATATTAGTGATAAGCTGGGAAGTGGCTATTAATAGTGAAGGTTTTACGGTAGTGTCGGGACGCCGTGGTGGGTGATTGGTGGCACGGAGGTGGTGGTCAGTCTCGTCGATATTGTGGATTATTTCCCCTGGAAGGCCTACTGTTGCCTGCTGATAAGACACCAAGGGCCACAGGAGGACTCAGGAAGGAGGTAGTGAGGGAGGCTGCTGCGTGGAGGCCGTGTATGCAGCGTTGATCAGCGGTGGAACGGAGGCAGCGGCTGGGTGAGGGAGAGCCGCCACAGCTGGCTGCTCTATTTCTTAAAGCCACAGTACGTGTTGGTTTTTGTTTCCTCTCCTGGTGCTGTTGTGGATCATTGGTGTTGGTGTAGTGTGGTGTGTGGCGTGGGCGGCCCCGTGGTGTGGGTGGAGGGACGGGCGGGAGCAGGGAAGGTGACGGGTGCAGCCCTGGAGGTGTGTGTGTGTGTGTGGGGGGGGGGGGGGGTAGACAGGATGCTGTGTAGGGGCGGACGCTAGGCAGTGGCCGAGGTGTGTGGCCAGGCTCAGGAAACCCTTGGGTAAATTTATAGTGTTTGCCCATACTCTCCCCTAACTCAAAAACTATGTGGTTGTGATGCATATTTTGTACCCCAGCCAAATATCCTGCATTCCTCCAGGTCCCCAAGCTTGTTTTGTGGGAGAGGGGGAGTATGGGCAAACACTAGAATAATACTAACCCTTGGCCCTGGAGTCACTTATCAAAACAGATCATGCTTATATGTGAAGACACACCTTGAGAAATCTGGCTGTTATTCATATATTTCATGCCATGGCTATGCTTAGGCATTTACTATAATTTTTCATGGTGAATGAAAATGTGACTGATATTAAGTTTGATGTCTTGCTTGACTTGTAAGGTAGTACGGATGCGAAAGTAATTTTAGGTTGCATGTAGGTCATCATTTTGGGTCAAGAAAAGATATATTTTCATGGTAGCTTTGTAATTATTAGTTCCATTATATTTATCATAATGGTATCTGCCTCTGCAATCTTAATCAATTTTTTTCAATATGCTGCTTCCACTTGATATTTATGATCATATTCACTGATTATAAATTATCGAAGAAAATAATGCATGCGAAGGAGTTGAGTGTCGCGCACAACCAGCCATGAGGCAGGTTGTGTGTTGTGGTAACATGCAATGCACCCGGCATGCCTGGGTGGGTGTGTCCATCCATAGTGTTGTAAGAAGAACGCGTTGGAGGTGAAACAGCAGTACCTACGTAATTTTCCTTTCTAGGATACTGAACAACATGAGAGCAGCAAAGTAAATTGGTCGGTACGTTTCCCCGGGAAGTGTGAGCCCCCCGCACCCCCGCCCCGTTGTGTGCTCAATGCCTATCTACTCCTCCACCATGGCCGGAGACGTGTGGGGCCAGTGGTTTACCTGCTGCATCACCCAGCAGCCCCCACAGGTATTGCACGGCCACACAAAGGGCTGCTATTCTACTTCTTAGCTATGATTTAAAAAAAAAAAAAAAATTTGGGCCTATAGTGCCAGTAGGCAATATGACCTCCAGAACTGGGATGGTAGGTCCTGGAGGTGCACTTGAGGTCTGTGATGGTTGGCCCTCGCCCGTGGTGGTGCAGGGAGGAATTTTATAGTGGCGCCTGTGATTAGAGACTCATGCCGCCCCCCTGTGTCCTCCGATACACTCACCGTCGAAGGTAGAGTTAATGGGCAGCATGTGGGTGTTCTTAGGCCACTTGACGGTGCAGAAAGATTTTGGCACCCATCGGGGATCGAACTCAGCACACCGAGCACGCCACTTGCAGGTGCTAACCACTCTGCCACCGCCTCCCCGAATGGATGCTTTTGGAGGTTGATGAGATTATACTCACATTAACTAATAAATTCTGAAAGTGTCATTAAGTGAACTTCTATGACAAAGTTGGATGATTGGCAGTGGTTGGGTGGCAGAATTCTGTACAGTTTCAATTTCTGGCAGCAAAGCATTGAGGGTTTTTGTAAGAATATTTTTTCGACCTTCACACCTTCAGTATCCTTTCATACTATATATTGGCACAACACATCAATGTACTCTTCAGGTAGACCAGCCTTTCCTTCTGACCTCAGCACCTCTGTTATTGGAGTTGTACATGCACACCAACACACAGTTGGGCTGTTTCCTTAAAACCCGAGCCCCTGTCCACCCAGCAGTGAATGGGTACCGGGTGTTAGCCGGGGGTTTGTGACCTGCCTCCCGGGGTGCTGGCTTCGGCCAACACTATAAGCACTAGCAGACAGCTCTCTCTCCTCCAAGGAGGAGAGAGAGCTGTCTGGTTACAGTGGAGATCCATAAAAAAAAAAAAAACACAGTCACACACACATACACACACACACACACACACACACACACACACACACACACACACACACACACACACAGTCACACACACACACAGTCACACACACACACAGTCACACACACACACACACACACACACACACACACACACACACACACACACACACACACACATACACACACACACACACACACACACACACACACACACACACACACACACACACACACACTCACACTCACAGCAGAATATAACATGGCAGCACTCAGACCAGATTCATGATGCTGTTGTATTTTAGCGGCGGCGCAGGCGCATCGACCGCACCATGATAGGAGAGCCCACCAACTTTGTGCACACGGGCCACATTGGGTCCAGCGACGTCTCGATGGGTAACAACCAGCTGGTTCAGCTGCAGTCCCAGATGAAGAGTAAAGGAGGATATGAACAGGCGCTGCCCCACAACCACCTGATGACTGTCACGAATGTGCAGAGAACATAGGTGAGGGTTCACTGAAGAAACACTGTGTGTGTGTCAAATGTCTCCATAGCTTATTTCCCTATTTGATAAGAAGGATGTAGAATGGTGGTGAAAGTGACAGTGAGAAGGGTGATCCAGATGCTCGGTGGTGTTCCTCTCAGCGGGAGAATTGCTGTAGTGACTGCTGTTTAGTGTTCTGACTCGTATCAGCTCTTTAAGAAAAAAGAAATCATACTATTCATTTTGCATAGGATTTTTATATATATATATATATATTTTTTTTTTGATAGTTTACTCCCAGTTCTTCTAGTTTGTAATTGAAGAGTTATGAGAAAGCACTGTCTAACCAACCGGAAAAGTAAAGCTCGTTGTGGAAGGGTTTTCTCAAGTAATTGCTGAATATCGGAAACAATAATGACTAGCCTGCTTTGACCTGGCAGGCTATGTTGGCAGTTATGATGAGACAGGTAGCAGTTGTATATATGTTGTAATATGTTTTACCTATTTGGATGTCAAATTTACATGCTTAGCTATTTACTTGTGCCGTGTAATCACATATAGGAAAGAAATAAGAGTATAGATAAAAGTAAGAATGTGTAGAAAGAAGCAAGCCTGTCCTCCTTTCTTGCAGGGGCATGAAGGAGCCGTAGCTCAAATTGCTCCTCCCCACAACTAGTGGTCGGGACCAGCCTCCTTATAGTCTGCAAGGTGGAGTCTTGGTGGAGAGGATCTTGCCCAAGGGGGAAACGTTTAGCCTGTGCTGTGTGTCCCGTCTGTGGTGCTCCCTTGTTCAGGTGTGACTGTTCCCTGGGCTCAAGGACGTGACTTGGGTCTCCTGGCCTCAGCATCGTGTGCTTCACCAAGGTCTCGGCTGAACCTGTCTTGACTTATTTAATCTTGTCAGCATTTAGTTGTAATTTCTTGACTGAGTGAAATTTTGTAACAGTTAATCTCATACTCCATGGATCTGATTATCTTAATTTTTAGATTGTTTTAATTAGATTTTGTTATGCTCAAGTCTTTAGCTAATTAGTGTAAAGATTTTATTTGTGTTTTGAATGAAATGAAGAGTGACTGTATATACAGTGTGAAACTTATGCATATGCTAGTCTTGTTTACATGGACATCAATGTAGAAATGGCTGAGGTGAGGTAGGTTATAGCTTTACAAAATTTGCCTTTGTGCAGGTAAAAGTTGATATTAAGAAGTAGTATTTTAAGGGTTGTCCCATTATTGCAAGCCAAGTGGTTCGTTCTTACCAGCAGTGGTAGGCTGAAGTATGGTTGTCAGGCGGGTGGTGCCATCTTGGTCTTTCCTTAGGGTGTAAAGTGACAAGCTTCACACCTCTATATTCTTCCATGGGCAATTATATCTTTGGTTGGTCATGCTTTGGGTGCTTTTTTTCTGCACTGAGCTCGTGTGGTCAAGGTGACGGCCAGGCTCATGCCTTTCTTGTGTACAAATACTGCACAAATGTACGAGTGCAAGTAACCCTGTTCATCTTTTTGATGGTGACGTAAAGTTTTTTTTTTTCTTTACATTTGTAGTAATGATAAATACAGGAGAAAATGGATCAACTGGTCAGAATGATGTTGGTGGGTATGGAAGTTGATATTTCAATGGTCTGGAAGATTTGTGTGTTTCCATTTCTATTCACATATTAATGTGACTCAAAATTTTGGAATGAAAAAAAAAAGCACTATATTTGCCCTTCCTAAGAACATTCCAAACCCTACAAAACCCATACATGAGAATTTAATTATTTGTCACCAGTTTTATAAGGTTTAATTTTCTCTAAAAGTGAGTGTAGTCATTAGTTTAATATGAAGTCTATGACTTGCTTTGAAAAACTCATACGTGGAGTATCCAGTGTAGCACTTTTAAGAAATTCCTTACTGTCATTCCAGAAAAAAGTCCCGTAAGCCAAGTTTGTGTATTGTTGGTTGTAGATCTGCCATCGGAGGCTTCAAACCCCCACCAGGTGGAGGCATGTGGATGCCACATCTATTTCATGTAAAGAGTAACACAGTAATCACTAAGTTATATATACAAAAGTTAATTTTGCACAAATGAAGTAAATACACTTATGAAGTTAGTACTAGATGAAAATCACTCAGGTAAATAATTTCACTAATTAACACAAGGAGGTGCCATTTTTACAAATATGCAATCGAGTCATTGTCTTAGACTATATTTATATAAGTGAGGAAGTTGTTTTGTACTGAGGAATCCAAATTTTTTAAACAGATAATAATTCATCTGACTACAGACAGGGTAATACAGTAATAAACACTAAGAAATTTTTTTGAATACAACTGTGTCACCTTTTACAGACTTGACTTTAGTGAGTCATAAGTGTGTCTTGTCCCGTCGCACAACTCCTGCCAAGAACCCTGACACACCCCCCCTCCAGCTAGCGAGAAGCAGACTTTGATAACACACACATATCCATGTCAGTAAAATGCTTACATGTGTATATCCTTTTTACCATCATGAAATAGTTCGTTGAAATCACAGCGTAAGACAGGTTCTCATGTAAAGAGATAGTTAAAGGTAATACAAGGTAATTGTATTTCAAAATTTCAGACATTGCAAACCCAAACAAAATGTTATTGTACACGCTGCAAAGGTTGGTTTGTGTGGCCGCTGCGAGTGTTCTTGATTCACTCACCGTGTTGTGGAGGGTTTTGTATTTCCTCTACTTTTTTTTTCTTTCTTTCTTTTTGTTTTTGTCTGAATCTATTAGAGAGAAATGTTTTGCATTTTCCAAAAGCAGCTTTCTCTG
>JACEEZ010014135.1:0-12500 GCA_016584305.1 Chionoecetes opilio | reverse complement strand
TTTTGAAATATCTTGGTTGGAAAAGTGAAGGGGGGGGGGCATGGAGGCAAGGACCCACTACTAAAGGGGGCGTGGTGGTAAAAAGGGTAAGAAACACTGCGCTAACGTATACGTGACCGTGTATATACTGATGCTTTTTAAAAAGTATGTTAACCCCTTAATCGTGGGTAATACTATACATATTTTCTTTGCCTTCGTGACTCAGTATCCATTTCTTATGATCGACGACTAATGCGTCATCATTTTAACTAACAAGTGGCTAACAATGGTCCAGCTCTTTTTTTATCTTCCCCATCGCAGGAAGGCCGAGTATTTTGACCTCTAACCTTCAGTATTGATTTTATGTTGGCAGATTGATCCGTCTCACCTGTTGTCTAGTGTCATAGTTTGATTAGTGTAACCAGTTTCTCTATAATTGTGAACGTTTCTCATTATTTTTAATCTAACCATTCGCATAGCTAAATATTAATGTCGAACAGTTTGGTACCACTCTTAGCAGCTTTCGAAATCTACCGGTCAAATCTTTGGCACGTTTCGTATTTAAAGCTTCTATTTACGTACGTACGCTCGTATAACATTGAGAGAGAGAAAATGATATGTTTTCTGGATAAGTCAGTGTCACTCTTTAGTCGTTGTAGTAGTTAGGGGATGGCGTGGGAGGCGGTTTGTACGTTGGGTTATAACACGTGTCTTTACCGGAAAACCGAGCCTTTTCTGGATTACTTGCAGTATCTTCAGTGTTTGTGCCCTGTGGTGGCGGTGGCATGAGTGGGTCGCCGCAGCCACTGAAGGGGTCATAGTTCTTCTTTAAGGCAGCGTTGGTAGCCCCTCTCTTGCTAGTTTTACGGCGCCACAACACCACGGCAAGGATCGTCACCAGCAGCAGCAATCCCACCGCTGCCACCAGTATGGCCAACACGGGTACGGGTCCCGCCGCCCCCATCACCCATATCCACGCGGCTGAGGGAAAGAATAGCTATTAGGCCCGGTGATAGGTGGTGGTGGTGGTGGTGGTATTATGCTGCTGGAGGTAAAGCTGAGTGTGAAAGTGGTGAAGTGGTTAATGGTGATGGCCGTGATGATAGTGGGGGGGATTGTGATGGTAAATAGGTACAGATGATAGCAGGGGCGTAGCTAGACATTTGGGGGCCCGGGGGGCTTACTTCCTGGAGGGGCCCCCTCTAAAGTTTGCAGGTGTTTGGGGGGGGAGGCGAGCGAAGCTAGCTCAACCAGCTGGGGGTTTTCGGGAAAATTTTAACATATTTTGGTGCATTTTGACACTTTCTGAGACTTCTTTCAATGCCCATAAATCCTTTTTAATCCGAATTAAGAAGCCTATGATGGTACTCAAAAGATACAGATCAAATTAAACACAAACCCCAAGGAGTTTAAGACAAGTTTGTAGAGGATCACAGGAGTTTTGTTTGATTGAGTGATGCAGTTGGGGGCCCCCCTCTCTTGGGGGCCCGGGGGGCGATTTTAAACATCCCCCTCCCCTTAGCTACGCCACTGGATGATAGCAATAAATAAAAGGGGAGGGTAATTGAAATGATAGGGGAGATGGTATGCTCGTTGGGTATGTCGTCCAAAATCCACTAACTAATTCAGACAGATACATGCAAAGCCCCCAAAGCAACCCAAATAAAACCCTCCAGGTATCACAGTATCACACCACAGCACACGTTACGGAGTGTTAGGGAAGCGGGGCTACAAGAGCACTCCTTCCAAACTTTATTGGCCCACCCACTTCCATGAATCTTTGACTATCTTCTGTGTAGGGTCTGACAGCTAGCGGGCTTTTTTTTTTTATTTTTTTTTTGTGGCAAAAAAAAAACGAAAAATCAAAGATGTGGCTTGATAACGAAAGACGCAAATCGGGGTTCGTACATGTATCACCCTTGATGACAGAAGCAGCGGTGTTGCTGGTGACGGCGGCGATGGGTGTGGTGGTCGCGGGGGGCTCGGGGCTCCCAGCGGCGGGTTCCGAGGGTTTCTCAATGCTTGCGGGTGTCGTGGGTTTCGGGAGCGGTGTACCTGGGATGATGGAGGGTGTGGTCAGCGGGTGTGCTGTATATTGACTCTCTTTTCTCATTGATAATCGTTAAGGGTTTGGTAAAAAATACATAGTCAATAAATATCAAAGAAATTAAATCCCACTTTTTACTGCAATGGTTCATGTTTCAAGACTCGAACATAAGAACATAAGAACTTAAGAAAATAAGGAAGCTACAAGAGGCCGTGAGACCTACACGAGGTAGTTCCTGTTACCTGAAACCTGTTACTTGTAAGCTGAGCAGGCGGGAGGAAGGGGCGAGGGGCGCTAAGTTGGCGGGTGATGTGGCTTATCGTACTCTATCTCCTATATTTGTCTATGTATTCATCATTTGATCTATCCATATGCTCATCATCGACAGTTTGTATACGTATGTTTAGCGGTGTTGCTTCCTGTGCCAGCCAGGTGTTGGTGTGAGGGTACCTGGAACTGTCGCCGATAGGAATTCTCGCCGCCGTCGTCGAGTGTTCCAATTCTTGATATTACAGGACCCAATATATACATTTAATCAAGTGTTACCCGTGTTTCTGCATTCAGAGATGAAATACTATCGTTAGCTTGATCCGTTAGGTTAAGTTAGGTGCCAATGTCTAGGTTAGGTTAACATTTTCACGTCGGCAAGAGTTCTAAGTTGGTGTTTCGGCGAGAATTCCCATCGGCGACAGTTCCATAAACCGGTGTGAGAAGCGTCTTACTTGATGACGTGGGTGGCAGAAGGCAGTCATCTCCGTCAGCCACCTCCATGCGTCCCTATGAGGATGAAAACACTACAATAACAACGGTTCATATTATATACTCTGTTTTTTTTAAGGAGACGAAAAATCCTGACCCCTTGCTGCTTACTGACTGATATTTGATGCCAGGAGAAGGGAATACTACGGTTCTTCAAAATTTCAGTTGTATTGTATCATAGTTAACCATATTATCAGGTAAACATAGGCAACATTTTAAGCATGAGACCTTAATGATAGAATGGAATTTTCGCCTCGTTAAAACAAATAGACTTTAGTAACTGCAGACTTGTTAGGCTTAGGAAAAAAAAAGACAGCAGGTTCAGCATAAAATAAGATAAGGTTCTTGATGCATTACGTCTATTGTTAATGAGAAGACACTGTAGCCTATATATAAAACAGGGAATCCATCTTGTCTTTTCACATTACTATGACTGAAAGGATGTGTTTGATGCTTAGTGTTGGGAGTAAAATCGATGATAAACTGATATTTCAACACACACACACACACACACACACACACACACACACACACACACACACACACACACACACACACACACACACACACACACACACACGCGCGCGTCTTACCAGCATGAACATCTTGATAATATGCAGTTCGTAGCGGCCGTCATACATGTCCTGCGTCGGGGTGTAGGGCAGCTCAGTGTTGTTTAGCCAGACTTTGAGAACAAGCTGAAGAGGCGGGAGGAAGGGGCGAGGAGCGCTAAGTTGGCGGGTGATAACAAAAGTAGTTACTAAAATAAGGATACTATAATACTACTACTATAAAATACTACTACTACTACTAAAATAAGGAAGCTACAAGAGGCCGTAAGACCTACACAAGGTAGTTCCGGTTACTTAACTCTACCTACATCCACCTCTCTTCCCCATCCATGAATTTATCCAGACTCCTTTTAAAGACCCCAATAGACTCCGCACTGACCACCTGACGACTGAGGCCATTCCAATCATTCACCACCCTATTTATGAACCAGTTTCTCCCTATTTCTCCCTACCTTCTCCTATTTCTTTAGTTCCCTCCCTATGTAATGCGGCTTATCGTACTCTATCTCCTATATTTGTCTATGTATTCATCATTTGATCTATTCATATGCTCATCTTTCTATATCCATATGTCTATCAGTTTTTCTATCTAATTATACCTTCATGTTTGTTGATATTTGTTTGTAATGGCTCATGTGCTCGTAGCTAAGTATGCATTTTTAAATCATCAGTATATCTGTATTAATCCCTATCTATTGTCCTTGTCTATCCCTGTCTGTTTACCCAAACCAATTCGTACATTCAACTTGTATTATATATATATATATATATATATATATATATATATATATATGTGTGTGTGTGTGTGTGTGTGTGTGTGTGTGTGTGTGTGTGTGTGTACTATTTAACGTTTTGATCTATGTATTGGTGTAAGTATTCGTGTGCCACTATTCTATTTTCACACCCTCCCCCCAACCCCCCCTCCCCCGCGTGCTGTCCCGTCATACCAGCTAATCTTGTGTAGGCGAAGTTTAGATAGGCGAAGGTTTACAGCCCCGGTAGGTTTATGATTTGATGACGTGGAGAAACGACGCTGACTTATCACTCAAGGCATTGACATTTTTCTTATGGTTTATCCTGCAAAAGTTATGTGTTGCAATAATCCATTACTTGTACTACTTCCTGTGTTGCCATCCTGCACCAAGGCTCATGCGTGACGCCAGGCTGTACACACTGACGCCACACTGCATCATAGCGCATCCTGTGGGTTTATGGAACTGTCGCCGATAGGAACTGTCGCCGAAGCAGCAAACGAGAACTGTCGCCGACGGTGGAACGCTCGCCGACGCGGAAATTCTCGGCGACAGTTCCATTTGGAATAGATGAAAAGGAAGAGTAAAGGGTTTATGGAACTGTCTTCTATGAAGAGTCTGTCCCCAAACCAGACGAAGCCCATGCTCGGGGCAAGTCTAGTGCTTCAAATGGGGCATTTCTACAGCTTGACGCGCACTGTGTTGTCACTAGGTGGGCGAGATTCTATTTTGTTCTATGGTATCATGGGGTAGTCCTTTATGTGTGTGAATGTAAACTACTTATTTCACCAGTAAACTACCCATTTCACCAGTAAACTACCCATTTCACCAGTAAACTACCCATTTCACCAGTAAACTACTCATTTCACCAGTAAACTACCCATTTCATCAGTAAACTACTCATTTCACCAGTAAACTACTCATTTCACCAGTCACTTACACTGGTGAAAGTCTGCTGATTATAATATTGACTGCAACTGAACACAAGTCTTGACCTTACTAGACCGTTGCCATGCCTTGCCTCGTGTGGCATTACATATTAGCACAGCTTGTGTTACTACCAGTATACCGCTACTACTACTACTACTACTACTACTACTACTACTACTACTACTACTACTACTACTACTACTACTACTACTACTCTACTATGCACCATCTTCACCGTGCACATGTCAGCGCTGCTCACGTTTTTCTCGACGGAGGTGTATTTGTAGCGAAGCCGCGACCACCCTGTCCCCTTCTGCAGTAGATGCTCAGGGACCTCCACGCTGCCCGCTATGAACACCCTGTGGCTCCCGGGTCCTATGGGCTTCACCTCCATCCTCAGCAGCAGCCGGAAGGTGGGGCGTCCCTCCACCGGCCTGAGACACATGCTCATCGTGGTGTTGGTGAGGCTCCGGAGCAGAGCCACCTTCGGGTGGTCGACCACCGCTCCTGCAAGGGTGGCAGAGTGTCACCGTCAGTGGTGGTAGTGTGTCAGTATTAGATGAATGTTTTGTTCCGCCTGGTATACAAACAGGGAAAGAACAAGACTGAAAGGCGTCTTTAGTCGCTTATTCGCTGGAATTAGTAAGATTTTAACCCCTTGAGACCCAGAACGTAATTTCTATTGTAATTTGGGTACCATTAGACGATTTTTTTGTGAATATAAGCAATGTTTTTATAGATATAACCTGTTTAGGATCCTTGTCGACTAACTAATTTGGTATATTAAGTCACTTTTCGTAATTTTATGACTAACAACATACGATTTTTTATAGCAAAGAAAAGATTGGGCGTGAAGATTTTATAACAATTAATTAATATAACAAAAGTGGAAGTAGGCTTGGACTTCAGACTCGTCCTACCCTTTGCGAGTGTTGGGGAGAATGCCATGAACACGAGCATGAAGAGGAAGGCGAGGAGAACATGACGTGAAGATCCCCTCCCTCTGTTGGACGCCGCTCCGGCACCCACAGTGTGTGCTGTGTCACGCATCCTCGGGGGGCTCTGTGATGAGTGGCCCTTCAGTCTTGCTGGGTGAAGGGCGTGGCGCCAGGCACGGGATGGCGCACGCAGGAAGGGCACCTGAAAACAAAACAAAAATTCCGACTAACGTCCCACTCTAGACTAATCTGCCTGCCATCATGCTATGTACTGAAACTCTTGTTGACTTGGTTTTGTCATATTCTCGTGTGTTGAGTTCCAGATATGAACCGAAGAGTCGGTCGCCACACTTGGTGATACAGAGGTGGCCAGCGTTGTGCAATAACACGATACGCGCAACACACGCACCGCAATGGAGCCAAGCTGACTTGTGTTAAATAATATCTTCCCGCCGAAAGCTGCTGTATACCGCGACTCAATGAAACCTTACCTGTGTTCAATCACGCTTCCCGCCAAAATGTTAACACCTTGCGCTAGAAGATGATAATTGGTCTCCACGTTCGTACTGAGAAAGCTGCAGTCTTGCCTTACCTTCTCGCCCCTGATGTGCACCTGAGGAACACAAGCTATGACCACACAGGCAGGACAGGGAAGGGACTAGTAGATAAGGTCGACGCAGAGCTTGGTGTACGGTGTGTCGCTGAACAGGAACTGATAATAACTGATCGATAAGGTGTATTAGAACAAAGACACACACACACACACACACACACGACCCAGCTGGCACGGTTATCGGTTGTGGGTATTTTGTTCACCTGTGTATGAGCCCTTCGCCTCACTGTTGTTAAAAGCACGGATCCCAACACCAACACCAGGCAGAATGTTATATTTGTATGGTGTTTATGTACTACTTAGAGCTTGATGGCATTGACGCTACTGATAAGCTGTGACGTTGTAATAAATGATAGCAACAGGGGTTCGCTGAAATGCTATAGTGAGAAGTTGATTAGATCTTATCATGCGTGGGTTGAATACAGCTTATGATGCTTTTGCTTGAGCCTTTTTTACTATTTTTTTTTTTTTTTGTTTTGCTTACGAAACATTATTCATTTTGTTTATTGTACTACTGTATTATCATTTATAAATTATTCATTCATTCCCATATACTTGTCTAATTTTATATATTCATTCATGTAATGCTTTATTTTTCGAGAATATTCTTGAGTCACGCATCGGTCCGAACCCAGGCCCTGCAAGGCACCCTGGCACCCTATACCACCCTGGCACCCTGTACCACCCTGGCACCCTATACCCACCCTATACCCACCTTATAGCCACCCTATACCCACCTTATAGCCACCCTATACCCACCTTATAGCCACCCTATACCCACCTTATAGCCACCCTATACCCATCCTATACCCACCTATAGGCCTAGACCCTGCATAGGCGCCTCACGCGACTTCATTAAAACAATGACTTACCACACACTTTTTTTTTTATTTAACTTCATCTAAATAAGAAATCGATTTACTCGCCGCCTCCTCCTCTCTTCCCTTATCCTCCTTCCCCTTCCTCCTCCTCTTCCTCCTCCTTCCCCTTCCTCCTCCTCCTCTTTTCCCTTATCCTCCTTCCCCTTCCTCTTCCTCCTCCTCTTCCTCCTCCCTCTTCCTCCTTTTCCATTCCTCTCTTCCCCTCTCTCCTCCGTTTCTACCTCCTTCCACTTCTCCTCCTCCTCTTTCACTTATCCTTCCCTTCTTATCCTCCTCCTCTTCTCCTCCTCCTGCGTAGTTCATGCCTTCATTAACTATAGCGTGTTATTTTTTTTTTTCTTTCAGTTTTACTCTTAGTATCTCTCTTAATACATTCTCTCTCCTCTCTCCTCTCTCTCTCTCTCTCTCTCTCTCTTTCTCTCTCTCGTCTCTCTCTCTTCTCTTTCTCTCGTCTCTCTCCTCTCTCTCTCTCTCCTCTCTCTCTCTTCGTCTTCTGTCTGTCTCTCGTCTGTCTTCTCTGTCCTGTCTCTGTCTGCTCTGTCTGTCTTCTGTCTGTCTGTCTTCTCTGTCTCTCTTCTCTGTCTTCGTCTCTTCTCTCTCTTCTCTCTTCTCTCTCTCTCTCTCTCTCTCTCTCTCTCTCTCTCTCCTCTCTCTCTCTCTCTCTCTCTCTCTCTCTCTCTCTCTCTCTCTCTCTCTCTCTCTCTCTCTCTCTCTCTCTCTCTCTCTCTCTCTCTCTCTAAAACAGGAACTACCACGTGTAAGTCTCGCGGCCTCTTGTAGCTTCCTTATGTTCTTATGTTCTTATTTCATGTAGGCTTCACGCATGTCCAGATCGCTTCACTTTCTTGTAATATTTCCCTGATCTGCTGCTACAGTACATACAGACATACGTAGCCGACACCTTAATAGAGTGATATCACATTATGTAATATACCAGTACAGCTTATATGATGCTTTGAATAATTCTGATGTGATTATTATAATTCTGGAACATTTAAGTGCATTCAGATTTCCAAAGTAGTGTATCTTTGAATTTTTGCAATATGCTAGTACAATATATTACTTTATTATTATTATTATTATTATTTTATTTTAATTTTTTATTATTACAGTATTATTATTATTATTATTATTATTTTATTTTTATTTTTTATTATTACAGTATTATTATTATTATTAATATTATTTTATTTTTATTTTTTATTATTACAGTATTATTATTATTATTATTATTTTATTTTTATTTTTTATTATTACAGTATTATTATTATTATTATTATTATTATTATTTTATTTTTATTTTTTATTATTACAGTTTTATTATTATTATTATTTATTTTTAATTTTTTTATAGTCGCGATTAAATTGGTCTTTTCTTCAAATTCAACGCTTTTTTATGAACTTTAACGAGAATTCAGGTTCATTTCGTGTGTTTATTTCACCCCCCCCCTCCCCCTCCCCCCCTTCCCATGTCCGATTTCACGTGATTCAGTAACTTAAAGCAGACTGTTTTCTTCTCTCTGCAATGTCCTATTATCCTCAGTTACTTATATATAGAATGGACTCAGTAGACAGGTAGTTAGTGCGGAGTCATTAGGGAACTTTAAAAGGAGGCTAGATAAATTCATGGATGGGGATGAAAGGTGGATGTAGGTAGTGTTAAGTAACAGGAACTACCTCGTGTAGGTCTCACGGCCTCTTGTAGCTTCCTTATGTTCTTATGTTTTTATATAAATGAAACTATACTGATTAGTCTTAACAAGAGAGCCGCCGCGAGAGTATGGAGTATAGAGTATTTAATCCCAGGCGCTGATAAAAACGTTCATATGCCTAACGATGGAATTGATAAGGAATGATAAGAAGGGGATTACATAGAGTGGTTATTAGGGTAGGTAGGAGCATTGTGTGAGGCGAGAGAGGAAAGAGACAGAAAGAATACGTGAATAAATGAAGGAAGGAATGTGGGTTGAAAGGAAGACAGGGAAGGAATGAAGGGAAGGAATGAAGGGAAGAAGGAATGAGGAAAGAAAAGAGGGATAGATGGAAGGAAGGAAGGAAAGACACCCACTGGAGACGTGGTTGTTGTTCTTCTGTAGAGGGACATAAAGACGATATTGCTGGGGGGTTTTCTTCTCGCGTTTCTGGAATTAGTTTGATTTATGGTCATTTGTTAGCGAGTGAGTGATTAAGTTAGGCGTCTGTGTGGAGGCGAGGCGATGATAACGAAAGTGTCAATGTTTGGCTTGCTCCTTGGCGTGTGTTTAGAGAGAGAGAGAGAGAGAGAGAGAGAGAGAGAGAGAGAGAGAGAGAGAGAGAGAGAGAGAGAGAGAGAGAGAGAGAGAGAGAGAGAGAGAGAGAGAGCATTTCAAAACTAATAATGTAAGCCCATTTTTTAAACCGTAGCAAAATTATGCAGCTTAGAATAGATTAAGAGAGAGAGAGAGAGAGAGAGAGAGAGAGAGAGAGAGAGAGAGAGAGAGAGAGAGAGAGAGAGAGAGAGAGAGAGAGAGAGAGAGAGAGCACACACACACACACACACACACATACATTTCCGAACTAATATTGTGAGCCTATTTTTGGAACCGAAAAAAATGATGCAGCTTAGAATAGATTAAAATTTGCTGCTTTATAGAAAAAATACGAAATTCTTGTTGACATAAATCGTTCAAGTGACCGCAAAGAAGTTAACGTTGGACGGTGACACAGTTAAATTAAGTTAACAAGAACACCCACTGACGGTACTGACCTTACAATATATTTGATCCCATTCTGCCACTTTACCACTTAATATATCAACCAAATGTCAGTGTAGGGCCCAGAGTTTCTTGTAAGAGTACCTAGTTAAGTGTGACTTTCTTATAGGGTGAGATACAATTTAATAATATAAAAATAAGAAACATTCACTATAAGATGGAACACAGGCAAAAAAACAACAAAAAAACTATGAGAAAAGAAAGAAAAAGACAAAAAAAAAAAAAAAAAACTATGAGAAAAGAAAGAAAAAGAAAAAAAAAAAAAAAAACTATGAGAAAAGAGAAAAAGACAAAAAAAGAACAAAAAACTATGAGAAAAGAAAGAAAAAGACAAAAAAAGAACAAGAAAAATATTCACCAAAATACTAAATTGAAAACAGACAAAAAACAAAAATAGAAAGATATATAGAAAAAAATCCCTCAACTATAGTAGGGATCAAGTAGGACATGAGTGAATAGCAAGCGGCAGCGGGGGCGAGGGATTGGGGATTTCATTTGTTTATTTTCTAGTATTCGTTATCGCCAGCATATTCGACTCTCCATGTGTGAACGGTTTATGAAAAAATACATTGAAATTATTATGTACGAGCGTGGCGACTCAAGAGGACTCACAACTCGTACTGACTCGATACTCGCTGGGGAAGAATTACATAGGGAGTTTATGAAAGATGGTGTATTGGTTCGGAAAGGAAGACATGCAGTTGACAAGGGTGACAAGACACCTCCCGCACTAAATTGGCCCAACCCCCTTATTTTATTCTGTTACTGTCTTCTTTATAGGGACTGGCAACTAAGCGGGATTTTTGTTGCTTCTTCTTCTTTGTTTTGCCCTTGGCCAGTCCTTTGTGATGTAAAAAAAAAAAAATTGAGATGGTTAAATAGGTGCGATAACTTGCTCATCGTGAATGTATTGTCAAATAATTATTGTAACGTGGTCTTGTGATGCTAGACCTCTATTAAGGTACGTAGGCCTATCCAGTAGTCTTTGGCCTATCCTTTAAATTATAGTCAGTCTCGAGTTAAGTGCATAAGACGCATAATCTTTCATTATTACCTATTGTTAGACTCCCACCCTCCCTCCCTACACACACACACACACACACTACCAGACACACACAACACACACACACACACACACTACCACACACACACCACACACACACACACACACTACCACGCACACACACTACCACACACACACACACACACACACACACACACTCACACCCACACACACACACACTCGACATTCACTCACACCCCACACACACACACACACACACACACACACACACACACACACACACACACACACACAACACACCACACACACACACTACCACTCACACACACTCACTCACACACACACTAGACTTAGGAAAAAATGATTAAAACATCAAAATAGAAAATATATATAAATATCGCCTTTATTATCGTACACGTGAACACTCCTTTCTATACCATATTGCTGCAGATACAGGTTGACTGGCATAGCGAAGGTCATACCATCAATACTAAAGACATACCAACAATACTAAAGACATACCATCAATACTAAAGAACACATGTAAGCACGTCGTTAACTATACAACCATTGCTTAGTAGAATATAATCACAGCCTCGTTACCTAATACTGCCTAGTTGTGGGGGGGGGGGGGGCAGGGGAGAGGGGGGCCTTGTATTCTCTAACTGGGGAGATAACTTTAAGTAGTGGACTAACTTTTCGGAGATTGATAACTTTAAGAGACTACTGAATAGGGAAAAATTACTAATAGAAAGAGAAAGAATCATAAAATATAGTGTTTATCAGTCTTTCAGGGAGGTCGCCACCCCCCCCCCCCCCAGCCAGCCAAACCCTCAAAGCTTTCCAAGAACCGGTTATATTGATACCTTGATTAAATTGATAAATATGATCAAGTACGAGTCATGTGTGTGTGGTCTTGGCAAGCATACTCCTTAAAGACATGAGATAAGATAGCGAGGCAAGCAGGGAGATACGTACAGAGTGAAGTGTCCTCATAGTGGCGTGAATAGGCTACATAGGTTATCTTAAAGCCTTGTCCTCCCTTACCCTTGATCTTCCTTACCAATGATCGTACACGTGGCAGGGAACGGATAAGATAAGATAAGATTTTCATCCTATCTAGACACTTTGCAAGTACCAACTACAAGGTTATTGACTATACAAAGCACCGCCACGTCAGCACGAACTAGGCGAAACTAATAGAAGAGAAGAATCAAAATATGTTTATCAGTCTTTCAGAAGGTCGCCACCC
>JACEEZ010014134.1:17500-21330 GCA_016584305.1 Chionoecetes opilio | reverse complement strand
CCCCCCCTTTTTTTTTTTTTTTTTTTTTTTTTTTTTTTTTTTTTTTTTTTTCCCTTTTTTTTTTCCCCCCCCCCCCCCCCCCCCCCCCCCCCCTATTTTTTCATATCTCTCTGTATTCCCTTCGCAGCCCAGAATAAGATGTTTCATTTTTTCACCCTCCCTTCCTCCCTTCCCCCCCTCCCCTTCCCCCTTCCCTTTCCCTTCCCCCTTCCTCCCTTCCCCTTCCCCCTTTTCCCTTTCCCATCCCTTCCTCCCTTCCCCTCTCTCCCCACACACAATAAGTTTTTTTTACTACCAATTCTTCCTTTTCTTTCCCTTTCCCAGCCGAGAAAAAAGAGTTTTTTACACCCGCCCCCAAGGGGGCTGTACTGGTTCTCGATGTCCGGACGGAAACCCTCAGGGAGTACAACCTCATGGCGTGTCTGGGGTTGGGCCGTGTACAACCATCATACGGGATATTCTTTCCCCCCCCATCTTTTATGGGTAGGTGTTGTTTGTGTGGTTTTGTTGTTTGTGTTGTGGTGTTGTGTGTGTGTGTGTGTGTTTTTTGGGGTGTGTGTGTGTGGTGGTGTTGTGGGGGGTGTGTGTGTGTGTGTGTGTGTGTGTGTGTTGGTGTGGTTTTATTTTTATTGTTATTATTGTTATCCTTTTTCCTCCCATTTTTTTGGTAGGGGTGTGTGTTGTTGTTGTTGTTGTTGTTGTTTATTTTTTGTTGTTGTTGTTGTTGTTGTTGTTTTGTTGTTTGTTTGTTGTTGTTGTTTTTGTTTTTTGGGTTGTTGTTGTTTTTGTTGTTGTTGTTATTTTGTTGTTAGTATGGAAGTATAAATTTTATTTTTTTCAAAATGTTTATTTATTTATTTTAATATTTTTTGTCCTATATTTCCACGGTATTTTTATCATCTTTTGTCATTTTTTGCCTTTCTACTTTTTTTCACCCCAAATTTTTGGGTGTTTGTCTCTTAATAGTTTTTTTTTTTTCTAAAACTTTGTCTATTTATCATGTCACTTAATCCCATATTTTCATCCTTATATTTGTAACTATTGGGTTTTTTTTTATCTTTCGATTAATTTCCATTTTTTTTTATTATATTATATCTTTTTTTTTTTTTTTTTTTTTTTTTTTTCCCGTCAAAAATCGTCATTTAAACCTATATTTTTTATCCCCATCCCTACAGGGGCCCCGCACTGAATAAAAGATCCCGTTTTAAGGGCCTAAATCTTATTGATAAACTTGGGGACAAATGGGGGGCTAGCGCCCCAATAGTTGATGTTATTTTAACCCCCAATAAGGAATCTTAAGTGTTTTATGTTGAAAAAACAGGTTTTCACTAAAAAACCCAATGGTTTTTTATATACTCATGTCCATACCCTAACAGGTTTTAAGAAATAGTATTTGAAAGTATTATCTACTATGTATGGTCCCACAGCTTTAAGGAAAATGTTACGTAAAAGTTTGGGTGAAAAATTTTTTCTCCTTTGAGCTGAAAAATTATAGATTTTGTGCACAAAGGGAGATGAAATTTTTATTCCCATATTTTATTTTTTTTAAATTTCAAATACTATTTCTTCTAACCATTGTTTTATGGTTTTGGACGAGTATTCAAAAACCTGGGGGTTTTTTATGAAACCCGATTTTTTAAAATAAGAACCTTTAAAATTGCCTTTTGTGGTTAAAAAACACAAAAATTTTTCGTAGCACCCAGTTGTCCCAAAATTACCCATTTATCAAAATTTAGGACTTTAGAACGGGATCTTATTATTCAGTGCCGTCCCCCATTAAAAGCCCTAGCCCCCCCCCCCCCCCCCTCCCCCCATGAAGCTGCTCAGTCTCCCCAATGTCTCAATGTCACTTAATCCCTTTATTTTCCCTATATTTTTAGCCCTTTTTTAAATCCCTTATATTTTTATCATGGTTTATTTATGTACCTTAGCTATCCTTATTCCCCCATTTTTTGGATAATTGTCTTATATCTCTTAGTTTTTTGTATCCTTATCTGTCAAAATATGTTACTTTATTCCTCTATTTCTATCCTTATATTTGTATCACACTAGTTTTTATTGACCTTTTTATCTTGACCTTGCTATTCTGACCTTCTCTATATTTTTATCTTTTTGTTTCCCCATTTTTTGTATATATGTCTTTTAAAGCATTTATTTTTTCTTCTAATCTATATATATTTACCTCCGCCAACGAAGTTGGAGGGGTTATGTTTTCACCCCGATCTGTCTGTCTGTCTGTCTGTCTGTCTGTCTGTTAGTGTACAGGATTTCTCGAAAAGTTACGAATAGATTTGGACCAAACTCGGTATACCAAGTCTATTTGGTATAAGGGAGAACTGATTTAATTTTGGATGAAATCTATTGACAACTGTTGCCATGGCAACCAATTGATGAAATATTCGGCCGGAGGTATGCGCTCATACTGAGTGCATAATGTATATATATATATATATATATATATATATATATATATATATATATATATGCATATATATATATATATATATATATTATATATATATATATATATATATATATATATATATATAATAAGATACATAATTGATGAAATATTTGGGCGGAGGTATGCGCTCTACTGAGTGCCCCCCCTAGTTAGTACTGTTACTCCCTGTATTTTCATCTCTTTTAATTACTTTAACATCCCCCCCCCCAGGAAGCTGCTGAGCCCCCCCGTGGTGCCCGCCTACGAGCACGTGGCGGTGGGCGTGGCCAAGCTCCCCGCCCTCGACGACTTCACAGAGATCATGCCCGTACGTCAACAGCAGATGAGGAGTGGGAACAAATTTTTCGAATCTTGGGTTACAGAAAATTTAGGAATCAGTAAAATTTTGGGATCAGTTTTTATGGGGGTTACAGAAAATTTAGGGACCAGTTTTTTCAAATCTTGAGTTACAGAACATTTAGGGATCAATTTTTTTGTATCATGCCAGTACGTAAACACAGAAAAGATGTGGGGTCAAATTTTTCGAGTCTTGGGTTTCAGAAGGGTTTAGGATTAACATTTTAAGGAGTAGTGTCGTAACTTACTTATTTTTGGGTTATAGTAGAGTGAAGAACCATTTTGTATATATTATATATAAATATGTATATATGTATGTATGTATGTATTAAGTTTTTATTTTATTTTTCTAACACATATATCTTAATTTTCTTCTTCTGCTACTCCTTCAGGAGGTGGCGCACGGTCTACAGGAGCTGCTCAAGTACGAGGGGGACGTGGAGGAGGACATGTGTTTGACGTTTCAGGTGAGAACCCGCACAGGTGATAGCCAGGTGATGGTGATTAATTAAGGTGTGCCCCCCTCCCCCCCAGCCACCCTTTGGACAGGTAACCTAAAGGTGTAATACGTCACAATGTACCGTAGATAACAGTGAAGTCGCCAGTTCAACGTTTCTTTGTTATTTACAGACGTGTGGTGGCGTTAATTCTTACATTTGTACATCCATGATTTCAGGAAAGTTAGAAGGGGCTATCTGGAAAGTCTGTGTCATTTTGTGTCTTCATCTGCGTCATATTAGGGCTATAAATGAACAAATTACAAAAATAAAACCGAGTGGCGACCTTGCTATACCTACTACAGTAAAGTCGCCAGCTAGTATTTTAACCCAACAATTGAGTCGCCACTCTGGGGAATTCAGGGAAATTAGAGGTAAAGTAAAACAAGTCTCTATATATATTAGCTGCGGAAGATGCTTGGATATATAAAAATTCCTCTGCCAACGTGAAAACAAATTCTATTCAAGTTCCTTAATTATTGACCACAAAATACTCCTAGATGGAAGTTTTTAACAAGATAATCAAATCCCTT
>JACEEZ010014134.1:0-15000 GCA_016584305.1 Chionoecetes opilio | reverse complement strand
AGTGCCCCCCCCCCCTCCCCCACCCCCCCCCCCCCCCCCCCCTAGTGTTTTCAATTCTCTGTCTTCCCTTCGCAGCCGAGAATAAGATGTTTGTGACACTTTTACACCTCTCCCTTCTCCTCCCTTCCTCAGCTCCCCCGCCTTTCATCTTCACCCCTTCCCTTTCCCTGCCCCCTTCCTCCCTTTTCCCCTACTCCCCTTTCCCCTTCTCCATTTTTTCCCTTCCTCCCTTTCCCCTCTCTCTTCACACCCAATAGAGTTTATTTATAACCAATTCTCCTGTCTTTCCCTTTTCCCAGCCTGAGAAAAAAGATGTGTTTGTGTACACCCGACCAAGCGGCTGTACTGGTTCTCGATGTCCCAGGACGGCAACCTCAGGGGTACACCTCATCGGCGTGCTCAGGGTTGGCCGTGACAATTCCATCAAATGGATATTCATTTCCCCGCCATCGTGATAGGTAGGGTGTGTTCTTGTGTTGTGGGTGTGTTGTTGTTGGGTGCGCTGCTCGAATAGCTCGTCCCCTCCCCCCACAGTGCGTGTGTGGTGTGGCTTGTGGTGTGTGTGTGTGTGTGTGTGTGTGTGTGTGTGTGATGTTGTCTTTTGATGTTGTGTTTGTGTGTAGTGTGTGTGTGTTGTGTTTTGTGTCGTGTGCGTGTTGCCGTTTCATTGTGTGTGTGGATTATTATATTGGTATTATTGTTATCCATGATTCGTGCCATTTGTTATAGGTAGCGCGGTGTAGTCTTGTGTGTGTTGTTGTGTTGTTGTTGTTGTTGTTATTAATTGTTGTTGTTGTTTGTTGTTGTTGTTGTGTTGTTGTGTTGTGTTGTTGGTTATCGTTGTTTGTGATGTTGGTGTTGTTGTTGTTGTTGTTGTTGTTGTGTTGTTCTTATTGTTGTTGTTAGTTATGGAAATAGTATGCCTTTAGTTTTGTTATTATATATTATTATTTGTATCTATATATTCTTGTCCTATTTCCAACGGTATCTTTATCATAATTGTCATTTTGCCCTTTCTATTTTTGTCAACGCCATATTTTGGAGTTTGTCTCTTAAATAGTTTTTCTTCTAAATCCTTTGTCTATTAATCAATGTCAACTTAATCCCAATATTTTCATCCTTATATTTGATAACTATGGGTTTTTTTAATCTTTCGATTCTTATATTTCATTTTTTATACTTAGATTATATCTTTTTTTTTTTTTTTTTTTGTGTATCCTGTCAAAAATCAGTCAGTCAATGCCTATACTTTTCATCTCATCCCTACAGGCACGGCACTAAATAATAGATCCCGTTCGAAAGGCCATAAATCTGATAGATAGGTAACTTGGGGACAACTTGGTGCTAGCGGACCAATAGTTGAGTTATTTTAACCACCCTAAGGCAAATCTTAAGTGTTCTATGTTGAAAATCCAGGTGTTCACTATAACACCCCAATGGTTTTTGATATACTCAGTCCATTACATGAAAATGGTAGAAGAAATAGTATTTGAAAGTATGATCACTCATTTATGGTCCACAGCTTTACGGAAAACTGTTACGTGAAAATGTTTTGGGTGAATTATTCTCCATTGATGCTTTGGAACGATTATCGATTATTCTGTGCACAAAGGGAGTATGATTTCTTATTCTCCATAATATTGCTCATCTCAATATTATTTCTACTTTCAAATACTAGTTCTTCTAACAAGTTCATGGTTATGGACATGAGTATATCAAAACCATTGGTTTTATTTAGTGAAAAACACCCTGATTTTCAACATAAGAAAACACTTAAGAGTCGCAATTTATTGTGGTTTAAAATACATCAAATATTGGTCGATAGCACAGTTGTCCCCAAAGTACCTAATCTTATCAAGATTATGAGACTTTAGCACGGGATCTTATTATCAGTGCCGTGACCTCAGTAATAGCCCTAGTCCACCCCCCACCCCCCCAAAACAGAAAATCTAGGTAACTCTTAATTCCTCTGATTTCTATCCTTTATATTGTATCACCCTAGTCGTTATTTACCTTCTTACTTGACCTTGCTATGCTGACCTCTATATTTTTATCTTTTGTTTCCCCATTTTGGTAATATGTTTTTTAAAGCTTGTTATTTTCTTTCTTCTAATCTTATATATTACCTCCGCCAACGAAGGTTGGAGGAGTTATGTTTTCACCCCGATCTGTCTGTCTGTCTGGCTGTCTGTCGGTCTGTCGGTCATTGTCTGCTGTCGTCTTATGTCTGTCTGTCTGTCTGTTAGTACAGGATTTCTCGAAAAGTTGCGAAATAGATTGAACCAAACACTCGGTTATACCAAGTCTATTTAGGTATAAGGAAGAACTGATTAATTTTGGAATGCAATCGATTGACAACTGTTGCCATGGCAACCAATTGAGAAATATTCGGCGGAGGTATGGCCGGCCTCATACTGAGTGCATATATATAATATATATATTTATATATATATTATATTTATATATTATATATATATATAATCACGTATATTTGATTAAATATTCGGCGGAGGTTATGCGCTCTACACAGGCGCGCCAAAGTATTGTTCGCGACATCATACACAGCGCTTCCATACGTAGTGAATTCATAAAATGTACTCTATGCAGCCTCTGACTTCCGAGAGAGATATCTTACAATCGGCAGATTGTTTAAGGACGGGCCAGTCCATCAAGACCGTGAGGGAATTTCAGATGCCAACTTGTCAATTATAGACGGAGCATTTAAAAAAGTATCCGCCTTCCTTCCCGGAGTAATTTGAACAGACGCGCATTGGTATAACTATGCATATTTTCATAATGGGTAGCAAGAAAGACCTAACAAAGGAGCAAATTAAAGTTGAATGTAATCTCATACACAAGGCATAGAGGCAGTAGAAGAATATCGAGGATTGTGGATGTTACGAGGGGAGATGTGGTGCACAGGGGGTTGGAAAGTTTCCCACGGTGGGATGGCGGCTGCAGCGGCAGCCGAGACACCCGCGTAAACAGTATTAAGTGGCCAGGCGAGGATGTAAAAGTCATATCGCAATATTTTTCTTGCTCTTATTTGAGGAATGGGCCTCACTTGACGTTTCAGTGACATTAGGGTGCTGTGATGTTTAATCCTTCCGCCGAGGGCCACTGTATTACTGTACGGTGCGCGGCTTGCCGCGACACCGCCAAACCACCGTGAACTTCCCACCCACTTATGCCGCATCTCCTCGTAACATCCCCTAATCCTTGATATTTCTTCTATGGCCTCTATGCCTTGTGTAGAGATACAATAACTTTAATTTTGCTTCTTTGGAGGTCTTCTTGCATACCGCATTATGAAAATAATGATAGTATACCAATGCGCGTCTGTTCAAATTACTAGCGGGGGAAGGGAAGGAAGGCGATTACTTTTTAAATGCTCCGTCTCTTAATTGACAAGTGGCATCTGAAACACTTTTCCTCAAACGGTCTTGATGGACTGCCCGTGCTCTAAAAAAGCTGCCATCATGTAAGATATCTCTCTTCGGGAAGTCAGAGTAGGCTGCCATAGAAGTACATTTATGAATTCCCGTATGGAAGCGCTGTGTTATGATTGTCGCGAATCAATACTTTGGCGCGCTGTTTGTACTGACAGTGCCCCCCCCCTAGTTAGTACTCGGTCACTTCTGTATTTTCATCTCTTTTAATCACTTTACCATCCCCCCCCCCCCAGGAAGCTGCTGAGCCCCCCCGTGGTGCGTGCCAGCCTACGAGCACGTGGCGGTGGGCGGGCCAAGCTCCCCGCCTCGCGACTTCACAGGAGAAGAGATCATGCCGTACGGCAACAAACAGTATGAGGAGTGGGAACAAATTTTTCGATCTGGGTACAGAAAATTTAGGAATCAGTTAAAAATTTTGGGATCAGTTTTTTGGGGGTACAAAGAAAATGTAGACCAGATTTTCGACTTCGGTGACGTACCAGAACATTTAGGGCTCGATTTTGCTTTATCGTGCCAACAGTACGTAAACACAGAAAAGATTTGGGGTTCAAATTTTCGAGGTCTTGGCGTTTCAGAAGGGTTTAGGATGATAAAATTTTTAAGGATAGGGTCGTCACCTATTATTTTTTGGGTTTATAGGTAAGAGTGAAGAACCATTTTTGTATGTATATATATAAATATGTATATATGTATGTACGTATTAAGTTTTTATTTGATTTTTCTAACACATATATCAAATTTCTTCTTCATCTACTTCTTCAGGAGGTGGAGCACCGGTGCTACAGGAGCTGCTCAAGTACGAGGGGGTAAGTGGAGGAGGACATGGTGTTTGACGTTTCAGGTGAGAGCCCCACCGCACAGGTGACTAGCCAGCGTGATGGTGATTAATTAAGTGTGCCCCCCCCCCCCTCCCCCCAGCCCCCTTGGACAGGTAACCTAAAGGGTAATACGTCACAATTGTACCGAGCTACAGTGAAGTCGCCAGTTTCAACGTTTCTTTGTTATTACAGACGTGGGTGGCGTTAATACTGTACATTTGTCCATCCCATGATTTCAGCGGAAAGATAGAAGGGGACCTATCTGGAAAGTCTGTGTCATTTGTGTCTTTTCATCTGGTCATATTAGGGCTATAAATGAACCAAATTACAAAAATAAAAAAATAAAACCGAGTGGCGGACCTTGCTATACCTACTACAGTAAAGTCGCAAGCTAGTATTTTAACCCAACAGTTGAGTCAGCCACCTGGGGAATTCAGGGAAATTAGAGGTAAAGTAAAAACAAGGCCTCTCTATATATAGCATGCGGGGAAGAGCCTTGGATATATTAAAAATTTCCTCTGCCAAACGTGAAAAACAAATTCTATTCAAAAGTTCCTTAATGATTTACCACAAATATCCTAGATGGAAGTTTCGTTAACAAGATAATCAAATCCACTTCACATGCCTTGTTATACATAATAAAGCACCAACACTCTTAAACATAGACCATCAAAACTCAATCAGACGTGTAGGGGAGAGCGGGGCAGGTTGCACGAGGGGTAGGTTGCATCATTGCCTCTAACTCGCATCACTTTTTTTATATTATATTGTTGAGGTTGTAGTAAAAAAATAGTAGTAGTTTATAGTAGTAGTAGTAGGTAGTAGTAGTAGTAGTAGCTAGTAGTAGTTAGTAGTAGTAGTATAGTAGTAGGTTATAGTAGTTGAGTAAGTAGTAGTAGTTTATAGGAGTAGTAGTAGAGTAGTAGTAGTCTAGAGTAGTATAGTAGTTTATAGTAGTTAGTAGTAGTAGTAGTAGCAGTAGTAGTAGACGTAGTAGTTAGTAGTAGTAGTATTTATAGTACGTAAGTTCGTAGTAGTAGAGTTTTTATAGTAGTAGGTAGTTAGTAAGTCAGTCCAGTAGTAGTGTAGTAGTAGTAGTAGAGTAGTAGTAGTTTGAGTAGTAGTAGTAGTAGTAGTAGTAGTTTATAGTAGTAGTAGTAGTAAGTCGTAGTAGTAGTAGTAGTAGTAGTAGTTATATAGTAGAGTAGTAGTAGTAGTAGTATAAGACGATGGTACCGTGTGATACCCATGCGAGTTCGATTGAGGTTGTTTCATTTTTAGAGACAATGATTTGGCAAATTTTACTGACACTGTGTCAGGAATTCGAGAACAGGTACCGAACGATTTGCTTCGAGTTGTTTGTCGTTAGCCATACCAATAGAGAACTGACAAGCACACAATAACATAAATCCATCATTAACTTTGCAAACTAGTTTCTACATTAATTTTCATCATATGAGTAACAGTGAGACAGCTCATAGGAAAGGACTCAATATCATGGAGCTGGCAACACAGGTTTCATACTGGCCTTTCTAAGTCTGAGTGGGCAAAACAGTCGGTTAGGTGTTCATTCACTTCCCTGCTTTCACTTGCCTAAAAAACACAAGCCCTCACACATGCTGTTGGTAGATCGAAACAAAGTATTTCACCAGGGCTGCCAACAATTACATCCTTGTGCTGTCAAGGGTCCTCCTCGGAACAGCGTACCAGACGATTTGCAAACTTCCGACGGTCTCTGCTATGTCGAAGATTTTTTTTCACTTTGCATATTATTATTTTCATCTGACATTAGTAACGTGGATAGACGATTGACTCGCCGATAATTTCTAACAAGCAACCTCATCCACCAGCCTGCTATAGAAGCACGTTTTAGGTTCCTCCTTAGAGCTAGTGCACTAAGTCTATAGGATAGGAAATGATCGCTATCCCAGGGCAAAACCCTGGGTATACAGGCAACCAATGTCCAACATTCTGGTAAACACATTACCAGGCTACACTAAGTATAATCTTGGAAAAAGAAATACATTACGTCGGTCAACCGTACTGTGCCATTGACCGTAGGCCGGCGTCCACCAGCCGGATTGGAAGTCTCATCATGTCTTCTTTTTGCCTTCATCAACGTCTATACACTGCTCTCCGATACAGTGTGTTTGTATCATGGCCATATGGTAAGCAACTGCTGTTTTCGTTTTACTGTGGGTGTGTGTGTGAAGTTTTTACGACATCATGCTTCTGTAATCTTCGTGTAAGTTTTACGGGGATGAGTGTAGTTATTGTCTTTTACCCTGGCCGGGGCAGATGTGTCTTAATATTTTTTCGGCTGGTTTTGTCTGTGTCCTGTGTCTGTGGTGTTAAGCTACGCCTCAATGCGGCGCGGCCTCTTTCACCCTTTCTCCTACTGGGCATTATTTTCCCCGCCAGGCGTCCCCTGGCTCTGACATGACATTGGTCGCCAAGTGTAAGCTGAGATGGGGGGATGGTTACGAGTTCTCCCAGCCACGCCCCTCCCCCGGCCGGCCCTCCCATAGGCCGCGTGCGGGGGGGGTTCAGAGGTTCGGTCTGCCCACGTGTTAAGCTGAGATGGGGGATGGTTACGTAGTCTCTCCCAGCACGCCCCTCCCCCGGCCGGCCCTCCCATAGCCCGTGTGCGGGGGGGGTTCGGAGGTTCCTGGTCTGCACGTGTAAGCTGAGGATGGGCGGCGTTAGTCAGTTCTTCTCCAGTCCACGCCCCCCACCGCCGCGACCTCCATGGGCTGGGCGGGCGGGTTTGCGGGCTACCTGGTCTGCCACGCCCCTGCCTGCCCACGTTGTGCGCTCGAGATGGGAGGATGCGTTACGTCGATCCTTTGTGGTGCCCAACCTTCCCCGCTCCCTCGCCCCGGACCCTCCATGGGCGGGTAGGGAGTTGAGCGCGTCCCTGGCTGCCACGTCGACCCCCCCCCCTCCCCTCGGACCATCTCACTTACATGGGGGGTCGGGGCAGTGTCGTTGTGTGGCGATGGCAGGTGGGGGTTTTGGGGGGTTTGTGTTGCGTTAGTCACCTTTCCCCTCACTGTTTACCCTTCTTTACGCACAGCGGATCACAATTGTGAGGCCCCAGGGCTGCTCGGTGTCTTTAGGTCCCGAGGCCACAGTTCGATCCTCGCACGCCCCGTAATCCTTGATGTCGGACCTTTTAGATCCGCAATTGATACCCACGGTACGCTGTGCGACTGGCTGCCGTACTGCCTCATTATCACCTCTCCAGGAGGCCCAGGGGTTAAGTGCCACCCTGTCTTTACCTGCGCTCAGACCTGGATATCCCGCTGACCTCAAGGAGGTGTGTGGTCGATAGGCTTCAGAAGTCTTACACACCTCCAACGCAGACCAACTTACCGTGATTGTCCCTGGCGTAGGCTACCGGCTGCAAGGAACTGGTGGTTTTCAGGTATGGGGAGATCGCCTCAATAGTCTCGATCACACAGGGGACTATTACACAGGAGAGCAACCATCATTTGTGGCGGTTACCTAGTACCGTCAGCACGTATAGTCGACTCACACGGGAGCCGTTTCTGTGCTGAGTGGTGCTGTTTTTAGGGCAGAGGGGACACACTTCCCCTCGTCGAGCCACACGCTGCATGTATGATTGGATGCCTTGGGACTCCCTCCGCACGTTGCTTCCTCCTTCCCGTGTGTATATCCCTGGGCACCGACTTGCCATCCTGATTTCGATTGCTTTTAGTGAGGTACGCACGAGACATATGACGGGCGGCTTGCTTTGCACCGTTAGTACGTGTTGTGATCGTTTATTGGATGGGGAGACGGCGTCCATACTTGGGGTCCTGCAGTTTCCCGTGACTTTGTGGATGTGCGTCTGCTCTTCCGGGTAGGACGGGAGGACAGGAGTCACTTCCTACCGACCGGGTTATTCCTATTTACTCTCGAATTGACGCTGAAGCGCTCCCTCGAATGCAACGCTGCCGTGTTTCTTCGGCTGGCCGTCTTTGGATGCTCTGGCCTCCTTACTGGCTGAGCCTAGTTTGGTCAGGGATGTGCTTCACCGTGCGTGGAGGGAAGCAGGATGCCAGGTGGCTTTTCTTCTCGGATGTGCCAAGACCGGTGCCCGATGAAGCCGGCCTGGAGAGAGACGCCGAAGTGTGGAGTAGGGGGTACCACAGTGTGAAACGGGGTTCTCTTTCACTCCGACCTCGGGCCCACGATTCCCAGGTTCTCCCGGCCTTCTGGTGGGCATGGCTTCCCACGTGTGATGGATTTGAATTACCTCGGGTATAGGTCCTCGATTTTCTTGCCAAGGACCTCGCCGTGGAAGGCGCAAAACCGTGAAGGAGGAGCTTTTTTGCGGGACTATCAGGAGACGCGCAATCACGCCTTTCCACTGTTGACCTGCTTCGTTGATCTTTTTGCCTTCTTCATGTCAGCTGGCGTGGAGAAAGTGGCGTCTCCCTCTCGCCGTGGATCACTCTTCTCTTCTCCCCGGGCCTCCCGGTCGGATGTCTGTCGGGCTTTGTCGACCGCCGTGAGTGTACATTTCCGTGCGTCCTCCCTCCTCCCGACGGGTATACACGACCGTACATTGATTTGAGATTTGTGTGCGGTCTGCATACAGATTGAAAGAGGAGACCGATCAGACAAGACGTGCGAGCACAGGCTATAAATAAGGCACTGGCACTATCTGGAGGAGGAGAGGAAGAAAGAGCATTTCATACAGGGACACACACATGCCGGACACGACTAGCTAGACACAGACAGACAGATTCACCGGAATTTCGTCCCGTCACGAATCGGAGGATCTTAAATGTCGGAGACCCGGCATCCTTGCAGCCCCTTAGTTGAGTCTGTCGCACTGTCACAATCCCGACGCTACCGTCTACTTTCTGGTGTCTTACTTCACCGTCGCTATCCCAGATCGTCTCGGCCGGGGTTAAGGGGTTCAGAGGTTGGTGGGTTCACGGCCAGTCGTTCTCGTCGGGGCTCTTCTCGTCGGACTCTAGGAGGGTCGCCAAGTCAGGACGTGTGCTCACCCTCGTGTGGGATGGCCCCCAGGATTCCTCGTTCGTCCCAGTCTGGCTTGTGTGGGATCGTCGCGGGCTTCAGGTGCTTCTTGGGTCGCGGGGCCTTTCGTACTTTCGGGGCCCTGCTATTAACCTCGTGCCCACAAGCCTTCCCTTCCAAGGGTCGCTATCTGCGCTTTCTGAAGCACTCTCCCTTCCAGGGCCTCTTGTCCGTTGGTGTCGGGCAGCCTCTTCCGGCGCAGAGTCAGGTTGGGTCCGCTCATGGGTGGTGTACGAATCTAACGTCTTTCTCTTGGCCCCTGAGATGCCCTTCACCAGCTCCCTTCGGCGACACTCTCCGTCTTGGACGCCTGGTGTTCTCCACAGTGCTCGCCGCCCACGATGTCGGACAGCACATCCTCCGGTTCCCTTTCGGTAGGTGGAGATTTTTCTTAGGCCGCGGGGAAATGGTTCTTCACCTTCCCGCATTTTCATCGTATACCAAGAAGGACTCTTTCGAAGGGGCCGGTTTCTTATCTTGGACTCACCGCCTAAAAACGGAGATTTGTGCGCAACCACACCGGTTCGTATGCTGACTTTGGCCCAGGTGTCCGCCTTTCGGCTGAGGCAAGGGGACTGGCTGGCGTCCCTCGACCTCATAGGAACGTCCTACTGGCATGTCCTCACACATTCATCCTCGGATTTCCTGGCCGGCTGTCATCGCCTTCCAGGTGGGATCGGACACCGTGCAGTTCACACACCACAGACTTGCCCTTCGGTCCTCTCCATCGCTTCTTCCAGAGGTTTTTCTATCGCGGCTCCTCACCAGGTGGTGGCTAGCCGGATGGTGTGTCCTGCAGTGGCGTCAATTGCCTCATGTATTGACCATGATTTGGCTGGTGTTCCGCCCCGTGCTCATGAGAAGGAAGGCGTTTGGACATGCTGAACCACCGAGCACTTGGCAGGTTTGGCGTGTGGGATTGATGGTTTGCACTCATAGTCAACCATGGAATCCCACCGTTGTTCAATCTGCTGCCAGGTCCGTGCCGGTGAGGTGGAGATACGAATGTGTGGGCGTACGCACTGTCTTCACCTTCCTCTGCTTACAGGGCTCGTCTGGTTTAGAGACGGCCAGCTTCACCCGGTCGAGCGCTTTTGACCGGCTCTCTGTTCGGCGGTTTAGGGTATATACTCCCGTGAGGTGGAGCCTCACTTGGAGTCCGCGTCTTCGCTTTGCTCTTCAATTCTCACATCGGCCATTTTTGACACTAGGGGGAGGACCTTGCAGCTGCGGGAGGCGCTAGACGCCCTTCAAGGAAGACTGGAACATGGTGGCGTCATGTGTTTACCTTGTTCCGCCCGCCCTGTCACCAGCGTCCTCAGTGAAGGACTATGTCAACAATACACTGCGTTTCTACTCTTTTAGGGCAAATTTGGTGACCTATGGTTGGGGCTCTTTCGTTTCTCACGTGGCCCGGCGCATACCGTGGTACTCTCCGCAACTGAAGGCCAATGCGTTGTCCCTTCCCCACGGTTCTATAGGGGCCCTGTACTTTGTTGGAGCGGAATGCTCCCGGCCAGGCTTCTTTCCACCTGTTGAAGCTACACGCCTGGACAGACTTCTCAGATATGTACTCCTCTCACCATTTGTCGGACGGTTCGGACGCGGTAGCGGAGGTTATCTATGTGTGACGGCTCTTCGCCCCGTCCCTTCGAGACACACAGGTAATCAGTCTCACTGGAAGGCCGTTCAGTCGTCCTCAAACTCAACTGGGCCTCCGTGGATCGTCTCTGAAATCGGTCGTCCTGGATTTTCCTCCCCTTCCTGGCCCCACGACCGGGGGAGTCCTCCGCTAATCTCTCCCATCTCACCTTGCTGCGTTCCTGTGGATGACCTCTTCATTAATACGTTGGTTGGTGGTGTTTGTGTCCTGGACCGTGTTATTTTCGTTGACCCTGTTGAAGTAGGTGGTTTTGTTCCACCAAAACCTCCCTCCTCATACGTCTGTCCTGGTCCCTTATTGGTCCCTGGAAGAAGGTTCTCCGGTTATCTGCAGGGCGACCAGATGTTTTGGTGTCGGATACATACTTGTGCCATGGACCTCTGCCTCCTTCTAGAAGGCCTTTTTTTATTTTGATCTGTTTGGCACCCTGGCTACGGTGGTTTTCGTGGCTTTCACGCTGTAGGGCGTCTATATCCGTTTTCTTCCAATTGGGATCGACCTGTGTTCTCGCGGGAGGCCTAGCGTCTGTTCTCCCTTCTTTTCCCCTTCTCGCCCAAGGTGACGGGTAAGAAACGAGCGGCTAGTTGACCATCCGTCTTCAACCTTGGCGCTGTCGTTCCTGTGGCTTGGGTCTTTCCTTGGGGTGATACGCATCGCACACACCTTGTGCCCGGTTTTTCCGGCGCTCGTTGTACTCTGGATGCTTTGCCGCGCATCCTGGGGCTGTGTCGACCTTGCTATGTTTCTTTGTGTTCACGCTTGATTCCTGTCACTGGTCGTCCCCTCACCACCAGGGGGATGGTCCGGCCCGCTGTACCGGTGTGCGGTCTATCGAGTCGGCGGCATGCCGGGTTAGCACGCTACCCCCGCTGCCATGACGTCCGGTTTGGTGTTTGCTGAGTTTTCTCTTGGCCTTCATCCGCACCCATTCCTTGTGAGAGGTGTTACGTGAAGGGCGGACAGTGTTTTTTTTTTAGTAACGGCCTCGTGCTTCGGGCTCGATTACCTGTCCCACTCCGTCTGGACTTCCCCGGTGTTGCCGGGATCTACCTCACCCTTTCTGGATGGGCTGGGGTGGTGGGACGCCGGGCTACCACATTGTACGGTCTACGCCTTGATTCGTTTGGTGGTATACAGTGGTATCGTTTTTTGTTATTGGTGCAGTTGTCTTTTCGCCTTCCCCCCGCGAGGTCGGGGGCTTCTTGGACCTCGTCTCATCAAGTGCTAGTAGTCTTAGTGCACTAGCTCTATAGGGTGACCTTAAAATGACGGCTTTTAAGTATGCCAAAGCCTATTTTTGGGTCCCTGACAGAGCTAGTGCACGGCCTTCGGCCTCCCACCCTTCCTTCCCCGCCAAGTTTTCAGCCCCTCTCCCCGGGGATGATTTTTGGGATGGTTATGATGGCTCCGATCCGGCGGTGGACAGCCGGCCTCGGTCAGGTGGCACGGCGTTGCCAGACGTATGTTTCTTTTTCAGATTATCTTAGTATAGCCTGGTAATGTGTTACCAGATGTTGGAATTGGTTGCCTGTATACCCAGGGTTTGCCCTGGGTAGCGATCTTTCCTATCCTATAGCTTAGTGCACTAGCTCGTCAGGGACCCAAAAATAGGCTTTTCATACTTCAAAGCCGTCATTTTCTCTCGTGGAGTGGGAGGACTGTGACAACCACTGGGACCAAGGAAGCTAGAGAACGTTCTCTAGCTTCCTTGACTAGGACCATCTCGGCAGTATAGGCTACAGTTCGATCCTCGGGATACTTACGTCAGGTCAAAGTTGGTCACCTTGCTGCTGGCTGTTGGCAGTTATGACCATGACTCTCCTAATCAGTCGTACCGTCGTGTTACATACTTGTGTGTTATATGATTTGCCGTGTTACTCATCCCATGCTGGTCAAGGGGTTTTGTGGCGCAGGGACAGGAGCGGCGGGAAGCGAGATGTTAACATTACGTGGCTAAACACACAGCTAAGAAAGGCACGTAGTCCTATGGCATGACATTTTATTTGATACTCCGGTGCTATTAATCCTATAACCTAGAACTAAACGCAGTGTGTGGAAGAAAATAAAAATAAACAATCTTTAAGGATAGGCTAATCCATAGCACACAACACTTAGGAAACTAGAGTTAAGGCAACTACATGTGACTTAGACAAAGAAAAATCTATATATGAAAAATAGGAAAATTTTCTTCAAAAACATTGATTTTCATTGCTTGTGTGTTTTTCATGAGTTTAGAGATTCCTGTTTCTGTGTGTGTGTGTGTATGTGTGTGTGTGTGTGTGTGTGTGTGTGTGTGTGTGTGTGTGGTGTGTGTGTTGTGTAAGTAAGTAAGTAAGTTTTTATTTCCATAGCAATTATATAAATATATACATAACAATTTAAATAAATATTGGAATGAATCTGTCGAGCCAAGGCTCCTTGACAGATATATTTTCTATAAAAAAAAAAATAAAAATTTAGCTGAGGAGCATCAACTATACATTATAGTATACATCATATACAAGAGAAAGAAAAACAGATTCATGAAATTTGACACTATCTACATTATTTATTGAGTGATATTTCTACAAATTTTGTTGCGTGAATAGATACTTTTTTATTTTATTTTTAAATTGAGGAATACTACCCGAATTACACAGAGTTTTTTAAGTCAGTTGGTAAAGTATTCCATAATTGAGGACCAAAATAAAAGATACTGTTCCTGAAGAGAGTTGTTCGATATGGCGGACATACTAAATTAACATTATTATTTTCTAGTGCTGTGAATGGTTTCTTGTAAGTTAAAAATGAAAGTTCCTTTCTGTTTGTAATACTTTTAAAAATGTATAGTAGAAGAAAGCATTTATGGATAGAGTAAAAATTTAGAAGCTTGTGTTCTGAGAATATATTGGCTGTAGAATCAAATTTACCGAAATGATATGCATCTCAAAATATTGTTTTGTGCTGTTTTTAATTTGGTAATGAAGGGGGGGCCAAGTACATCCCCCATACTGACACACAATATAAAAGGTGAGGTAACAACGTGTAGTATATACTGATCATACTGTGGTGGTGTGTGAGTGTGGGTGTGGGTGCCCAAAAACACCTCATCAATCCCCCTCCCACCCGCCCGTAACACAGCTCCCGTCACCCTCAGGGATGGGTTGTGGGTACCGTTTGGCGTGTGAGGCTCCCACCTGCAGCTGCAAGGGCTTGTGACGTCACGCCCCCCCATACGCATCACCATGGCCACCTGGTTGAGGGCGCGAAGGTCCGCCTTGCCACTAGCTTGGCCAGAAGCAGGTGTAGCTGCGTCTCCCCCACCCGCCGCCCGATGCACGAACGGGCCCCCACGCCGAACGGGATGAAGGCGTGGGAGTGGAGGCGCGAGGGGGTGTTGGGGCACGGCTGAGAGGGCAGGGGGGGGTGGAGGAGGGCGCGGGAGCGGTGGCGGGGGGCGTCACGGAGCCCAGCGGTCCGGAGAGAAGCAGTCCGGGTTCGGGAAGATGGCTGGATCGCGTCCCGTGGTGTACACCGAGAGGATAACATCCCTCTGCCAGGGAGGGAGAAGAGGGGGGAAGGGGGGGAGCGTCAGCCTCAGGGCAGGCAATACAGGTTCTTTGGCTGGTGATACATCACCAAGCTCTCAGAGAGTAAAATCATTTTACTCGTAGTTTTATCAATGCATGTAATGGTGAGTCAGTAAAAATACCTAGCTCGTATGTAAAGTTGATAAAAAGATCAAGAAATATTTCAAGCCATAACTTATATCATTACTATAATGCTGCACTATTTTTCTTTCTATATCTCGCATACGTTTTGTATCACATGAATGATGATAAAAAAGTGTATGTGTGGTGTGTGGTGTGTGTGTGTATGTGTGTGTGTGTGTTTTGTGTGTGTGTGTGCGTGTGTGTGTTTTTTGTGTGTGTGTGTGTGTTGTGTGTGTGTGTAGGGGGGGGCCTGGCTTACTCCTGCAGGCACGCGGGGACCTCCCAGGTTGGCGCTCCGCTGCAGCACGCGGGGCGGGGACGGG
>JACEEZ010014131.1:32500-124492 GCA_016584305.1 Chionoecetes opilio | reverse complement strand
GACGAGGGGAAAAAGATGGCGGGGGGCCAATGAAGATGTAAAAGGGCCTTTGAAAGTAAATGCTAAAATTGTGTAAACAGATGAGACAAAAAATCAAAAAAGGTTATAAAAAAATTTTTGGGAAAAACAAGGAGGCTTTGGGTGAAATCTTTGACGTAAGCCCAAGGAAGTATAACGTTGGGAAAAAGAAAAGATGCGGAAAGGATTTGAATGAAAAAGGGATAGCAGGGTTTGAAGTGGGAAAAAGTGTTTTAAGGGAGGAAAAAAGAATAAAAAAAGAAAGCAGGCCCGGATGAAATTTACCATAGGGAAATGTACAAGAAGGGGGGTGAGGGGGTTGTTTGACAGAATGACTGACCTTTTTAAACCCGTTTTGGGGGGGAAGAAAAAAAAGGGCCCCTAGAAAAATGGAATTAATGTAGGGGTGACCCTATTGCATAAAGGAAAAGAGTAAGAGTGAATTGAAGAAACAAAAGGACCAATAGAATAGAATATGAATACAGTGGGTTTAAATTTTTGGAGTCCCCAAAGTTTTTAAAGGAAAAGGGTTTGTGTAAAGGGTTGGGAAAGAGAGTATGGGGGTTGGGTTGAGGAGAAAAATGGTTTTCGAGTGGAAAAGGAGGGCAGAGGACAAAATGTTTGTGGTGAATAAAAATAAATTTGGGAAAAAAAGGGGAAAGGGGGGGAAAGCCCACTGTACCTTGGGTTTTCCCTAGAAAAATGAGAAACCCTTTATGATAAAAGAAAACAGAGAAATGTTATGAAAGGGTTTTTTGGAAAAAGGGTTTTGGGTTGAGCCAAAAGATAGTAAAAAAATAGGGAAAAGATGTAGGGAAGGGCACTAGAGAAAAATATAGGCTGGGTAGTATAGAAAAAGAAGGGGTGAGGAGTGGGGAGAGGTGTTAGGCAAGGATGAAACTCTGCCCCCAAACCTTTGTTTAACCCCCTGTAAAAACTGGGGAAAAATTGGCAGAAAAGGATGGGGAAGAATGGGATGCGGGAAAGGAGATTTAGGAAATGACAAAAAAAAAAGCTTGTTAATTATGCAGAGTTTGGGTTTTATAAAGGGAGTGGCCAGGAACTCCAAAAAGGCCTTTAGTTTGTGGTGAATGATTTAGGGGAAAGAGACTTTGGAGAAAAAAAATTTAAATCCCGGGAAAAAAAAAAACTTAAGGTGATGGGGGGGGTGTTGGCCCCCTTTCACCCTTCCCCAAAAACATTCAGGGGTAAACCCGAGGGGGCCCAGTTGGACCCCGGGGGAAGGCAGTGACCAGTCGTCCGTCAGTCTCTGAAATAGAGGTTAAGTTTTCAATAAACACCCCGCGCCCCCCCAGCCCTTCTGTTTTCCCAAACCCCCCAGCATGGCGAAAGTTTTTAAGGGGGCTCATGGGGGAAAGGGAGGGGCGGCTTTAGAGAGCCCCCGGCAGGTGGGCGGGCGCTTTGGGAACAGCCGCGGGGGTCCAACCTGCCCGCCCCCCAAAACCAAACGCCCACGCGTTATACCCCAAAACCCCCGAACATCAAAACCACCCACTAAAGCAAAAACCCTCGGGCCCAAAACGCCCCGGCAGCATCCCCCAACCCACCCCCTCAGGACCAGGGGGGGCGACCGTGGGCATGTCCCCGGAAAACGTTTGAGGAAAAGGGGCCAAGGTAGAGGACTACAGAAAGCATCTGGGGTTTGGGCGGCACCCACACCCCACCTTATGTACCCCTCCTTTGTAAAAAAGGGGGAAAACCGGGAAACCCCGACGGCGCCGGGGCCCAAGAAAGTGTTCGGGCCCAAACTCTCAACCACGGAGGTAATCGACGTTTTTTTAAAGCGGGTGGTGATCGGAAACACGCTGTATCATCGGAGCGTGGGGGGAAAATTTTTCTCTCTACCCACGGGGGCATGGGAGGGGGACAGGTGGTGTGCGTATATCTCCCAGTGCCCCCCCCCAAAGCAAAAAGGGAGTGCGGTTTTTTAAGGTCCCCTGAGGCCTTTGCCCCTTAGAGGAGCCCATGCCCAGCAAGAAAATGTGATGGGGCAAAGGTGATGCAAATGCAAAGGGGGGGTTTGTTTGCGTTGCTTCCCCACGCCTCGAGTCATTCAGTGAAATTTTCGCGTTTTTTTGGGGAAATTTTTTGGGCCGGGGAAAAAGGCAAAGTGCCCAAACCCTTGAGCAAAACGTACCCAGTGTGGGGGTCGGTGAAAAAATCCCCCGGGCCCCGTCAGGCCCCCAAAACACCAAAAAGGGGGGGCAGCGGGCCCGCGCCCCCGGCAAAAGCGGAAAAAGGAAAAAAACCCCCCCAAGGGACGGGAAGTCCGGCGGGGGAACGCAGGCGGTTTTTGGCCCAGCATGCGGTGAATTTTTAGTGTACGGGGTGGGGGGGCATTTCCCCAGAGCGTTTGAAAAGCGACACCGTTGTTTGCGGCCCAGAAGGGGAAATTCTGGCGCCTTGGTCCGGCCCTCACCCCCCCAGGGCGGCGCCCCGTCCGCCCGCCCCATCATTCAAAAACTTCCCCCCTACCTCCGGTGCAGTGCCCCCTTGGAGGAGGAAAATGGCGGGCGTCCCCTGCCTGGGTGATCAGCTGCTACGCCCTCGGGGCCAGTGTCCCTACCCCAAGCAGTGGGGGACACTGGGGCGCAAGGTCGGGCGGGTCGCTTCCTGTTGGGGGGAACCTCGGCCCCATATCCAACTTTTCAGTTCCAGGCAAAACACCCCCCGGAAAGTCACCAGGGTTCCCCGGGGGGAAGCATGCGCTTCCTGGGAGCCTTTCCCCTGTCAGGTCCCCGTGGGGATTTGTCTTCCACCACAGAGGGGAATTACAAGCCAAAGGCGTGCAGCAACTTCCCTATTTTTTCCAAGGAAATGAAAGGGCCCTTTCGCCGGGGCCCAAACCACACCTTCCCGCGCCCCCTTTCCCCCCCCCCAGTGTGTGTGCTGTGGAGCCATCAGACACCAACAAGACCCCATCCCCCCGGAAATTTTGCCACCGCCACGAAATTCGTAGAGGAGAAGGGTCGATCGCCTCGAAAAAAAAAAAAAAGGTTTTGGAAAGCACTTGGGCGCACTGTGTTTGCCATGGGAAACGCACGCCCGCTCCCCGAGAGAGGGGGTCCGCCTCACCACGCCACCTAGGGCCCCGCCCACACGCCCCCACCCCAGCCCACGTCCCAGCTCAGCCCCCCCTTTCCAACTTCTGTGGACGAGGTACGAGACAGCGGACGACGATGTTGACAAGGGCATCATCGAGGCGGTGCCCCCAGGCGAGCCCACCGAATGGGAACTAAAGTGATTCGTAAGAAGAGAGAGAGGAGGGGTTTATTTAAAGGGTTTAAAAGGGGAAAAAAACCCCCCAAAAAAAAGGAATTGCTTTAAGGTCCTATAAAAAACTGTAAGGGGTATTTTAAAAAAAGATAGATTTTCCCGAGAGGAATAAATAGTGTAGAGGATTTTTGGGGAATTTAAAGCATTAAACAGAAACATGGTTGGATATGTCAGGAAAGGTAATTTTGATCCCCGGAAAGTCGAGATTTGCTGGTTAAGTTATTTTCACAAGGGCAGAGTCGGCAGCGAGGAGGAGGAAATTTCGCTTTTTTGAAGAGATGCATTTCAGTGTTTTGTTAACAATGGGTTTTAAAAGAAAAGGGCAAAAATAGAGCCCCATATGGGGAAAAGGTTACGGAGGGAAAATGAGAAAATGGTTTGGGGGTAGTGTATAGGCCTCCAAACTTATGGGAAAGGGATTTAGTCCTTTTATGGGAAGAAAATTTAAAAAAGGCCTTTCAGATTTTAATCGGGTTATGCGTGGTGGGAGATTTTTTAAACTTAGGAATATAGATGGGGTTAAACCAAAAGGGACCCCGCGATGGGAGATGAATTTTTAAATATAAATTTAAAGGGTAAAAAATTTCCCAAAATCAAGCAATCAAGGGGGGTACTAGAGGAGTAATATTCCCAGATCCTTTTCTGACAAATAGAGACGATTTTGTTACAAAAGGGGAGGGGGGGGGGATTTTGATAATAGCGACCATTATGGATCAGATTAGCTTTTAAAAATGGGAAAAAAATTGGAAAATTTAAATGGCAATAGGGATCGAATACCTAATTTCAGAAAGGCCCAAATTTTGCGGGATTAAGAAGGGCACCCCGGAGGTTATTTAATAAGGGTGGGGGATGGAGGGGAGCAAGAAAAATTTTCCCAAGGACCAAAGGGCCCCCTTTTGTCAGCTGGAAAAAGGGCCCAAATTTGAAGGATTAGGAAGGGACCTGGAGGAATTGGCGGGGGCAGATAGGTAGTGAGGGCGAGGCTGAGGAGTAATTTGGGGCGGTTTTGACAGGGAAGTGAGGGTCAGGGCTGAAAGGGGGTTCGAGAGGTTAGGGGGGAAGGGGGTCGGAGCCGAGGGGTTTTTATCTTTGTGGTTTTTGCCCCGGCCCCCCAAAAATATTTCCTTTGGGGTTGGTCCAGGGTGTCCCCTGGTCCCCCCGTTAAAAACCCCCCCCGGGTAAAAGAAAAATTTTTTGGTTCCCCCAAAGGGAAAGGTTGGTTTTAAAAAGAACAGTATAAAGTGATTTCCCCAGGGAAAAGTGAAAAAAATTTTAAAAACCCCAGTTGCTTTTAAAAAACAAAATTATTTAAAATTAAAGGGAGGGAGACCCCCCCGACCAGGGCCCCAAAAAGGGGGTTTTATAAAGGTTTTTAAAAACCCCCCCGACAAGGGAAATTTGTTGGGCCCCCCGTTTAAAGGGGCCAAAGGGCCCCGGGGGAGGTCTTAAATCCCGGGTCGGTATGTGTAGGAGTCTAAATGTTTTCTTAAAGTGGTTTTTTACGGGGAAAAATACACAGGACGGATACCCCCGTAGTGGGAAAAGATGTTTAAAAGGGAAACGAAGATGGAGAAAAATCCCAAAAATATTGGGGGATAAATAGGGGAAAAAAGGGGGAGGGGGAAAAGAAAAAATGAAAACAAATTTAAACGCCCGGGGGCCCGATGAAGTGTATCCCAAAGGGGGTTTAAAAAGGGAAAGCAAAAGGGGGGTTGGGTTTGTGAGTCGTTAGTGGACATTTTTAAAAAGGGGGAAACTGTTTGAGATAGGCCCATGTGCCCTTATTGGTGGAGGAAAGGAAAAAGGTTGTTCCATATTAAGAAGGGAGCAGAGGACTAAAGTCCAAAAAATTTTCGGACCCCGTAAGGGCAAAAATCAGTGGTGGGAAATTATTGGGAAAATTATTTCAAAAAAAAAATTTAGAAAGCCCCTTAATAAACATAGTTTGATAAAAGTTTTACAACATTTGGGTTCCAACCCAAAGGGAAAAGGGGGATGTCCAACCAAAATTTTTTGAGTTTTTATTTGGAAAGTTTATGAAACGGCAGATAAAGGATTATGAAAAAAATATATCGGGGCCCTTTTGTTAAAGGGAAATTTACAAAGTAAAACACGAGCGGGCTCTTTAAAAAGGTTAGGGCCTCATGGGATAGAAAGGGAAGGTTCTTTATTTGGGTCAGAGGTTTTCCTAAAATAAAAAGGCAACAAAAGGGTTACAATTAAGGTTCCAAATCTGAATGGGGACTGGTGACAAATGGACCCCAAGGGTTGTTTTTGGGGCCATTTTATTATTTATTTACATCAACGACTTGGGAAAAGTGGAAATTTGCAGTGAAAATTAGGGAAGTTTGCTGATGATACTAAGGTTTGGTAGGATTTTTGGATCCCCAGTCGACGTAAAACAATTGAGGGAGACTTAGAAAAAACTTAAAAGAGGGGCAGTCAGAAAGGCAAAGGGGAAATTTTAAAATTGTAAATGTAGCGTTTGAATGTTGGTAGAAAAAAAAACCCGGGAATAGAAAACAACCCTAAAACAATGTATCGTGAAAAGATCAGAAGGTGAAAAAGGGTCTTGGGGTGAGGGTGAGCCCAGACCCTCCCACCTAGGAAACCCAAGAGGGCCAGAAATAGAGGTAATAGAGTATTAGGATTCATTACAAGAAGGTTAAAAGTAGAAATGCGGAAGTTTTTCTAAAGCTTTAATTGGTCTAGTTCAAAGGGCCCCCAAAATAGACTATGCAGGTTTAGTTTTGGTTCCCTATTAAAAGGAGGATATAGTGTTGTTAGAAAAAAAATGCAGAAAAAGGGTGACCAAAAAAGATACAAGGGAGCGTAAAAATTTTGTTAAAGAAGGAGATTGAAGGGTTTTTAAAATTTCACTCACCCAGAGACGCAGAGAAAGGGGGATCTTATAGAAGTTTTTAAAGTGGATAAAGGGATTTAATAAAGGAGAGGTAGGAAAAGTTCTTTCGGCTTTTAAAACCCGGGTTTTGAACAAAAGTAACCCGGGTTCCAAACTGGAAAAGGAGATTTAAAAAAGGAAATAGGGGAAAAACCCGGGTTTACCAAAAAGGGGGTGAATGAGGGAATGGCTCAGTAGAAGGTAGTTTGGCGGGGTCATTAGGGGGGCTTTTAAAGGGGGGCTGGGGAAAGGTTAAAAGGGTGGGGATGAAAAAGGGGGTGTAGGGAGTTTAGGTGACAGGAATTTCCACGTGTAGGCCCCCCGCGGCCTTTGTGCTTTCCCTTTTTTTTCTTATGTTCTTATGTTCTAAAGGTGGTAAGGCCCAAAAAAAAAGGGGAAAAAGGGAAAGGGCCCCGTCGCCCGGGCGGGGGTTTAAAACGCCCCTTTTCCGTGGAGCCTCAGAAGAGGGCACAAAAACACCAGACCGCCCTTTTGAGTCGCTCTAGCCCGGCCCCCAAAAAATAATTTTGAAAACCCCTAGCGGACGCATACTTTGGGGGTTTCCCCCCAGGTCCCCCTCGACCAAAGGGGAAACGCCAAAACTCACCAAAATTCATCCAAAACCCCCTGGGGGGGCAAAACCCGGGAAAACCCCCCCAAAACCCCAATGAGGCCCCACTGCGCTTTGCAGGGGAAAACGTTCCCCAAAGGTTTTTGACGGAACCAAAAAAACCGAAAGTGCCCAAAGGGAAAATCAAAGGGGCGTGGGGCGACCCCTTTCTCCACGGGCAGCCCGCGTCAGCGACCCTTTTGGGACACATGCCCAATTTTTTTCCAGAGGGGGCCCTGGAAAAAGCGGTTTTAACCCCGCCGACCCGAAAAAGTTCCAATTTATGCAGGAGGAGCTTTACCTTTGCCCGGGGTAAACCCCCTGGGTGGGGGAAAGGGGTTTCCAGCCAAAGAGCGGACCTCGTCAACAAACAAAAAAACCCACTTCAAAAGCCCGCCCAGCCCAACCCCCGAAGGGCGTGCGGTCATGGTTCGGGCCTTTGTCAACCAGGGGCGCGCCCTTTCCCGGCCCGGGGGCCCCTGTCATGGAGCCCTTCAAAGGGGCTACAAGAAACCCCGGGGGGGGAAAGGCAGGTATTGGGAAAAAGCAGTTGGAGGCGCTCTTCACCTCCCCAAAGGGCACTTTTTGGGGATTGGCGGCCCAGGGGGGCCCGCGCTTCTTATGATGTGTCGGGGCCCTTTCAAACATCCTTTACTGACTAAAAGCCCCCAAAGGGGATTGGCTTCCTTGTCCTGCCGGGAGGGACTGCGAGGGTCTGGAGAAGGGCGCCCCCTATGCTGCCCCGGCGGGTGGAAAAAATTGTGCTCTGTGACAAACCGGGAACTCACAGCGGGCCAGAGGGAACGCAGGGTTTCCCCGAGGGGGAAAACGCTTGCCCCTCGCCTGGTGGGCCCAAAGAAGGCAAAGCCTTTTGCCTCCTTGGCTGCAAAAAAAACCCCACGCTTTGTCACAGGGCCAAAAAGGGCCCCCTTTCAAGGATTTTCGGGACAAGGAAAATAAAGGACAAAAACCCCAAAACCCCCGGGTCCCCAAACCAAAAGAGAAAACGTAATTTTTCACCCTTTCCGCATCAAAATACCTGAAAAGGGCCCAAACCAATTTCCGGGCAGACGGCCTTGGGCCCTACCCGATCCTGTCCCGGTGGGCCAGAAGGTGGACGGACGATGAAGAAGAGGTATGCGCAAAACCATGGGCCGCCCGCCCCGGCCGGGGGCCCGCCGGGGGACGAGGGGGGAAGTTGTGGACCTTTTATCAAGGGGGGAAAGGGAAGGGGGGGCTGCAGGGACGAGGAGTAACCCGGGTCTTGGGGAATGGGGTAGCCAATGAGGTGGGGGATGAAAAGAAAGGGACTGGGGGGCCCCGCCCCCCCAAATACTTCAAGATGGGGGGGGGCCCCCCCCCCCACCTCTCCTGCCAAAGGGGAAAAATCTCCTTTAAAAACCTGTGCCCAGAAAAACCCGCCGGGGTGGTTTACCCGCGGCCTGAGGCGGCCCCGTCCTCGCGAAACCTTTTAAAGCGGGGGCACCCGGGCAGAGACTCAATGCTACGCAGGGGCGAAAGGGGGCAGTCCCACTGGCCAGGGATTGACCGGAGGTGGGGCAGAGAGGCGCCCAATGGCGGGTATGCGATACGCACGCCCCCCCAGCCCCCCCAAAAAACCCTCTTGCCCACCCCCCTCCCGCAAATACCCATTCCCAAACAAAATGGTGGGGTGGTTTATTTCAAATTTTGGGGGGCCACAAAACCCATTTTCGCCGTCGCTGGAAAAGGCTCTCGGGGATGGGGTCGGGGAAGGGGGAGCACCTGTCAAAGGGGGAAAACCCAAACCAAATGCAAAGCCTCATCCCCGGTGTTCCCAAAATGGTTTTAAGCGCTTCGCATCCCAGAGGAAAACTGTCCCTGCGGGGTGGGGGAAAAGAACCTCACCCCCCAGGGGAAAACCAGGGGGCCCTTTCCCCGGGCACCTGACCCGGGGCGGCTGAGAGTTCATCAACACATTACCCCCACTAAAAGGCCGGCAGAGGCGGCAGTCAAGTGTGCCCAAAGATTGCTACGCGGGCGACAAATTGGGGCCGGGAAAGGGGTCCCTGGAAAACCGAGCCGGGTGCATGGGGCCCTCATGCCAAAACCTCAACAACCCCCCCGAGGGGCTCCGAAGCCCTCCCCAGCCCAAAATGACACAGGACGTCAGTGCGGGAAAGCCATAAAACCCATGGACCCCGTCGCTTTTATGAGGTGAGCGAAACGAAAGGGGTGGCCCGCTTTTTTTCGGGAGCGCGAACGGGCCCTGGCCCGCTTGGGGACCCGTTTCAGCTTCCCGGCCCCTGACCAAAAAAGCCCCAAACCTCCCAGCCCCCACGCCCGGCCCAAGGAAACCCCCATCCTAAAAACCCCCGGGAGTGGGCGCTGGGACGGCAGGCCCCTGTCCTGGAGACTACGGCACCCCGGGGATACTTTGGGGCGGCGGACGGCAGCGGGGGCACCCCCATAAAGGAAAACCCGGGGCCCCCCTGCGCCCTCTCACGTGGTTCAGGCGCACCCCCCGGGCGGGAAAAAACGCGATGTGGCGCCACCCCCCCAGCCAAGGGAAGGGTCCCAAAGCCACAGAAGGCACCACGCCACCTGTAGGGCTTTCGTTTAGATAAACGCCACCCCTCAGGCAACACATTTAGTGCACAACATATCCCCAAAAATTTATTGGATCCTCGGTTCACTCCCTTTTCAAATGTTATTTTTTTTTCCCCTTACACCGCCCCCCGATGAGCTATTTGGGGTAATTTGGGGGGGGGAAATTTGGGGGGGTGTGGGGAACCCTCATCTTCCCGCCACGCTCAGCGTCACCCCAGGCGGGGAGTTGTGACTCCGGCGAGGGGAGTGACCAGTCGCCTGGGCAGCTCTCTTTAAAATTTGAGGGTTAAGTCTCCAAAAAAAACATCCCCCCCCGGCGCCCCCAAACCCCCTTTTGTGTTCCAACCCCAAACAGGTGATGATGTAAAAAATAACAGAGGATTTACAGAAACGTACATGGAGACTGGGGAGGGAAAAAGAAATTTGAACAAAATAGGAAAAACAAGTTTCCTAGGGGAAAGTGCAGAGTTCCCAAAAGGGTGTGGGAAAAAGCAAAGGCGGGAAAAAATCAGCAAAGGCCCCAATTTAGTGGGTTGGTCGACTTGGGAATTTGGTGGCCCCGGGTGAAGGGGAAAACAAGTTTTGATGTTTTGGAAAAAGGGAAAGTGGGGAAAAGTGTGGGTACCAAAAATTAAAGTATGGTATGGAGGGGGGATTGCATGGAAAGAGAGTGAAAAAGAGATAAAAGGGAAAATGGGGCAAAATAAAATTTGCAAAAAATGGCCACTGAATGAAACCAAGGGTTGGGGGCCCCGGAAGGTTTTAAAAAGGTGAAAATGGGATGGGGGTCCATTTTGGGGAAAAGACATGGAAAGCAACACTCAGGATAAAAAAACAGGGCTGGAACGAAAAAGGAGGACCAAAAAGAAAAAGGGACGAAAAGGGTTTAAATTTTTGGAAAATGAATGTAGTAGTAAATGGGGGGAAACGATGCAAAAATTGGTAGAAAGAAGGGATTGCAATGTTGGGGGATTTTATCAAAAATTTTGATGGAAGCCCGAAGTAATTTAATGGAAGATGTTGAATGGTGATGAAAAAGGCCCTTTAGTTGGGATGTGGAAAGGGAAAACTGGATCGAAGAGTAGTGAAGTTTCTGTATGTGGGCTTTAAATAAAAATGGAAAAATGAGATGGAAACAAAAAAAAAAACAATAAAGGGTGATATAAGGAGAAAGAGGGACCCCGCGGATGAAATGGGGTATGATGGAAACCGGGGGGCGACCCTTTCTTCCAAAACCAGAAACAAGTCCCCTTTGATGTAAATGCAAGGGAACTACAGATGGGTTCCAAGTCAGGCCCGCAAAGGTGCCCGATGTGTAAAAATGGGTGAGGATGAAACAGTGGAACATGTGATACTAGAATGTGAAAAAGTTAGCGGGGGGAGAATGGAAAAGATGCGTGTGGTTTTGACTGAAAAAGGGGGGTGACATTTAAAAGAGGTGGTTGAAAGGACAAGGGAAAAGAAAGGATGGGTTTTTACTGCTGGGATGTGTGGTGAGACAAGTGGACGGATGATTTAGACAGTGAAAAAAGTTTTTGGAAAAAATGTGGTATATGAGAAAAAAAGGACAATGGAAATCCACAACCCTAAAACAAGAACAAGAAAAAAAGATACAGGAGCAGCCGGGGTTTTAAAGGGGCCCGGGGCCCGGCCCTTTTGGAAGAGGCTCCTTTAAAATTTCACCCTCTTAAACGTTTCCCAAGAACCCACTTAGTTATACCGGGCCCAAAAAGTTACTAAGAAAGAAAATTTTTTGGGCGTCCCTCTTAGCCGGGTAAGGGGGCAGAGGCCCAACCCCCTTTTTAGTGCCCCCCAAAACCCAACAGGCGCGCGGGCACCCAAATCTGTATTTGGCGGGGGAAAAACGGATACCACGCCGAGTGTCCCCCTCTCTCTTTTTCTCCTAATTTCGCTCTCTTCTAACCCCTCAAAAGGCCCCTATCTTCTCCCCCTCTACTTCTCTCTTTCCCCGCTCTCTCTCCCTTTCCCCTTTTCCTCCTTCTCTTTCCCTTCTCTCTCTCTCTCTCTCTCTTCCTCTTTTCTCTCTCTCTCTCTCTCTCTCTCTCTCTCTCTTCTCTCTCTCTCTCTCCCCTCTCTCTCTTCTCTCTCTTTTCCCCTCTCTCTCTTCTTTTTTTTCTTCTATTTTTTTTTCTCCCTCCCTTTTCCTTTTTCCTTTAGTTGCCCGATATGTATTTTTGCCCAGTCACAGTTTCGGGGTTTCACGCCCCAGGGGGTTTTCCCCTTCTCCTCTCTTCTCTTCTCCTCTCTCTCCTCTCTCTCTCTCCCCTCTCTCTCTCTCTCTCTCTCTCTGTCTTGTCTCCTTTTTTTTTTCATTATTTCCCTTTTCCCCCCTTTCCCCCCCCTTTTCATCCTCCACACACATATCATAGCCAGTATGTGATATTATCGTGAATAACGACACTTTTTTTCTGGTGTGTTTTGATATGTTTAGAATTAATCTGCTAACCGTTTCTATCGCAAATCATATCTATTCCGCCCAGCCCACCCCTATATATATATAGTATTATATATAATATATTTATACATAGTGTATTATACAGCCTAATATACTATATACAGTCTAAAATATATAATATATAACCAATAATATAACCATTGTTGTTATGAGGCGTATTTTGTAGTGTCCTTCCGGAGTAAAATTATACTTATTTAAGCTCCGCCCCTGCTTGCCATCACAAAATACGATTGTAGCGCTGCCAAAGCTCTTTCTTGATGTTGCCGAGAGTAAAAGTGTCGTACACTTCATTACCTCTTACAGAGGCTCAAGGAATATCGTTAAGGTTGACATTATTGAAGGCACAGCAAAGAGTATAGTGACGGAAAAAATTGCGGGCTAAGACGACCCCAACCCTGCCTTAGTTTACACTCGCTGCACTGTCTTAGGCGGAGCGAACTTTGCTTCCGAAAATGTCCACCCTAGCGCTAAGATGGTCTTAGTAGTGTTCCAAAATGCCGCCCCAGGAAGAGAATGGATGTTATTACTGCTGGGACTGTGTGGTGAGACAAGGGGACGGATGATTGAGACAGTGAAAGAGTTTTTGGAAAGAATGTGGTATATGAGAAATAGACAATACTCTACAGCCCTAAAACAAGAACAAGAACAAGACTACAGCCGGTTTAAAGGCCTGCCTATGAAGAAAAGGCCACCTGTAACATCAAGATCAAGATCAAGATATGTATGTTTACTAAAAAAAAAAGATCAAGATACGTAACATCAAGATCAAGAATATCCGCCTCACCTGTGCCTTCCTGAGGAAGACTAATCAACTGTCCCGACTGTGATTAATTCACGGCTGTACACCAGGGCGAATATCGTCGATTTCGACATCACAGCCCTTCAACAACAACAACAAGATCAAGAATACGCTCGGCGATGCCCTCTGCACCACCTCTATGGGCCATTACCGCAGTGACTCTTCCCCCCAGCCGTGGATAAGGAAAAAGTCCCGTGTCCTTGATGTCACCTTCACCCGCCTCCGCCTGGGCCACACGACACTCACAGCTCACCTGAATCGCCTCCGTCTGACCCGGTCCCTCACTGCCCCTGCTGCATGAATGTTCCGGAGACTATTGAACACTTCCTGCTGCAGTGTCCGCGCTTCCACTCCCACCGTGTGGTGCTACACACTCAACTCATCGCCCTGAACGTCACCACCTTTAACCGGCCCACCCTGCTGGCGGCGGCGGGCGTCCACCCCCACGGCAACACGCCGTCATCCGCCTCACCTGTGCCTTCCTGAGGACAGGACAACTACCGCGCCTGTGATAGCATCATAGGACATCACCAGGGCTCGTAGTGTTCCCAAAGGGATCCTCGCAGCCCTAAAACAAGAACAAGAACAAGAACAAGAATATTTCCACTGTTTAGCTGTGATACTGCCGTCAGCGAAGTGTATTGAGGCGTGACAGGTTACAGCCGTGCACTGCACCGACCAGGTGAGTGAATACAATGTGTTGTGTATAAGAAGCCAAATTTCGGGTTTTTAGTCGTATGAATATGGCAGGCAGTGTTATGTAACGGCAGGAAATGTCTCGTGTAGGTCTCGCGGCCTCTTGTAGCTTCCTTATTTTTTTGTTCTTATGAATAAAAACGGTTTATAGAACTGTCGCCGAAACACCAACCGAAAAATCTGGCCGTCAATGGAACACTCGCCGACGGAGAAATTTTCGGCGACAGTTCCACTTGAAATATATGAAAGGGATGAATAAAGGGGTACCTGGAACTGTCGCCGTCGTCGGTGAGTGTTGCAATTCTTGATATTACAGTACCCAATGTATACATTTAATCAGGTTTTACCCTTGTTTCTGCAGTCAGGGATGAAATTCCAGTAATAGCTTGATCAGTTAGATGCCAATGTCCCCCTGGGGGGAAAATGTCCAGGTAGAAAATGTCCTAGGGGGGAAATGTCCAGGGGGGAAAAAGCCCAAGGGGAAAATGTCCAGGGGGGAAAATATCCGGGGAGAAAATGTCCAGGGGGGAAAATATCCAGGGAGAAAATGTCCAAGGGGGAAAATGTCCAGGGAGAAAATGTTCAGGGGGGAAAATGTCCAGGGAGAAAATGTCCAGGGAGAAAATGTCCAGGGGGAAAATGTCCAGGGGGGAAAATATCCAGGGGGGAAAATGTCCAGGGGGAAATGCCCAGGGAGAAAATGTCCAGGGGGAAAATGTCCAAGGGGGAAAATGTCCAAGGGGGAAAATGTCCAAGGGGAAAATGTCTAAGGGGGAAAATGTCCAAGGGGGAAAATGTACAGGGAGAAAATGTCCAAGGGAGAAAATGTCCAGGGGGGAAAATATCCAGGGAGAAAATATCCAGGGAGAAAATGCCCAGGGGGAAAATATCCAGGGAGAAATATCCAGGGAGAAAATGTCCAGGGGGAAAATATCCAGGGGGGGAAAATGTCCAGGGGGAAAATATCCAGGGACGAGAAAATATCCAGGGAGAAAATGTCCAGGGGGGAAAATATCCAGGGAGAAAATGTCCAGGGGGGAAATATCCAGGGAAAAAATGTCCAGGGAGAAAATGTCCAGGGGGAAAATATCCAGGGAGAAAATGTCCAGGGAGAAAATGTCCAGGGGGAAAAATATCCAGGGAGAAAATGTCCAGGGAGAAAATGTCCAGGGGGGAAAATATCCAGGGAGAAAATGTCCAAGGGAAAAATGTCCAGGGGGGAAAATGTCCAGGGAGAAAATGTCCAGGGGGAAAATGTCCAGGGGAGAAAATGTCCAGGGAGAAAATGTCCAGGGGGAAAATATCCAGGGAGAAAATGTCCAGGGAGAAATGTCCAGGGGAAAATGTCCAGGGAGAAAATGTCCAGGGGGAAAATATCCAGGGGGAAAATGTCCAGGGAGAAAATGTCCAGGGAGGAAAATATCCAGGGAGAAAATGTCCAGGGAGAAAATGTCCAGGGGGAAAATGACCAGGGAGAAAATGTCCAGGGGGAAAATGTCCAGGGGGAAAATGTCCAGGGGGAAAATGTCCAGGGAGAAAATGTCCAGGGAGAAAATGTCCAGGGGGAAAATATCCAGGGAGAAAATGTCCAGGGAGAAAATATCCAGGGGGAAAATGTCCAGGGGGAAAATGTCCAGGGGGGGAATGCCCAAGGAGAAAATGTCCAGGGATAAAATGTCCAGGGGATAAAATGTCCAGGGGGTAAATGTCCAAGGAGAAAATGTCCAGGAGAAAATGTCCAGGGAGAAAATGTCCAGGGGGAAAATGTCCAGGAATGTCAGAAATGTCCAGGGAGAAAATGTCCAGGGAAGAGGGAAAATGTCCAGGGAGAAATGTCCAGGGGGAAAATGTCCAGGGAAGGAAAATGTCCAGGGGAAAATGTCCAGGGAGAAAATGTCCAGGGGAAAATGTCCAGGGAGAAAATGTCCAGGGGAAAATGTCCAGGGAGAAAATGTCCAGGGAGAAAATGTCCAGGAGAAAATGTCCAGGGGAAAATGTCCAGGGGAAAATGTCCAGGGAAAATGTCCAGGGGAAAAATGTCCAGGGAGAAAATGTCCAGGGAGAAAATGTCCAGGGAGTAAATGTCCAGGGGAGAGGAAATGTCCAGGGGGAAAATGTCCAGGGGAGAAAATGTCCAGGGAGAAAATGTCCAGGGAGAAAATGTCCAGGTGGAAAATGTCCAGGGAGAAAATGTCCAGGTGGAAAATGTCCAGGGAGAAAATGTCCAGGTGGAAAATGTCCAGGGAGGAAGAGGGGAAAATGTCCAGGGAGAAAATGTCCAGGTGGAAAATGTCCAGGGAGAAAATGTCCAGGGAGAAAATGTCCAGGTGGAAAATGTCCAGGCAGAAAATGTCCAGGCAGAAAATGTCCAGGGAGGAAAATGTCCAGGTGGAAAATGTCCAGGGAGAAAATGTCCAGGTGGAAAATGTCCAGGGAGAAAATGTCCAGGGAGAAAATGTCCAGGTGGAAAATGTCCAGGGAGAAAATGTCCAGGGAGAAAATGTCCAGGGGAAAATGTCCAGGGAGAAAATGTCCAGGGGAAAATGTCCAGGGGGGAAAATGTCCAGGGAGAAAATGTCCAGGGAGGAAATGTCCAGGGAGAAAATGTCCAGGGGGGAAAATGTCCAGGGGAGAAAATGTCCAGGGAGAAAAAAATGTCCAGGGAAAATGTCCAGGGAGAAAATGTCCAGGGGATAAAAGGGCCGGGGAGAAAATGTCCAGGGGGAAAATGTCCAGGGGGGAAAATGTCCAGGGAGAAAATGTCCAGGGGGGAAAATGTCCAGGGGGAAAATGTCCAGGGAGAAAATGTCCAGGGGGAAAATGTCCAGGGGGAAAATGTCCCGGGGAACTGTCGTACACCCGCCTGACGCCCCTTTACACAACCTCTTGTTAACCCATTGAGACCCAGAACGTAATTTCCATTGTAATTTGGGTACCATTAGACGATTTTTAGTGACTATAAGCAATGTTTTATAGCTATGACCTGTTTAGTATCCTTGTCCACTAACTCATTGGGTATATTATGTGATTTTTCTTAATTTTTTGGCTCGACAACATACAATTTTTTATAGCCAAGGAAAGATCTGGGTGTGAAGGGGTTAATGATAATAATAATAATTGGTAAAATTCTAGAGTTCTTTCCCGCCCTTATTAGTGGTTTTATTTTCTCCAGACCTTCACAGATCCCTTCAGATACCTCTAAAACGTAATTATGGAAAGGGGGAGAGATGCCCCCGTCCCCCCTATATTACTCCCGCCCTGGACCCCTAAAAATAATAATAGTAACCTAACCTCTTGTAGCTTCCTTATTTTCTTATGTTCTTATCTATCCATCTGTCTGTCTGCCTGGGCAGGGATGCTCGAAAATCCCTCGTAAGGGACAACTTATGAGTGTACACTCCCGTACGGTGATCGGTGGCCTCTGGGTTGGGAATATTAGGGATATTCTAGGGATGTGTGGGGAAATTCTGCTGACCAATCACAGAGCAGTGCCTCGCATGACGCGGCCTTATCTAGCCAATCATCATGCTCTCAACTGTCAGGGAGCCCGATAAATAAATTACAGGAGAACCTCATTTAACCGGCATTTAAAACAACGGCAGCCTCAAAACAACGGCACTAATCGACCCAGGCATTAATTAGGTATAATTATTTCAAAAACTGAGAAAATCGGCAGAAATTTTGTTGGGCAAGGCTTGTGTTACACAGACTCCCTCTCCTCACTCAACTCCTCCTCTCCCGCCATCCACGATCCTCTACGTCCCTCGTTCCACACCATCCAGAGGGGCCCTTCACCTTACCAACGAGATCACCTTCCAGTGGGGTTCCCTCCCACGCTGGTATCCCAGGCAACGAGGTGGCTGATTCTGCTGCCAGGATGGCCTTAACAGATGTAACACGACACCCCTTCCCTCTGCCGCTCGCTCTCCACAGCCACACGCCTCATCTCCCGGGTTTCTGCCGCTCCATCTGGAATAACACACTTGGCGATGCCCTCCGCATCACCTCCATGGGCCAACACCGGCAGTGACTCTTCCCCCCAGCCCTGGATAAGGAAAAAGTCCCGTGTCCTTGATGTCACCTTCACCGCCTCCGCCGGGGCCAAACGACAATCACAGCACTCACCTGGAATCGCCTTCCGTCTGAGCAGGTCCCTCACTGCCCCTGCGCATGAATGTCCGGAGACTATTGAACACGTCTGTGCAGTGTCCTGCGCTTACACTCCCACCGTGTGGTGCTACACACTCAAATCATCGCCCGAACGTCACCACCTTTAACCGCCCACCCTGCTGGCGGCGGCGGGCGTCCACCCCTACGGCAACACGCCGTCATCCGCCTCACACTGTGCCTTCCTGAGGGACAGGACAAACAACGCGCCGTGATAGCATCATTTAGGACATCACCAGGGCTCGTAGTGTCTCCCAAAGGGATCCTCGCAGCCCTAAAACAAGAAACAAGAACAGAATATTGTCCACTGTTTAGCGGATACTGCCGTCAGCGAAGGTATTGAGGCGTGACAGGTTACAGCCGCTGCACTGCACCGACCAGGTGAGTGAAACAATGGTGTTTGTGTATAAGAAGCCAAATTCGGGTTTTTAGTCGTATGAATATGGCAGCAAGGTTATGTAACGGCAGGAATGTCTCGTGTAGGCTGGCGGCTCTCTTGTAGTTCCTTATTTTTTTTGTTCTGATGAATATAAAAAACGGTTTTAGAACTGTCGCCGAAACACCAACCGAAAAATTGGCCGTCAATGTAACACTCGCGACGGAGAAAATTTCGGGAGACAGTTCCATTGAAATAGATGAAAGGATGAATAAAGGGGTACCTGGAACGTCCGCGTCTTCGGCGAGTGTGCAATTCTTGATATGTACAGTACCCAATGTATACATTTAATCAGGTTTTACCCTTGGTTTCTGCAGTCAGGGATGAAATTCCAGTAATAGCTGATCAGTTAGATGCCAATGTCCCCCTGGGGGAAAATGTCAGAGAAAATTGTTCCAGGGGGGAAATGTCCAGGGGGGAAAAAGCCCAAGGGGAAATGTCCAGGGGGGAAAATATCCAGGGAGAAAATTCCAGGGGGAAAAATCCAGGGAGAAAATGTCAAGGGTGGAAATGCCAGGGAGAAATGTTAGGGTGGAACATGTCCAGGAGAAAATGTCCAGGGAGAAAATGTCCAGGGGAAAAATGTCCAGGGGGAAAATAGTCAGGGGAAAAATGTCCAAGGGAAAAGCCAGGGAGAAAAATTCCAGGGGGAAAATGTCCCAAGTGTGGAAAATTTCCAAGGGGGAAAATGTCCAGGGGGAAAATGTCTAAGGGGGAAAAGTCCAAGGGGGAATGTACAGTGGAGGAAAAGTCCAAGGGAGAAAATGTCCAGGGGGAAAAATCAGGGAGAAATATCCAGGGAGAAAATGCCCAGGGAAAAAAAATATCCAGGGAGAAATATCGAGGGAGAAATGTCCAGGGGGGAAAATATTCAGGGGGAAATGTCAAGGGGAAAAAATATTCCAGGGAGGAAAATATCCAGGGAGAAAATGTCCGTGGGAAAAATACCAGGGAGAAATGTCCAGGGAGAAAATGTCCAGGGGGAAAATATCCCAGGGAGGAAAATGTCCAGGGGGGAAAATATCCAGGGGAACAAAATGTCCAGGGAGGAAAATGTCCAGGGGGGAAAATATCCAGGGAGAAATGTCCAGGGAAGAAAATGTCCAGGAGGGAAAAATATCCAAGGGAGAAAATGTCCAGGGAGAAATGTCCAAGGGGGGAAAAATATCCAGGAGAAAATGTCAAGGAAAATGTCCAGGGGGGAAAATATACCAGGGGGAAAATGTCCCGGGAGAAAATGTCCAGGGGACAAATGGCCAGGGAGAAAATGTCCAAGGGAGAAAAGTCCAGGGGGAAAATATCAGGGAGAAAATGTCCAGGGAGAAAATGTCCAGGGGGGAAAAATGTCCAGGGAGAAAATGTTCCAGGGGGAAAATATCCAGGGAGAAAATGTCAGGGAGAAAAATGTCCAGGGAGAAAATGTCCAGGGAGAAAATGTGCAGGGGGAAAATGACCAGGGAGAAAATGTCCGGGGGACAATGTCCAGGGGGAAAATGTCCAGGGAGAAAATATCCAGGGAGAAACTGTCCAGGGAGAAAATGTCCAGGGGGAAAATATCCAGGGAGAAAATGTCCAGGGGGAAAAAATCCAGGGAGGAAAATGTTCCAGGGGAAAAATGTCCAGGGGGAAAATGCAGTGTGGGGGGAATGTCCCAAGGAGAAAATGTCCCAGGGAGAAATGTCCAGGATAAAAGTACAGGGAGGGTAAATGTCCAAGGAGGAAAATGTCCAGGGAGAAAATGTCCAGGGGGAAAATGTCCAAGGGGGAAAAATGTCCAGGAGAAAATGTCCAGGGGAAAATGTCCAGGGAGAAAATGTCCGGGGGAAAATGTCAGGGAGAAATGTCCAGGGGAAAATGTCCAGGAGAAATGTTCCAGGGAAAATGTCCATTTTGGAAATGTCCAGGGAGAAATGTCAGGGAGAAAATGCCAGGGAGAAAAGGTCCAGGGGAAAAAATGTCCAGGGAGAAAATGTCCAGGGAGAAAATGTCCAGGGGGAAATGTCCAGGGAGAAAATGTCCAGGGGAAAAGGTCCAGGGAGAAAATGTCCGGGGGAAAATGTCCGGGGGGAAAATGTCCAGGGGGAAATGTCCAGAGGGAAAAATGTCCAGGGAGAAAATGTCCAGGGAGAAAATGTCCAGGGAGTAAATGTCCAGGGAGAAAATGTCCAGGGGAGCAAAAATGTCCAGGGGGAAAATGTCAGGGGAGAAAATGTCCAGGGAGAAAATGGCCCAGGGAGAAATGGTCCAGGGAGAAAATGTCCAGGGAAAAGTCCAGAGTGGAAATGTCCAGGAGAAAAAATGTCCAGGTGGAAAAATGTCCAGGGAGAAATGTCCAGGTGGAAAATGTCCGGGAGAAAATGTCCAGGTGGAAAATGTCCAGGAGAAATACTGTCCAGGGAGAAAATGTCAGGTGGAAAATGTCCAGTCAGAAAATGTCCAGGGGAGAAAATGTTCAGGGAGAAAATGCCAGGGGGAAAATGTAGGTGGAAAAGGTCCAGGGAGGAGCAAATGTGCAGGTGGAAATGTCCAGGAGAAAATGTCCAGGGAGAAAATGTCCAGGGAGAAAATGTCCAGGGAGAAAATGTCACGGTGGAAATAATGGCCAGGGAAAAATCGTCCAGGAGAAAATTCCGGTGGAAACATGTCCAGGGGGGAAAATGTGCAGGGAGAAAAATGTCCAGGGAGAAAAATTCTGGGTCCCCAACGGGAGAAAATCGTCCAGGGGGGAAAATGTCCAGGGAGAAAATTGTCCCAGGGAGGAAAATGGCAACGTTTTTTGAAAATGTCCAGGAGAAAATGTCCAGGGAGAAAATGTCCAGGTGGAAAATGTCAGGGAGAAAATGTCAGCGGAAAAGTCAGGCAGAAAAGTCCAGGGAGAAAATGCAGGGGGGAAAATGTCCAGGTGGAAAATGTCCAGGGAGAAAATGTTCAGGTGGAAAATGTCCAGGGAGAAAATGTCCAGGGAGGAAAATGTACAGGAGAAAATGTCCAGGGGGAAAATGTCCAGGGAGAAAAGTTCCAGGGAGAAAATGTCCAGGTGGAAATGTCCAGGGAAAATGTCCAGGGAGGAAAAATGTGCAGGGAGAAAATGTCCAGGGGGGAAAAATGTCCAGGGAGAAAATGTCCAGGGAGAAAAAATGTCCAGGAGAAATGTCCAGGGAGAAAATGTCCAGGGGGGAAATGTCAGGAGAAAATGCAAGGGAGAAAATGGCCGGGGATATAAAATGTCCAGGGAGAAAATGTCCAGGGGATAAAGGTCCAGGGGGAAATGTCCAGGGAGAAAATTCCAGGGGAAAATGTCCAGGGGGAAAATGTCCAGGGAGAAAATGTCCAGGGGAAAATGCAATAGGGGCAAATGGCTAGGGAGAAGTCCAGGGAAAATGTACAGGGGGAAAAATGGTCCAGGGGGAAAATGTCCGGGGAACTGTAGTACACTGCCCTGACGCCCCTTTACATAACATCCTTGTTAACCATTGAGACCCAGACGTAATTTCCATTGTAATATTGGGTACCATTATGACGATTTTTAGTGGACTAGAAGCAATGTTTTATAGCTATGACTGTTTAGTCTCCTTGTACACTAAATCATTGGGTAATTATGTTGATTTTCTAATTTTGGCCGACAAACATACAATTTTTTATAGCCAAGGAAAGATCTGGGTGTGAAGGGGTTAATGATAATAATCAATAAATTGGTAAAATTAGAGTTTTCCCGCCCTTATTAGTGGTTATTTTCTCCAGACCTCAAGATCCCTTCAGATACCTCTAAAAAGTAATTATGGAAAGGGGGAGAGGCCCCGTCCCCCATTATTACCCCGCTGGAACCCCTAACAAATAATAATAGTAACCTAACCTCTTGCTAGCTGCCTTATTTTCTTATGTTCTATCTATCCATCTGTCTGTCTGCCTGGCAGGGGATGCTCGAAAATCACTCGTAATTTACACTTACGAGTGTACACTCCTACGGTGATCGGTGGCCTCTGGGTGGGAATAATTAGGGATATTCTAGGGATGTGTGGGGAAATTCTGCTGACCAATCACAGAGCAGTGCCTCGCATGAAGCGGCCTTATCTAGCCAATCATCATGCTCTCAACTGTCACGGAGGCCGATACATAAATTATTCAGGGAGAACTCATTTAACCGATTTAAACAACGGCAGCCTAAAACAACGGCCACTAATCGACCCAGGCCATGAATAGGTATAATTATTCCAAAAACTGAGAAAATCGCAGAAATTTGTTGGCAAGACTTGTGTATACACAGACTCCCTCTCCTCACTCAATCCTCCTCTCCCGCCATCCACGATCCTCTACGTTCCCTCGTCCACACCATACAGAGGGCCCTTCACCTACCAACGAGATCACCTTCCAGTGGGTCCCTCCCACGCTGGTAGCCCAGCGCCACGAGGTGGCTGATCTGCTGCCAGGATATGCCTTAACAGATGTAAACACGCCAACCTTCCCTCTGCCGCTCGTCTCCACAGCCACACGCCTCATCCCCGGGTCTGCCACTCCATCTGGAATAAACACACTTGGCGATGCCTCCGAATCACCTCCATGGGCCAACACGCAGGACCTCTCCCCCAGTCCTGGATACGGAAAAGTCCCGCGTCCTGGAGTCACCCTCACACCTCCGCCTGGGGCACACGGACACTCACAGCTCACCTGCATCGCCTCCGTATGTCCCCTGACCCCCACTGCCCTTGGTGCTATGAATGTTCCGGAGACTATTGAACACTTTCTGCTGCAGTGTCCGCGCTTCCACTCACACCGTGTAGTGCTACAGTCGACGAACGTCACCACTTCGACCTGCCCACCCTGGCTGGCGGCGGCAGGCGTTCCCCCTATCGGCAACACGCGTCATCCGCCTCACCTGTGCCTTCCTGGAAGACAGGTCAACTACCGTGCCGTGATAGCATCCTAGGAATCACCAGGGCCATAGTTTTCCCCAAGGGATCTAGCAGCCAACAACAACAACAACAACAACAACCTCCAGCAACCACAGATTATTGGGATTTTGGGCGATTCCATAAAGAGTAATTTTCAAACAACGGCCAAAAGGAAGTTATACGGCATGCGCCCCCCCCGAGGTGCAGGATAAACGAGGTTCTCCGGTACAGGGAGGTCCCGTTATACGGAGCATTCGGTATACGAGAATCCGATGATATGAGAGGTGTAAATTAGGGGCTATTTTCCAATGATACGAGATCAAATCCACTGATAAGACATTCAAACCTGGGGTGAGTAAAATTACCAAGTTCAAAAATACGGCCCTACCACTCCAGGCTGGACAAAGGGGGATTTTGGTTGACCCCAGCAGGTACCCCTAGCAAGCCGTGACCGAAGGGTAATTAAGCATATGATAGCGGCCTGATCCTTAGGGGTTAATTAGACAGTGTGTTGCCCCACCCTTGGGGAACACTACACTACATCTTTTGTATCACGCGGGCGCCCTCTCCCTAAGTACAACGTCTTTTGCTTGTTATGCATGTTTTATGTTTAAATTAATGTCAGTGTTAATTTTTTGTGCTATTTTCTTCTTGCAGAATGCTTTTTTACAGAACAGTGTACAGTGTGTAATATAGGGACGCTGTGTGTTTGTTATAGTTTATTTTCAGCTGAGAAACACGTCTTTTTTTTTCTTTTTTCTTGTTATTGATGTCCTGGAACCAAACCTATATTTTACCATTAGTTATGTGTTACCTTATACGAGATGTTTGCTTACGAGTATGCCAGGCGGACCTAACGGCTTGTATCTTCGGGACCTTCCCTTGTACTTCAAATGCCGCTGTTGAGCTAAAATCGGCCCCTTTCGGAAAATCGTCCCTCGGCTCGCTATTTACAACTAACTAACTCTACAAAACTTAAAACAAAACGATCATAAACACCCCCCCCCCCCCCCCCACCTTAACTAACATAACCAGACCTAAACATAACTTAATATAAATAACCTAAACCTAAAAAACTATATTTGCCGGTGTTGAGCTAAAATTGGCCAATTTCGAAATAGGGTCGCTTTAGCACGGACACCGCTAGAATGTTACGATATACAAATTGCCGCATATTAGCCTTTCAGCGTAATGTTCCTGCCTGCCTGAATAATACAGAGACGTACCCAGGGTATACCTTGATGCGCTAATTATGGTTCGGTACCGCGTGCGAAATGAGCATCTATGGAGTATGGACCATTGCTGCCCGCTGTACCGAGGCTGCCGTTATTCGTAGCCGCGGCGGTCTCTGTTATAGTGGACGAGAACTGCGCGTTCGCTCTTTAGGTCAGACAAGACACGGGGGGGGGCTAACGCCCTCACTGGACACACGTGACACTTGTGTGCAAGGATAGTATAACTTTGAGAATATCCTGCTTGTGTGTATACGTGCGTGTGGTACGTGCTAGACAGTTACATCATTATAGCGGCCAAACGTGTATGATGAACTATACGTTTTGATTCAAGAAGTCGACCGATATATATATATAATATATAGGTTTGCCCTGATCGGAATTTATTACAAGTACTATAGGTATTGTATGTTAAAATATGATATATATGGAGTCAATGAAGCAATAAAACACATCACATTTCAAAACAGGCAGCATGAAATGGCTCTATTAATTAACACAATAACATAAAGTATAGTGATACAGCTGGTAATTTATGTTTGTTGATCGCTAGCCGCTTCAATTTCACTCCTTAGGGAGTAAGGGTGCTCCCGGACCACCCTTAGCCTCGCTGTCCCGTAGCAAGTGAAAAATGGTTTGAGATCTCCCTTAGAGGCGCTACGGGGTAAAAGTCCCTTAGGGGAGTAGCTTACGGGCCGCTAACTCTTTCGAGCATCTCCCCCCAGGCACTATACAATTCTAACAATCTATCTATATCTGTCCTAGGAGCTGAAAAAGGAGGCTAGTAAAGTTTATGAATGGGATGAAAGGTGGATGTACGTAGTAGTTAAGAAAAAACAGGACTACCACGGGTAGGCTCCAGCATCTTGTACAACTTCCTTATTTTCTTATGTTCTTTTGTTCTTACGATAGATAATGTGGTCATCTAGGTCTCTATCCCACACACAACACACACACACACACACTAACTCTACCTGTCTCAATTCACTAACACGCCCCACTCACTCCCCCCCCCACACAACCCAATCCCTCACCCCCACACACAGCCACTCGCTCCCCCACACCACACATGCCCACTCCCTCCCCCACAAAGACACAGCCAACTCCCTCCCTCCCCCACACACAATACCCAATCCCCCACTATTGCTTATGTACTACACCAATGGACCCTGACCCCTATCTCCTTCCAGCATTATGGCCCCCCGCGCCCCTCCCGGTACGCGTGGTGGCCCTGGGAGGTGGTGGACGGTGTGTGTGTGGCCCTCACCGCCCCCCTTACCCACACTGTGTCCTGGCTGGCTCCTGCTACTGCCTCACCACGCGCGACAACCCTCGCTGGGCATGCTGTTCCTGAGGTGAGGGGGGGGAGAGAGAGAGAGAGAGGAGAGAGAGAGAGAGAGAGAGAGGGACCAGGACCGGTATTTATAATAAGGCTATGGGATTCCCATAAGGTTCGACATAACATAAAGTTGCCCATAAGATCTCCGCCATAGCTATGGGTCTAGCAGTTCCTGCGACATAAAACTTCCCGCCTAAAAGTGCATTTACATTACCCTAATGTTCTCTTAGATCATGAAAGAACGCTTGAAATCAGTAAATATGAGCAATAAATTATGTGAGAACCTTAACGAACTGAAAATAAAGCAATTTTAAAAGGATAATTTATAATATATTACAGGAGAACCTCGTTATCCGGCACCCACGGGGGGGAGCGCATGCCGGATAACTCATTTTTGCCGTTGTTTTTGAGAGTTACTCTTATGGAATCGCCAAAATCCCTTTTTTTTTTTTTTTTTTTTTGTTTTTTTTTTTTTTTTTTTTTTTTTTTTTTTTTTTTTCCTTCTCCATCACAAGAACCGGCCAAGGGCACAACAAAATGGGGTAATACAAAGCCCGCTTAGGTCCAGTCCAAAAAAGAAGACAGTAAGAGAATAAAATAAAAAAGAGGGTGAGCCATTTTAGTTCGGGAGGTGTCTGATTACTCTATTTGAAAAGATGTAAGTCATAGGAAAGTGGAAAAAATAGAAACAGGAGAGAGTTCCAGAGTTTATCAGTGAAAAAAAAAGCCTCTCTCTCCCCCCCCCCCCAAAAAAAGCCTGGGCGATTAGTGCCGTTGTTTTGAGGCCTTTTTTTTTTTTTTTTTTCTTACCGTTGTTTTAAATGCCGTTAAACGAGGTCTCTGTATGTAAAATAACATCCCGTAGAAAAGTTTCAGCGGAACGAGGTGACACACTTGTCTCTCTCCCGATAAATAATATGTGTATCTGTCACAAGTAATGGTAGAAGGGTGACGGACGGAAACACAACAGTAAACCACGTAGTACAAGAAGGGGAAAGGGGCCAAAAGCCAGGGAGGGAGTGATGACCAGGCAGATACGGCAGTACACGTAGCTACAGATAGGCAGTATATCTACCCTAGCTGCTTATACTGCCGTATCTGCTGGTCATCACTCCTTCATGGCTTGACCCTTTCCCCTTCTGATCTTGTACTTACGTGGTACCTGTTGTGTTTCCTTCGTCACCCTTCTTACATTACTTGTGCAGATACAACATATATTTTAGGGAGGGAGACAAGTTTTTAAATCGTTCCGCGTGAAAATTTTTCTACGGGATGTTCTTACATACAGGAGAACCCTCGTTGTAACCGGCATTAAACAACGGGCACAGCCTCAAAACAATCGGCACTAATCGACCCAGGCTTTTTTTTTTTTCCCTTTTTTTTTTTTCACTGATAAACTCTGGAACTCTCTTCCTGTTTCTATTTTTCCACTTTCCTATGAACTTACATCTTTTTCAAAAATACGAGTAACAAAGACACCTCCGAACTAAATGGCTCACCCCCTTTTTTATTTTATTCTCTTACTGTCTCTTTATAGGGGACTGGCAACTAAGCGGCGCTTTGTATACCCATTTTTGTTGTGCCCTTGGCGGTTCCTTGTGATGGAGGAAGGCAAAAAAAAAAAAAAAAAAAAAAAAAACAAAAAAAAAAAAAAAAAAACAAAAAAAAAAAAAAAAAAACAAAAGGGATTTTGGGCGATTCCATAAGAGTAACTCTCAAAACAAAGGCCAAACTGAGTTATCGGCAGCGCTCCCCCCGTGGGTGAGGAAAATAAACGAGGTTCTCTGCTATTATATAAATTAATCCTTTAAAATTGTCTTTATTTTCAGGTCGTAAAAGGTTACTCACATAATTTATTGCTCATATTACTGATGTCCAAGGCGTATTTCATGATCTAAGCGACATTTTCAGGGTAATGTAAGCTACGTTAGCGGGAAGTTATGGTCAGCAGAATGCTAGACCCATGCTATGCGGAGATCTTATGGGCAACTTTTTATGTTATGTCGCTCGAACCTTATGGGAATCCCATAGCCTATTGTAAATACCGGGCCTGGTCTCTCTCTCCTCCCTCTCTCCCTCTCTCTCTCTCTCTCTCCCCCCCCTCACCTCAGGGAACAGCATGCCCAGCCGAGGGGTTGTCGCGCGTGGGGATGAGGCAGAGTAGCAGGAGCCAGCCAGGGAACCACAGTGTGGGTGAGGGGGGCGGTGAGGCCACACACACACCGTCCACACCTTCCGGGGCCACCCCGCGTACGGGAGGGCGCGGGGGGGCATAAGGCTGAAGGGGAGAGGGGTCAGGCAGTGGTGTTAGTACATAAGAACATAGGAGGGATGGTGGGGAGGTGTGTGGGGAGGAGGGACAGTTGGCTGTGTGTGGTGTGGGGGGAGGGAGTGGGCTGGTGTGGTGGGGGGAGGGGTGGCTGTGCTATGTTTGGGGGGGGATGGGAGTGGGGCTGTGTGGGGGGGGGGAGGGAGTGGCGTGTTTAGTGAAATGAGGAAGGTAGAGTAGTGTGTGTGTGTGTGTGCTGTGTTGTGTGGGATAGAAGACAAGATTACAACATTATCTATCGTTTAAGAACAAAAGAACATAAAGAAAATAAGGAAGTTACAAGAGGCTGGGAGGCCTACACGTGTAGTTCCGTCTTAACACACGTACATCCACCTTTCATCCCCATTCATAAATTTATCTAGCCTCCTTTTTAAGCTCTCCTATTACAGATATAGATAGATGTTAGATTGTACTAGGTAGACTGGGGGGGGAGATGCTCGAAAGAGTACGGGCCCGTAAGTACTCCCTAAGGGAATTTTACCCCGTAGCGCTCTAAGGGAGAGTGCTCAAACAATTTTGTCACTTGCTACGGACCGCGGAGGCTAAGGTTGTCGGGAGCACCCCTTAACTCCCTAAGGGAGGAAATTGAAAGCGGCTAGAGATCAACAACAATAAATTAAAGCGTATCACTATACTTTATGGTATTGTGTATTATAGAGCCATTTCATGCTTGCCGTTTGAAATGTGATGTTTTATTGCTTCAATTGACTCCATAATATCATATTTAACATACAATACCTATAGTAATTGTAATAAAGTTCTATCAGGGAAAACCTATATATTATACTAATATATCGGTCGGACTTCTTGAATCAAAAACGTATAGTTCATCATACAAGTTTTGGCCGCATAATGATGTAAATGTACCGTAAACACACAGCCAAGTATACACACAAGCAAAGGAATATTATAAAAGTTATTACTATCCCGTTGCACACAAGTTGGCACGGTGTCACAGTAGGCGTTAGGCCCCCCCGTGTCTTGTTGACCTAAAGAGCGAACGCGCAGTTCTCGTCCACTCGAAACAGAGACCGCCGCGAGCTACGGAATACGGCAGGCCTCGGTAAAGCAGGTGGCAGCAATGGTCCATACTCCATGATGTCATTTCGGGAACGGCGGGACTGAAACTATAAGTAGCGCATCAAGGTATAAACATGGGTTACGTCTCTGTATATTCAGCAGGAGAAACATGACGCGGAAAGGGCTAATATGCGTGCAATTTGTATATTATCGTCAACATTCTAGCGGTGTAGTGCTAAAATTCACCCTATTCGGAAATGGCCAATTTTAGCTCAACACCGGCAAATATAGTTAGGTTTAGGTTAAGTATATTAAGTTATGTTTAGGTCTGGTTTAGCTTAGGTAAGGTTTATGATCGGTTTGTGTAGTTTGCTAGAGTTATTTAGGTTGAAATAAGCGTCCGCGGGACGTATTTCCGAAAGGGGCCGATTTTTAGCTCAAACAGCGGCATTTGAAGTACAAGGGAGGTCCCGAAGATACAAGCAGTTAGGTTCCGCCTGGCTACTCGTAAAGCAAAATCTCGTATAATGAAACACATAAACTAATGGTAAAATATAGGTTTAGGTTCCAGGACCATCAAATAAAAAGAACAAAGAAAAAAAGACGTGTTCTCAAGCTTAAAATAAATATAACAAACACACAGCGTCTATATACCAACACGGTACTACCTGTCGTAGAAAAAGCAATTCCTGAAAAGAGAAAATAGCACAAAAAATAACAACTGCACAGTAATTAAACATAAAACATGCATAACAAGCAAAAAAGACGTTGTCCTGTAGGGAACGCCCGCGTGTACAAAAGAGGGTAGTTTCGTGGTCCAGTTGGGGCAACACACCTGGCTAATTACCCCTAAGGATCAGCCGCATCATATGTTAATAACCTGCAGGTCACGGCTTTGCTAGGGTGACCTGACTGGGGTCAACCAAATCCCCCTTTGTCCAGCCTGGGAGTGGTAGGCGGTTTGTGAATTGGTAATTTTTCTCACCCCAGTTTGAATGTCTTATCATTGGATTTTTGATCTCGTATATTGAAAAATCGACAATAATTTACACCGCATATCATTCGGAATTCTCGTTATACAATGCTCGTAATTAACGGACCTCCCTGTACAGAGAACCTCGGTTATCCTGCACCCTCGGGGGGTGAGCGCATGCCGGATAACTCATTTTGCCGTTGTTTTGAAAATTACTCTTATGGAATCGCCAAAATCCCAATAAATACTGGGGTTTCTGGAGGTTGTGTGGTTGTTGTTGTTGTGTGGTGCAGGATCCCTTGGGGGACACTATTAGCCCTGGTGTGTCCTATGATGCTATCACAGGCACGGTATAGTGGACCCTGTCTCATCAGGAAGGCACAGTGAGGCGGATGACGGCGTGTGGCCGAGAGGGGGGAAGCCTGCGCCGCCAGCAGGGTGGGCAGATGGGCAGGAGGTCGAAGGTGGTTGACGTTCAGGCGACTGTATCACTACACGGTGTGAGTGGAAAGCGCGGACATGCAGCAGAAAGGTTCAATAGTCTCCGGAACATTCATGCACCAAGGGCAGTGGGGGTCAGGGACAGACGGAGCGATGCAGGTGAGCCCGGGAGTGTCGTGTGCCCCCAGGCGGAGGGGGTGAGGGTGACATCCGGACGCGGGACTTTTTCCGTACCAGGGTGGGGCGGAAGAGTCACGGCGGTGTTGCCCATGGAGGTGATGCGGAGGGCATGCCACCAGTGTGTTATTCCAGATGGAGTGCAGACCCGGGAGGATGATGCGTGTGGCTGTGGAGAGCGAAGCCCGGCAGAGGAAGGGTGTCGTGTTTACATCTGTTAAGGCCATCTGGCAGCAGAATCAGCACCTCGTTGCCTGCCCGATACCAGCGGGGAGGGAACCCACTGGAAGGTGTCTCGGTGGTAAGGTGAAGGGCCTCTGGATGGTGTGGAAGAGGGACGTAGAGGATCGTGGATGGCGGGATGAGAAACAAGAGGAGTTTTTTTTTTTTGATGTGGGAGAGGGAGTATTTGTAGACCACAGCCTTGCCCAACAAAATTTCTGCCGATTTTATCAGTTTTTGAAATAAGTATACCTAATTTAATGCCTGGTCGATAGTTGCCGTTGTTTTGAGGCTGACGTTTTTGAAATGCCGGGTTAAATGAGGTCTCTGTAATTTATTCTCGGGCTCCTGACAGTTGAGAGCATGATGATGGCTAGAATAAGGCAGCGTCATGCGAGGCACTGCTCTGTGATTGCGTCAGCAGAATTTCCCCACAAATCCCTAGAAATCCCTCAATATTCCCCCCCCAGAGGCCACCGATCACGTAGGAGTGTTACACGCGTAAGTTGTCCCTTACGAGGGATTTTCGAGCAGCCCTGCCCAGGCAGACAGGCAGATGGATAGATAAGAAATAAGAAAATAGGAAGCTACAAGAGTTAGGTTACTATTATATTTTTAGGGGTTCCAGGTCGGGGTAATATAGGGGGGACGGGGGCCTCTCCCCCTTTCCAAATGAAGGTTTTAGAGGTATCTGAAGGGGCTCTGTGAGGTCTGGAGAAAATAAAACACTAATAAGGGCGAAAGAACTCAGAATTTTACCAATTATATTATTATCATTAAACCCCTTCACACCCAGATCTGTCCTTGGCCCTATAAAAAAATTGTATGTTGTCGAGCCAAAAAATAAGAAAAATCACATAATATACCCAATGAGTTAGTGGACAAGGATACTAAACATGTCATAGCTATAAAACATTGCTTCTAGTTCACTAAAAATCGTCTAATGGTACCCAAATTACAATGGAAATTACGTTCTGGGTTCTAATGTTACAAAGAGGTGGTTGTAAAGGGCGTAGGCAAGGTGTACGACAGTTCCCCGGGACATTTTTCCCCTGGACCTTTCCCCCCTGGAACATGTTTCCCCCTGGACATTTTCTCCCTAGCCATTTTTCCCTATTGGACATTTCCCCCCTGGGACATTCTCCCTGGGACATTTTCCCCCGGACATTTTCCCCCTGGACATTTTATCACTGGACATTTGTCCCCCCTGGACCATTTTTCTCCCCCTGGACATTTTCTTTCCCTGGGAATTTTCCCTGCGACATTGTCGCCCTGGGACATTTCCCTGGGACATTTTCCCCCCTGGACATTTTCTCCCTGGACTTTCCTCCCCTGGACATTTTCTCCCTGGACATTTTCTCCCTGGACAATTTTCCCCCCTGGACATTTTCTCCCTGGACATAATTTTCTCCTGGACATTTTCCACCTGGACATTTTCCACCTGGGCCATTTCTCCTGGACATTTTCTCCCTGGACAGTTTCCACTGCGACATTTTCTCCCTGGGGACATTTTCTCCCTGGACATTTTCTACCTGGGACATTTCCACCGGAAAATTTTCCGTCCCTGACATTTTCCACCGGACATTTCCCCTGGACATTTTCTCCTTGACATTCTGCCTTGAATTTTCCGCCTGAATTTTCTCCCTGGACATTTTCCACCTGGGACAGTTTTCTCCCTGGACATTTTCTCCCTGGACATTTTCCACCTGGACATTTTCTCCCTGGACATTTCTCCCCTGGACATTTCACCCCTGGACATTTTCTCCCCTGGACCATTTTCTCCTGGACATTTCTCCCTGGACATTTTCCACTGGACATTTTCCACCTGGACATTTTGCTCCTTTTTTTTTTTTTTTTTTTTTTTTTTTTTTCTTTTTTGGCTTTTTTTTTTTTTTTTTTGTTTGTTTTTTTATTCTTTATTTTCTCCCTGGACATTTTCACTGGACATTTTCTCCCTGGACATTTTTCTCCCGGACAGTTCTTCCCTGGACATTTTTCCCTGGACATTTTCCACTTGACATTTTCTCCCTGGACACTTTTCACCTGGACATTTCCCCCATGGACAGTTTCTCCTGGACATTTTCTCCCCCCCCTGGGACATTTTCTGCCTGGACATTTTCCAACCTGGAACATTTTCTCCTGGCATTTTCTCCCTGGACATTTTCCACCTGGACATTTGCTCCCTGGAACATTTTCCACCTGGAATTTACCCGGGACATTTTCCACATGGACATTGTTCTCCCTGGACATTTCCACTGGGACATTATTCCCCTGGACATTGTCTCCCCTGGAATTTTCTCCCTGGACATTTTCTCCTGGACATTTTCTCCCCTGGACATTTTCCCCCTGGACATTTTCTCCCTGGACATTTCTCCCCTGGGTACATTTACTCCCTGGACATTTCTCCCTGGACATTTTCTCCCTGGACATTTTCCCCTGGACATTTCACCTGGACATTTTCCCCCCGGACATTTTTCCCCCGGACATTTCTCCATGGACATTTTACCCTGGACATTTTCTCCTGGGAATGTTCCCCTGGACATTTTCTTCCTGGACATTTCTCCCTGGACATTTTCACCTGGACATTTTCTCCCTGGCACATGTTCTCCTCGGACATTTTCTCCCTGGACATTTCCCCCTGGACTTTTCCCTGGACATTTTCTCCCGGACATTTTCCCACTGGACATTTTCTCCCTGACATTTTCCCCCTGGACTTTTCTCCCTGGGGACATTTTCCCCTGCGACATTTTCCCGGACATTTTCCCCCCTGGTACATTTTCCCCTGGACATTTCTCATGAGACATTTTCTCCTTGGACATTTACACCCGACATTTATCCCCTGGACATTTTCTCCCTGGACATTTCTCTTGGGCATTCCCCCCCTGCGGACATTTTCCCTCCTGAACATTTTCCCCCCTGGACATTTTACCTCCAGGACCATTTTCCCCCTGACATTTTCCCTCCTGGACATTTTCCCCCTTGGACAATTTTCCCCTTTTTTTGGACTTTTCCCCCCTGGGACATTTTCCCTCCTGAACATTTTCCCCCCATGACATTTTCCTCATGGACATTTTCCCATCTGGACATTTCCCATCTGGACATTTCCCTCCTTGGACATTGTCCCTCCTGGACATTTTTCCTCATGGACATTTTCCCTCCGGGACATTTTTTTCCCTCCCTGGACATTTTCTCTCTTGGCCAATTTTCCGCTCCTGGACATTTTCCCTCCTGGATATTTCCCTCCTGGACATTTTCCCTCCTGGACATGTCCCTCCTGGACATTTTCCCCCCTGGACATTTTCCCCATGGACATTTCCCTCCTGGATATTTTCCCACCTGGACATTATCCCTCCTGAACATTTTTTCCCTGGACATTTTCCGTCCTGACATTTTCCCATTTGGGACATTTCCCCCATTTGACATTTTCCCTCTGGACTATTTTCCCCCCTGGACATTTTCCCATTTGGACAATTTTTCCCCATTTGGGACATTCTTCCTCTGGGACATTTTAGCCCTTGGGACATTTCCCCCTGGACATTTTCCCCACTTGGACATTTTCCCCCTTCGGACATTTCCCTTCCTGGACATTTTCCCCTGAACATTTTCCCCCCTGGACATTTTCCTTCCTGGACATTTTCCCATTGGGACATTGTCCCCCCTGGACATTTTTCCATTTTGGACATTTCCCCTTGGACCAATTTTCCCTCTTTGCGGACTGTTCCCTCCTGGACGTTTCCCCCTGTAATTTTCCCCCTTAGGACATTTTCCCCCTCGGACATTTTCCCCCTCTGGACATTTTCCCCCTTGGACATTTTCACCCCTGGACAATTTTTCCCCCTTGGGAGCATTTTCCCTACTGGGACATTTTCCCTCATGGACATTTTCCCTCCTGACATTTCCCCCCAGCCCCCCCCACTCCTGGACATTTTCCCCCTGGGACATTTCCCACTTCGGAACATTTTCTCCTTTGGACATTTCCCCCCCTGGACATTTCCCCCCCTGGACATTTTCCTCTTGGAACATTTTCCCTCCTGGGAACAATTTTCCCTACTGGACATTTTCCTCATGACATTTTCAACCCTGGGCATTCCACTTCCCCCCCCCCCCCACCTGTACATTTCCCCCTTGGCACATTTTTCCCTCCTGGACATTTCCCCTCCTGGACATTTACCCTCAGGACAATTTTCCCCCCCTCGGACATTTTCCCCTGGGCACATTTTCCCCCTTGGACATTTTCTCCTTTGGACATTTCCACCCCTGGACATTTTACCCCCTGGACATTTTCCCCTCTTAGACATTTTCCCCATTAGACATTTTCCCTCCTGGACATTTTCCATCCTGGATATTTTTCCTCTGGACATTTTCCCTCCTGGATATTTTCCATCCTGGACAGTTTCCCCCCTGGAATTTTCCACTCCTGGACTATTTTCCTCCTGGACATTTTCCCTCCCTGTCTATTTTCTCCCCTCTGGAATTTTCCCTCCTGGACATTTTCCCTCCTGGACATTTTCTTATTTGGACATTTTCCAATTTGGACATTTTCCCCCCTGGACATTTTCCCTCTTGAACATTTTCCCATTTGGACATTTTCCCATTTGGACATTTTCCCTCCTGGACATTTTCTTTCCTGGCCATTTTCCCTCCTGGACATTTTCCCTCCTGGACATTTTCCCTCCTGGACATTTTCCCTCCTGGACATTTTCCCTCCTCGGATACTTTTCTCTCTGGCCATTTTCCCTCCTGCGACATTTTCCCTCCTGGCCATTGCTCTCCCTGGCCATTTTCCCTCCTGGACATTTTCCCTCCTGGACATTTTCCCTCCTGGACATTTTCCCTCCTGGACATTTTCCCTCCTGGACATTTTCCCTCCTGGATATTTTCTCTCCTGGCCATTTTCCCTCCTGGACATTTTCCCTCCTTGCTATTTTCTCTCCTGGCCATTTTCCCTACTGGAAATTTTCCCTCCTGGACATTTTGCCTCCTGGACATTTTCCCTCCTGGACATTTTCCCTCCTGGACATTTTCCCTCCTCGGAAATTTTCCTCCTGGGGACATTTTCCCTCATGGACATTTTCTACTGGACATTTTTTCCTCCTGGACATTTTCTCTCCTGGACATTTTCTATCCTGGCCATTTTCCCCGGCATTTTCTCTTCTGGAAATTTTCCCTCCTGGACATTTCCCTCCTGGAATTTTCCCCCCCTCACGCCTGGAATTTTTCCCCCTGGACATTTTCCCTCCTGGACATTTTCCACCATGGACATTTTCACCTTCGATATTTTCCTCTTTGGACATTTTCCCCCTTGGACATTTTTCCATTTGGACATTTTCCCCCTTGGGACATTTTCCTCTTGGACATTTTCCCTCCTGGACATTTTCCCCCCTGTACATTTTCCCCCTTGGACATTTTCCCCCTTGGACATTTTCCCCTGGACATTTTCCCCCTGGACATTTTCACCCCTGGACATTTTCCCCCTTGGACATTTTCCTCCATGGACATTCCCTCATGGACATGTTTCCCTCCTGGACATTTCCCCCTAGGACATTTTCCCCCTGGGACATTTTCCCACTTGGACATTTTCTCCTATTGGACATTTCCCCCCTGGACATTTCCCCCCCTGGACATTTCCCTCTTGGACATTTCCCTCCTGGACATTTTCCCTCCTGACATTTTCCATCTGGACATTTTCCCCCCTGGGCATTTTCCCCCTGGACATTTTCCCCCTTGGACTTTTCCTCCTGGACATTTCCCCTCCTGGACATTTCCCCTTCAGGAAATTCCCCCCATGGACATTTTCCCCCTGGACATTTTCACCCTTGGACATTTTCTCTTTGGACATTCTACCCCTGGACCATTTCCCCCCTGACATTTCCCTCTTAGAACATTTTCCCTCTTAGAATTTTCCATCGCTGGACATTTTCCCTCCTGGATCTTTTCTCTTGACATTTTCCTCCTGGATATTTTCCCTCTGGACATTTTCCCCCCTGGACATTTTTCCCTCCTGGATGATTTTCCCTCCTGGACATTTTCCCCCCTGGATATTTTCCCCCCTGGACATTTCCTCCGGACATTTTCCCTCCTGAACATTTTTCCCTCTGGACTATTTTTCTTATTTGGGACATTTTCCAATTTGACATTTTCCCCCATGGACATTTCCTCTTGAACATTTTTCTCCATTTGGACATTTTCCCATTGGACATTTTACCTCCTGGAACATTTTCTTTCCTGGCTCATTTCCCTCCTGGACATTTCCCTCCTGGACATTTCCATCCTGGACAGTTTCCCCATGGACATTTTCCCTCCTGGATATTTTTCTCCTGCCATTTCCTCCTGGACATTTTCCCTCCTGCATTTTCTCTCTGGCCATTTTCCTTCCTGGAATTTTTCCCTCCTGGACATTTTGCCTCCTCGGAACATTTCCTCCTGGACATTTTCCCTACCTGGACATTTTCCCTCTGGCCATTTTCCCTCCGGACATTTTCCCTCCTTGCTATGTTCTCTCCTGGCCATTTCACGTGCTGAAAATTGTCCCTCCTGGACATTGTTTGCCCTCCCTGGGACATTTCCCTCCTGGACATTTTCCTCCATGGACATTTCCCTCTCTGGGACTGTTTCACGCTCCTGGACATTTCCTCCTGGACCTTTCTTCCTGCCTGACATTTTCCCTCCTGGAAATTTTCTCTCCTGGACAGTCTCTCCTGGCACAATTTTCCCTCTTGACATATTTCTCTTTCTAAGGACATTTCCTCCTGGAACATCATGGTCCCATATGGGGACATTTTTCATCCTGGACATTTTCCCGTACTGAGACAATGTTTCCATCCTGGACATTTTCCCACCTGGACATTTTCCACTTCGATGATTTCCCCTTTGGACATTTTCCCCTTGGAATTTCCATCCTGGACATTTTCACCCCACTGGACATTTTTCTCCCCTTGGACATTTTCCCCCCTTGGACATGTTTACCCCATGATGTGACATTTTCGCTCACTGGAAGTACACTTTACGCTATACTCTGGACATTGTTCCTCCTGGACATTTTCCCCCCTGGACATTTTCCCACTGGTGACATTTTCCCCCTGGCATTTCCCCTGGATCATTTTCCCTCCTGGAGAACATATCGACTACCTCCTGGACATTTCCCTCCTGGACATTTCCACCCTGGACTTTTACCCCCTTGTACATTTCTCCTATTGGACATTTCCCCCCGCTGGACATTTTCCCCCCTGGACATTATTCCCCCCTGGACATTTTATCCCCTCTTGGACATTTTCACTACTGGACATGTCCCTCCTGGACATTTCCCCCCTAGGACATTTTCCCCACTTGGAATTTTCCCTCCTGGACATAGTTATTCCCTTCTTTGGACATTCCTCCTGGACATTTCCATCTTGGCATTTATCCCCCCTTTTTTTCCTGGGGGGGGATATTTTTCCACAACTGAGACATTTCCCTACTGGACATTTTCCCTCCTGTTTCTAAAAATTTTCAATTTGACATTTTCCATTGGACATTTTCCCTCCTGGACATTTTCTCTCCTGGCCATTTTCCCTCCTGGACATTTTCCCTCCTGGACATTTTCCCTCCTGGACATTCCTCCGGACCCATTTTTCCATCCTGGACATCTTCCCTCCTGGCCATTTTACCTCCTGGACATTTTCCCTCCTGGGACACCCCCTTTTTCCCCATTGGACATGTTCCCTCCTGACTTTTCTCTCCTGGCATTTTCCCTCCTGGACTTTTCCCCCCTGGACATTTCCCCCGGCTGAACATTTCCTCTTGGACATTTTCCCTCCTGGACAATTTTTTTCCCTCCTGGACATTTTCCCCCTGGACATTTTCAAATTCTTTCCCTCTGGACATTTTCCCTCCTGGACATTTTCCCTCCTGGACATTTTCTCTCCTGGCCATTTTCCCTCCTGGCCCTTTTCCCCTGGACATTTTCCTCCTGGACATTTTCTCTCTGGCCATTTTCCTCCTGGACATTTTCCCTCCTGGACATTTTCCCTTAGGGACATTTTCCTCATGGACATTTTTTTCCCCCTGGACATTTTCCCTCCTGGACATTTTCCCCCCTGAAATTTCCCTCATGGATATCTTCCCCCCCTGGACATTTTCCCTCCTGAACATTTTTTTCCCAATGGCATTTTCCGTCCTGAACATTTTCCCCCCATTTTCCTCCTGGACATTTTCCCATTTGGAACTGTTCAAATGTGGACATTTTCCTCCTGGACATTTTCCTCCTGGACATTTTTCCCCTGGACATTTTCGGCCTTGGACATTTTCCCCCCTGGACATTTCCCCTTGGACATTTTCCCCCTTGGCACATTTCCTCCGGACATTTTCCCCTCTTAACCATTTTCCCCCTCGGACATGTTCCCTCCTGCGACATTTTCCCATTAGGACATTTTCCCCCATTGGACATTTTCGCTCCTGGACATTCCCTCCTGGCCATTTCCCCCTGGAAATTTTACCTCCTGAGACCATTTCCTCCAGGACATTTCCATTTCGGACATTTTCCCTCCTGGACATTCCAATTTGGACATTTTCCCCATGGACATTTCCCTCTGGACATTTTCCCTCCTGGGCCATTTTCCCCCCTGGACTTTTCCCTCCTGGGACATTTCCCCAGGACATTTCCCATTTGGACATTTTCCACTTTGGACATTTCCCTCATGGGGGACATTTTCCCTCCTAGAACATTTTCCCTCTGGACATTTTCCCCTTGGACATTTTCCCTCCTGGACATTTCCCTCCTAGACATTTTCCAATTTGCACATTTTCCCCCTTGACATTTTCCCTCCAGGACATTTTCCCTCCTAGACATTTTCCATCCTGGACATTTTCCCCCTTGACATCTTCCCTCCTGGGACATTTTCCTTCCTAGACATGTTCCCTCCTGGACATTTGCCCCCTGGCGACATTTTTCCACTCCAGGACATTTTCCCTTGGAACCATTTTCCCTCCTGGGACCATTTTCCCCTTGGACAATTGTCCCTCCAGGACCATTTTCCCTCCTAGGACATTTTCCCTCCTGGACATTTTCCCATTTGGAATTTTCCACTTGGACATTCCCTCCTGGAATTTTCCCTACCTTGCCTGGGCATTCTCCCCCCCTGACTTTTCCCCCTTGGACATTTTCCCTACTAGGACATTTGTCTCCCTGGACATCTTTCCCATTGGGACATTTTCCCCCTTGGATATTTTCCCCTCCTGGACATTTACCCCCCTGGACATTTCCCCCCTGGACATTTTCCCCTTGGACATTTTCCCCCTGGACATTTTTCCCTTAGGACATCTTTCCTCCCTGACATTTCTCCTGACATTTTCCCCCTGGACGTTTCCCCCTGGAATTTCACCCTTTGGACATTTTACTTCCCTGACATTTCCCCCCCCAGACATTTTCCCCCCTGGACCTTTTTCCCCCTCTGGACCTTTCCTCTCCTGACAATATCTCCCCCTGACATTTTCCCCTGGACTTTTCCCCCTCTTGACCTTCTTATCCTGACAATATCTATCCCCCTGAACATTTCCCCCTGGACCTTTTCCCCCTATGGACTTTTACTTCCTCTGACCTTTCCCCCCTGACATTTCCCTGGACCTTTTCCCACTCTGGACCTTTTCTTCCTCTGACATTTCCCCCCTGACATTATCCCCCTGGACCTTTCCCCCCTGGACCTTTTCCTCCCCTGACATTTCTCCCCCTACATTTTCCCCCTGGACCTTCCCCCTCTGGACCTTTTCTTCCCGAAATTTCCCACCCTGACATTTTCACCTGGACTTTTACCCCCCTGACCTTTTTCCCCCTGGACATATTCCCCTGTGAACATATTCCCCAGTGAACATATTCCCCTGTGAACATATTCCCCTGTGAACATTTTCCCCCGTGAACATTTTCCCCTGTGAACATATTCCCCTGTGAACATATTCCCCTGTGAACATTTTCCCCCGTGAAAATTTTCCCCTGTGAACATTTTCCCCCCGTGAAAATTTCACCGTGAAAAATTTTCCCCTAGTGAACTATACCGCCTCGGGAACATAGTCCCCTGTGAACATATTCCCCTTGTGAACATATTCCCCCCGTGGAAAATTTTCCCTAGTGAACTATTCCCCTGTGAACATTTTACCCTGTGAACATTTTCCCTGTGAACATTTTCCCTGTGACAAACATATTCCCCGTGAACATATTCCCCTGTGAACTATTCCCCTGCGAACATATCCCCTGTGAACATATTCCCGTGAACATTTTCCCCTTGTGAACATTTTCCCGGTGAACATTTTTCCCTGTGACATTATTCCCCGTGAACTTTTCCCTGTGAACATTTCCCTCGCTGACATTTTCCCTGTGAACATATTCCCCTCAGTGCAACATATTCCCCTGTGAACATTTTCCCCTGTGAACATATTCCCCTGTGAACATTTTCCCCTGTGAACATTTTCCCCTGTGAACATTTTCCCCTGTGAACATATTCCCCTGTGAACATTTTCCCCTGTGAACATTTTCCCCTGTGAACATTTTCCCCTGTGAACATTTTCCCCTGTGAACATTTTCCCCTGTGAACATATTCCCCTGTGAACATATTCCCCTGTGAACATATTCCACTGTGAACATATTCCCCTGTGAACATATTCCCCCGTGAACATATTGCCCTGTGAACATTTTCCCCCGTGAAAATTTTCTCCCTCTATTAATTTATCATATAAAACGTATTTGGCAGAAGAAAGCGTGTCAGTAAAACTAAACGAACCTAACCAAAATACCTAACCTAACCTAAAATATTAACAGCAATGGTTTCAGTCAGTGTGTTAATATCATAAGACAGTGCTATCAAAAAATTCCAGGGGGGAAAAATGTCCACATGGGAAACTGTCTCGAGGGGATATGTCCAGGGGGTAATCTGACAGAGGGGGGGCGATGTCAGGAGGGGGGGAAATGTCAGGTGGGATAAATGTCCAGGGGGTGAATATGAGCGGCCCACGAGGAACACCTACTCGTATCATGTTATATCCGCCTTGACAGTGACTCCTTGGTTGTGTTCTCATCATAGATATTGTAATACTGTATATCCATAAGGTCACAGTGGGTTAGGTTTCATCACTTATTAATAATCTTCCTCCTTACACACACACACCCACACCCACACACACACACACACACACACACACACACCCACACACACACATACACACACACACACACACACACACACACACACACACACACACACACGAACTTTCAATCCTCCTACAACATTCTTACCCACCACATCCTTTCTAAAGTACATAACCAATGACCATTCCTTAAAAACATAGCCAGTTTTCTAATGATTCCTACTAACGTCCATATTCAATAACAACGCAGCACTAACATCATCTGACCTTCCACCTAAAATCTTCCTACTAACGTCCATATTCAATAACAACGCAGCACTAACATCATCTGAACGTCCACCTCAAATCTTCCTACTAACGTCCATATTCAATAACAACGCAGCACTAACATCATCTGAACGTCCACCTCAAATCTTCATTCACCTTTCATCAATGTCACAAGTATTGCAGACAAGTGAGTGGAGCAAGTTTAATTATTATAAATGTTAAGTGCACGAAATAATGAAACAACATATAACTCTTTAAGACTTAAGAAGCTTTCACCTAATTATCAAACGTCACCAGGCTACTACGTTTTCAAGGAATTAATGTCACTGAACTTCGTAGACAATTATATAAAGTACTAGCTAGTTACACATTTTTTTCTGTAATATTATATGATCACGATGGCTCTACATGCACCACAAATATCACAACACATAACTGTACGTAGTTAGTTTTCAGTCTTGGAGAAACATCACAGGGACATAAAGTCATTTACATAATAATGCAAGTCCTGTGATATATGATGTGTGTGTGTGTGTGTGTGTGTGTGTGTGTGTGTGTGTGTGTGTGTGTGTGGTGTGTGTGTGTGTGTATTCATCTAGTTGTATCATCTAGTTGTATTTTACAGTGTGGTGGGTGGGTGGGTGGATGGGTGGGTGGGTGGGTGGGTGGGTGGTGTGGGTGGGTGGGTGGTGGGTGGGTGGGTGGGTGGTGGGTGGGTGGGTGGGTGGGTGGTGGTGTGTGTGTGTGTGTGTGTGTGTGTGTGTGTGTGTGTGTGTGTGTGTGTGTGTGTGTGTGTGTATATGCGTGTGATATAATGACACTTCCTCATAGTTAACATGTTTTCCCTATTCTGATGAAATATCATATGTACTATGTAGGTACTGCCAACATGTTCATGGTAAGTAGTTGATATCACACACATACATTAGCTATTATACGTATTCACCTCGTATTCTTCTCGTTTTCACCTACTGAACCGCGGTAGCCTAGTATAACGGGCATTAAATTTTTTTTATATCCGCAGGTAACTGTCGCAATGATGTAAAGTAACTTGAATATTATGTTCCTTTTCATACAAAATAAATGGAAAAATCATCAACACTTGCCAATACATCCCCAAAATATATTCATATGATTTCTGATATATTTAGCCGTTTTTGCCTGATACTGACATTCATATTTGACGTGGGTTTTTTTCTTCCTGGATCCCAAATAAGACTGGGGTGAAGGTAAAATGTCAGTCATTCATACAAAACAATACATCAGCAAATACAATAATACAATGTACTACAGCAATACAATACAGCAATACAATACAGCAATACAATACAGCAATACAATACAGCAATACAATACAGCAATACAATACAGCAATACAATACAGCAATACAATACAGCAATACAATACAGCAAATCAATACAGCAATACAATACAGCAATACAATACAGCAATACAATACAGCAATACAATACAGCAATACAATACAGCAATACAATACAGCAATACAATACAGCAATACAATACAGCAATACAATACAGCAATACAATACAGCAATACAATACAGCAAACAATACACAATACAATACAGCAATACAATACAGCAATACAATACAGCAATACAATACAGCAATACATACAGCAATACAATACAGCAATACAATACAGCAATACAAACAGCAATACAATACAGCATACATACAACATACAGCAATACAATACAGCAATACAATACAGCAATACAATACAGCAATACAATACAGCAATACAATACAGCAATACAATACAGCAATACAATACAGCAATACAATACAGCAATACAATACAGCAATACAATACAGCAATACAATACAGCAATACAATACAGCAATACAATACAGCAATACAATACAGCAATACAATACAGCAATACAATACAGCAATACAATACAGCAATACAATACAGCAATACAATACAGCAATACAATACAGCAATACAATACAGCAATACAATACAGCAATACAATACAGCAATACAATACAGCAATACAATACAGCAATACAATACAACCAGCAAAAAAAGAAACATTACTGCGTGCATTCCCAGACCAAAACACTCAGCCAGACCAACTAACCAACCTAGTCTATTTTTACTGACAACGCTGCAAAAACAGCTATTTTTTTTATCTTGCCCAGTAACGTCTAATTACTTAAGGTGAAAACAATTATGTAAATTAACGAATGTATTATTTTGAGGCACAACATCCATCAGTCTTGAAAAAAGTCTGCTGTAAAATTCTTGAGTCTTTTCCGCTCCTATTAGTTTTCTTTCCTCTAGACTTTCACAGATCCCTTTAGATACCTCAAAACGTAGTAATTATAAAGTGTAGGAGAGATGCCCCCTACCCACCTAAATGATATCCCCCCTGCACCCCTTCCCCTAAACAATATTACTAACCTAACCTCACCAATAACCTCCAAGCAAGACCCTCTCCAACAATAAAACTGTTTTTGGTTAGGTGAGGCAGACAAGATTCATTTATTGTTCTCCTCGAACTGGCTAAACATCTACAAATATCAAATTAGGCAGGTAAATTGCCTAATCTAGGGATTTCTAGGAAAATCCCTGTTTAGGGAGTTTTCCCTAGATTTGTGTATACGGTACGTATTGTCATTTGGTTCTACTGCAGTTTAATACAATACAAGACACGTAGTTATAACCGTTTTCAACTTGTATTTCAGACCATTTTAAGTATTTCTAACCCCTAAATAAGCCGCCGGAAACGAATAATAACATAAAGGGGTCTGGAGGGGCGCAGTCTTCCCTCAGTTAGGTTAGGTTAAGTAATCTATGCCCAGGTTAGGTTACTAGTTCATTATACGGGGAATATTGAGTTAATGCTAGCCTACTCATTTCGAGACACCGACTTTTATTTCAGGGTAAAATAAGATGCTTTTCCATATCGAGATGAAATGAAAAAAAAAGAACACAAAAAAGTGACTTTTTTTCTATTCAAAGTCAAATAAAAAATAAGCCAACCACCGTTGTCCACGCTAGCGACGTCACGTGGGGGGGGGGGGAGCTAAAGTGACTACTGGGACATAATTGTATGCTTTGTCTAAGATTTGACTAATGAATTTTTTTTATTTAACCTAACCCAACCCAGCCTAACCTAACCTAACCAAGACTAATTTAATCATGAGCTAAAGTTACTACTGGGCTATAAATGTATGTTTCATTTAAGATTAACTAATTAAATTGTTTCATTAAACTAACCTAACCTAACCCAGCCTTACCTAACCTAACCACGACTAATTTAATCATGTTTAATATATCACATCATTATTATAACCCATTGGTCACTTCAAGCTCTACCCCTCAATTATACATTTTCACTCCAAGGCCAGTGCCAGGGTAACATTCAAAGGGGTGAGTTGTGGCACCCGGCACACCGGCCCATACACTTTCAACATCAATATATTCAAGGGTTAAGATTCGTTATATCGCCCCTGCCATATCTCGCTTACTATCTTATGAAGGACTAATCTTTTGTCATACACGTCTTCTACTAACCTTCAAACCTCTTGGCAAGCTGTTACTTTGGTCAAAATCACGGACAAAAATAATCTAATAAGAATAAATGGGTGCAACTCCGCCGTCGCCATCAGCAGCACCGCGGGCCAACCCCTCCCTCACGTACAGCAGCCAGGCTAGGTTAGGTTAAGGTTAAGGTTAGGTTTAGTTTAGTTTAAAATAAAACTAAGCCTAACCTTAACCTTAACCTATGTAACCTACCCTCGCTGCTGTCCGTGAGGGAGGGCTGGGAGAGGCGCCCATCCCGCGGTCTAGACTGCGCTGATGGCGACGGCGGAGTAGCAACTTATTTTATTCTTATTAGATCATTTTGTCCGTGATTTTGACCAAAGTAACAGATTGCCAAGAGGGTTGAAGGTTAGTAGAAGACGTGTATAACAAAAGTTTAGTCCTTCATAAGGTAATAAGCGAGATAAGGCAGGGCGATAAAACGAATCTTTACCTATTCAAGCTTCTCTAAGTTTCCCTATGATATTTAGTTACATTACATTCAACAACCAGAATAGTACAAATAAATGTAAGTATCAACCTTAGGTAACTCAATAACAATAACTCAATATTATCCCAGAATACTTAACCAATGTCTATATATTGCATGAAACTGCACTTTTGGTGGTGATTTTGATTATTTTTGAGGAGCCATAAATCAGCTGTATTTGCTTCCCCCACCCAAAAACCCCGGTTTCCCACTAGTTCCCCAGGCTTGTTGGCTATAGGGGGAAGAAGATAGGGATGGAGGACTTCTTCAGAATGACCAATACTACAAACACACTGTTGGAAATCAGCAGAAATAACAACATACAAAGGAAACAAAACATTAACCTTACCGTGTCGTCAGCTGAAGGATGGATGGCTTGTGTGGTGACTGTCTCACGGCTCGTCACTCTTTGCTTATTTCACGTTATATGCACGCATTAGACACACCCACACATGCACACATAACAGTATAACACTTTCTTGTATTCATAAGAGGATCATGTCACACTGGCCATTACACACAATCACTATAAATAACGATAACACGAGAAAATTGACTGGCTTGTGGGGCGCCTGTCTCCCGGCTCGTCAGTCGTCACTCGTCACTTTGCTTATTTCACGTTGTATGCATGCGTCAGACACACCCATACATGCACACATAACAGTATAACACTTTTTTGTATTCATAGGAGGGTCATGTCACATTGGCTATCACACACAATCACTATAAACAACGATAATACGAGAAAATTGACTGGCGTATGTCCCAGGCTCCCAGTTCAGTTCAGTTGTTGGTCGGGAGTCAGGCCTTTTTCAACGGCACTCCCTGACGTGTTTCTTCTTGCTGTCTGGGTCTTTAATTTGTTTTCTTCTCTTATTATATCTTATTAGTTTCTTTCTTTTTCTTTCTTCTTATTTTCTCTGGTCATCCAAAAACTGTTGATTGTTCTTTTTGTTTCTTCCACCTTCCCCCCTCCTAACAAATACTCCCCCACTATATCCTCTTCCTCCTCTAAGTCAGGTTGTTGTAGCCTCACACTTTTCTTTCTTTCATTACTGTATGCTGGGCACCATAGCAGAAAATGTTTTAAGTCCTCCTTTTCCGCCCCACTCCCGCCTCACGACGCGCTGAGACGATAGGTAAACAAATCTCCACAAGCAAGCTATCAAGCAAACATAAGAGCATCGTTACAGTTATATAAACGCGATGCATTTAATATCAAATACCCTTCTGTTTACTAATCCTTAACCCCCTAGAGGCCCAGAACGTAATTTCCATTGTAATTTGACCACCATTAGACGATTTTTTAGTGAATATAAGCAATGTTTTATAGATATGACCTGTTTAGGTACATGAACTTTCGTTTACTTTAATCTATTTATTGATTTTTTTTAAACCATCATGTGGCAGAAAAAGATTAATTCTTTAAAGTAAATACCACATGGGCACAAGGATTCAGTCACTTATATACGCCAAGTCCCCAGCTGTTGTGGAGTGGTGTTTGGTGTTTCAAGGGAGTTGTTTACGCCGCGTTAGTGATGAATATCGTTTCATAAAACAGTCATATCCCAGATTTACATTAACCGTTTGTGATAATCGTGTGAAAAGAGAGATAACTGAATATCGTAGTGCGTTATAATGTACTTGACTTGAGTGGTGTTAAAGAAAATACTGGATCGAGCAGCAAATAAGTAAGTTTTATTCCTCTTATAACTACCCGCAACAGCCTATTTGTGAATGCAACCCAGATTAGTCAACCCAGACTATAATAAGTTACCCAAATCAACCCACCAAGACCAGCCCAGCCTACCCATACTAACCTATCCATGTTTCTATTCAATCACTTCCCTGTTATCTGAGACCCTGACTAATTTTTCCCGGCCAAGTTTTAGCGCTTTTTCTGATGGAGATACAGTGTTTTTAATGGAAACGGCGACCATAAAATTCGGTGATGAATTTTTTTTTTTTTAACTACGGGTTTCCGGAAAATAAGACTATCTCCATTAAAAAAACATCCATTTTTTGCCAGGAAAAATGAGTCAGTGTCTTTGAAAATGACCGCTAAGTCCTCGTCCATTATTACCCCTGAACCTAACCAAACGCGTAAGCAGAGTGTTTGCCCATAATCACTAACATTATATTGGAGTTAATACTCTTGTTTTTTGGTCTAATTCGTGGGGGGTCTGCTCTATAGAATTTCCATCGCAAATTAATACTTTTCGAGAAATGGAATATACGTATTAACGCGTGTTTAATTAAGTCTGCCATGACTGTATGCAGTGTTGCCAATGTTGCTCTGCCTAGTTACTTCTCTTGAACGCCTCTAACCAGGATATTTTCTCGAAAACTATTAATTTCCGACGATAATGTTATAGAGTAAACTCCCCACTAATTGGACCAAGGAATATGAAGAATGTTTCGAAAATAATGTAAGTGATTAGGGGCAAACGGTCCAATTATGCCAACTAGCCCAACCGTACCTTCTAGCCCACCCGTACCTCTAGCCCACCCGTACCTTTTAGCCTACTCGTACTAGCCAATCCAAATTAGCCTACCCAAAGACTACTCTATGCTGGACTTGCTACTCGTTCCCCGCGCCAACCCGCCCATGACCAGTGGAGGCCAGTTTTGCGATTCCTGCCATTTTAGAACATCACCCCCATTTCCCTTCCTAAGGTTTACCAGTATATATGATATACGGTTATCTGCGTAAATGTTTGTTCTATAATATTATCAAATAAAAAACAGTAAAATACACTAAACAAATGCCTTTATGAGAGAGTGAAGAAATATGCATGACCTCAATATTTACTTAAACTCTTCGCCATTTAATATTTTGCGAGAAAACATTTTAGATGAAACATATCAATAGAAGGGGATTTTCATTAGCTTTCCATTGATATATTTTGTTTTCTGATAAATTAATTAGAACCATGCATAAATTAGCGTTAACTAAAAAAATAACATCATCAATCGGATCGGCAAGTAGAAAAGTGTTCCATGAATACAGTAGACTATGGCTTATCAGTATAAATGATACACTGTTATCTTCGTAAATGTTGGTTCTATAATATTACCAAATAAAAAACTGTAAAATACACCAGAGAAATTCCTTATGAGACTTGAAGAAATATGCATGAACTTATATTCACTTAAACTCATCGCCATTGAATATTTTTCGTGAAGACTTTTTACATGCAACATATCAATAGAAGCGGAATTTTATTAGCTTTCCATTGATATATTTTGTTTTCTGATAAATGAATTAGAACCATGCATAAATTAGCGTTAACTAAATAAATAACATCATCAATCGGGTAATTTTCCCGATAGATGATGTAATTTTTTTTGTTAACGCTAATTTATGCATGGTTCTGATTCATTTATCAGAAAACGAAATATATCAATGGAAGCTAATGAAAATCCGCCTCTATTGATATGTTTCATCTAAAATGTTTTCACGCAAAATATTAAATGGTGATGAGTTTAAGTGAATATTTCATGCATACTTCTTCACTCTCTCATAATGGCATTTCTTTAGTGTATTTTACAGTTTTTTATTTGATAATATTATAGAACAAACATTTACGAAGATAACGGTATATCATATATACTGATAAACCATAGAAGGTAAAAGGGAGTGATGTTCGAAAATGGCAGGAATCGCAAAACTGGCCTCCACTGGAAATAGCCCAAAATGAGTAGCAAGTCCAGTATAGAGTAGTCTTTGGCCTACCCTAACTAGCCTATCCAAATCAAATTAGCCTACTCAGACTAGCCTAACCAAACTAGCTTAGGTAAGCTATTTCTTTCCCGCCCTTATTAGTGTTTTTTTTTATCTCCAGACTTCACAGATTCTATCAGATACCTCTAAAACGTAATTATAAGGTAAGATAGAGATTCCCCCAACCCCCCTCCCCTAAACGACCCCATGGACCCTCCAAAAAATATTACAAAACTAACCTCAATATAACCTAACCTAACATCACCAATAACCTCCGTGGGAGACCTAAGGGCGGGAAAGGACTAGAATTTTACCAGGTTAGGTTAGATTATAATTGAGATTAGGTTAGTAATTTGTTTTTGGGGGTGAGTTTTGCAAGGAGGTTATTGGTGAAGTTAGGTTAGGTTAAGTGAGGTTAGATTAGTAATATTTTTTGGGTGGGATCCAGGGGGGTCGTTGAGAGGGTGAAGGGGCATCTCTTCCCCACTATATAATTAAGTTTTGGGGGATCAAGTGAAGTGATTAAGTGGATTAAGTGAAGGGATCTGTGAGAGTATGGAGAAAAAACATTAAAAGAGGCAGCAAAGGACTCTAGAATTTTACCCTAGCCTGCTCAGACTAGCCTACTTAGCTAGCCTAACCTAACCAGCCTACACAAGCTGCTGCTGCGGGACATCTCAACGTAAGTACAAAGCTACGTTCCTGCTAATGATCAATCAATGTTGTAATTAACCTATTGCTTGGTTATGCTATTTCTAATTCAATACGGTGATTATGGAGATTAGTTACACGCTTGTAAATACCTCAAAGTGTCTTTTTTAAAAGTATTTTGATACTTTTTACATTCATCTTCATCATATCATGAAAATGAACATGCTTGACCAGGATTTGTTTCTGTCAATTTGAAGTATCAACCAACCTAGAAATTTATAGTGTACCCTATGTTTTTCTGGTGATTTTGGTAGTGATTGGATTGATTTTACCCATCATTAAATTTCAAACCCTCGTTTCCATGTTATGCCTCCACTTTCCTTCCCAAACAATCAAGGGGTCCCTTGGGAAATAAGAGTGTTTGTGGGTGGAGGGAGCATTGTAATAAATAATGAAATATTGCAGGTCTACATTGAATGTAGGACGTTTTGGCAAAACTAACCGTCTCACTATTCCTAGGTCTCTAAAAATACCTAACCTAACCTGACTTAACAAAACCTAACCTCAGCCTAACCTAACTTAATCTAACCTAACGGCCAAAACGTCCGTGGCCGAAATGTCCGGTTACCGTCTACATTAGTATACGGGGTGTAACACGAGTTTCTGCAAATATTGATACATGTGAAAGAACATGTAATTCTAAGCACAAAATATTCTATAACCATATGCTTTTTGAAGCTTCCTTTAGACGTGAGATGAAGTTAGAAAAATTAGCGCGGCCAGTAATTTCACCATGGCAGGCGGTTGCCGTTCGGTGACATTTTGAATGATTTAATCATAATGTTTACTAGTAATGGAGCATTACATTATCTTATAACAACACAATTGGTATTAATGGACATGTTATTACTAAATAAGCAGTACATGAGAACAGCAGGGCTGTAATAAACAATACTGTAAAAGATTACATGGCATCGTGTCAGGGAAGGGTAGGATGGCACACGTGACTCAGCTGATCGGCGTGAGGCCTCGCAGCCTAGTCCCTCCTTCCTTCCCCGCCCCGACGCGTTGCCACTTAGCCTTTTACAGTATTGTTTAATACAGCCCTGCTGTTCTCATGTACTGCTTATTTAGTAATAACATGTCCATTAATACCAATTGTGTTGTTATAAGATAATGTAATGCTCCATTACTAGTAAACATTATGATTAAATCATTCAAAATGTCACCGAGCGGCAACCGCCTGCCATGGTAAAATTACTGGCCGCGCTAATTTTTCTAACTTCATCTCACGTCTAAAGGAAGCTTCAAAAAGCATATGGTTATAGAATATTTTGTGCTTAGAATTACATGTTCTTTCACCTGTATCAATATTTGCAGAAACTCGTGTTACACCCTGTATAACAAAATATTTTAAACAGGTTATTGACCTTTATGGGTCATTATGATAACATTGGAGGGGTAAAACGTGTTGAGTTATTTATCAAGATCTGTAGAGGGAGGACAAGTACTATAAACCTTGTGTCATGTGTGTGTGTGTGTGTGTGTGTGTGTGTGTGTATGTGTGTGCAGATCAAAATTCTTATCTATACAGACCACTGCATATTGGTCTAATAAAAACACCTCTAGTGAATCCTGATCCCTAAAGGTGTACAATGCATCATTTCTCGCCCACAATGCCACTATTCATTTCTTAAGTGCGGGTCAGAGGTTTGTGTGTCCAGGAACAAAGCCACATCACACATATGAGTTTTGACGTCCATCATCTTACATTTTATGAGTCAGTTGATCGACCTCCTACGTTGAAAAGCGGACTATTTTGCTACCATTGGGTCATTTAGATCTATTATACGCAGGACAGGTCTATGGGTGTCAGTGAATCGTCTGCCAAGCGATTGCAATGCTAGGTGGCAGCTGGTTTCTTTATACGCCACGATTATTGTGCTGTCGGTGATTGAAGACTCAGTATCCCAGCTGTAATCTACGTTAGTTGTAGTTTTTCACATTTCACCTTTCGCCATCATGAGCTCAAGACTATTAGCTAACAATGCTGGTGGTAAGTAGCGGATCTGTGACTCCTGACAATGCACACACACACACACACACACACACACATACTGTGACACGCATCAATAAATTAATAAATAGTAATTTCTTGCCACCTAGCATACTCTACACAGACTACACTACAGTCTACAGTATAATGCAATGCACAGTATACTCTAGTATAATGCGAATGATGTCAAGAACGACGAATTTTATGTGGTAATCTCCGTGAATTTGACCGTTTCTGCGTCTGATTTCACCCTTTCATTCCCTAAATTACGCCACTTAAATAGGTCGGTTTCAGAATGCGAGGCCATCAGACTTGTCAGAAGGGGGTGGAGGGATGTAAGGGTGAAGCACCTCTCCCGTCCTTGACGCTTTAAAGGCGTGTGCTGCTGGACTCCGTCGTTCATCGTTACCTGAACTTGGCCGCTGCTGTTAATCATACATGGGAATTGAAAGCGACGGTAATGTTCTGCCGGTGCCGTACATGCAGTTTGGCAAGTGTAGTGAGAGTGCAGTGACCTCATGTAAAGGCTTATGAAAGAGGCTTAAAGGCATTTTACTGAAACAATCCTTTTTTTCATGACTCTTTTCTCCTTTTTATGTCTAAATAAAAGGAAAACATTGTTATTTCGTTTACATCATTTTCGTGCCCATAACAGACAATGGTTTCAGGCTATGTGGGTGTGTGATCACGCCATCCGAATAGTGATTTGTTAGCGAATTCACGCACAGCTTGACACACACCTTGTAAATTCAATTAAGGCCTTAATTAAGATAATCTCGCCTGGTAACTCACGCATTACGCAGAGAAACTTTTTCCCGTGCAAAGGTCTCATGTTATTGTTTAATAATATTATGTTATATGTTTAACGTTGATAGCTCATAAAATCACAGGAGCACATACGTATATTATGAAGGTTATACTGAAACATTTTCTCAGGAATCCTTGACACCATCGGTTTATAGTCAGTGTGTTCGACAAAATCACCGGGGAACACCTTGCCACCCAGCACCTTGCCGGAACGTGTAAACTGTTCAGGAGCAGGTGACACGAAGGTTGATGTTGGTTACACTTTTGAGCACACGTCGTACTCCCTTTGGCCTCCAACCCCTGCCTGCCTGTGACCCCCTTCCCCCCTCCAATCCCCTGCATGCCTGTGATCCTCTCCCCCCCATCCCCTGCCTGCCTGTGGCCCCCTTCCCCAGGTGACATAACACAGGCGAGGCGGTGATTATCTTAACCTAGATTTTAATGCAGTGATTGTGTTCGTGTCTGCCTCCCTTCCCCTCCTGCATGACAATAGCCTCGGCTCTTTGTTTAGGGACACACCTCATCCCACGGCTCAGATTAAGGGGAGTCAAGGCAGACTTAAACATCGCGTCATTCATCAGCGGGAATGTGTAATGAGGGGGGCGGGGAGGACCGAATGATAGGCAGGAGTCCCTCGCCTCGCCACCTCACCTGTCTCACTTCCCTGCCTCAAGGCGTACATCAAGGCGTTGATTATTGTCTTAATGTCAGTTTTTTCTTCTTTTCTTTCTTATCTAATCATGCGGATAGAGGCAGGTTGGTCGTGGATGTAAGCAGCGTGTTCCAACCTCTTCATATTTTTATTTATTCCATGTGTTTCTGTCACTTGAAGTCGTATGTTAGTTTTGACTGTGATGTTTTTCCTTGCATTCCTACATCACCCACCTTCAGTTACACAGTCAACATTGCATAACAATACTCTGTACATAATTCCTTTCCCATCTTTCATAAGCTGACCTATGTATTACACCTCAAACACACGGCCTCATCACTTTGCCTCGCCCTAACATCTCCCTGAGCCCAGCTTCACTCCAGCCCTTTACTAAACTTTTACTTTACTTTACTTTAATTTACTTTATTTACTTTACTTTACTTTACTTTAACCTCCTTCCCGTACCTGTGATACTGGACGGCCATGGCAACTGTGTGCTCTGCCAGCCACATAACGAGGCCTGTTTGGACGAATGAGCCAGACGTAAACAGAGCCACGTGGCCCTTCCGACCCTGACACAAATGCACGCCACGCCATCACAGCATTCCAGCTACCCGACCCCTTCCCCCATCACCACCACCACCTCTTCCCCCCTCCACCACCACCACCACCTCTTCCCCCCTCCACCACCACCACCACCTCTTCCCCCCCTCCACCACCACCACCACCTCTTCCCCCCTCCACCACCACCACCACCACCTCTTCCCCCCTCCACCACCACCACCACCTCTTCCCCCCTCCACCACCACCACCACCTCTTCCCCCCCTCCACCACCACCACCACCTCTTCCCCCCTCCACCACCACCACCACCTCTTCCCCCCCTCCATCACCACCACCACCTCTTTCCCCCTCCATCACCACCACCACCTCTTCCCTCCTCCATCACCACCACCACCTCTACCCCCCCTCCACCACCACCACCACCTTTCCCCCCCCTCCACCACCACCACCACCTTTTCCCCCCCTCCACCCCCCCCCCCACCCCCACCCCCCATCACCACCACCACCACCACCTCTTCCCCGTAACTAGCCGCGCGATTAGAATAGATTTACCGAAGATTTATAAGATCAGGGTGCCTTAGTGTTAGTATTTTTATTCCTTGTTTTTGGTGTGTTTTTTTAATGTGAGTAATTGGGGCTATGTTATGCTTGCGTGACACAGCTTGGTGGCTTTGTAAATTAACTGCTTGCGTCTGTCTAGTGTGCCAGATCTGTCCCCAGCACATTAGTAGTTCCTTGAGATTTAATCTAAAGAATACATAGATAATTATATATAATCGTCCTCTCTGCCAAGGCGTGACTTAACAGAGCAATCATTCTTGGCATCGTTAGTCAAATATATTACCCGACACTCTTGACCCACTTTGTCGCGTATACAATGCATCATTAAAATGTAAACTGTCCTTGTCCTTCATAAATCAATCATAATATAGGAGAAATAATTAGTTTGGATGAAAATATGATATTATTTAAGAGGAGCGTCTGGCAAAATAGTGACTGTGCCATAGCTAAAGACATTAATTTTCATTGAATACCTGTGAAATCTATAACATGAGTTAGTGGCATTACATACATCAAAATCATGCTCCAAATCCCTATCCACCCCCTTTTTCCCCCCCTTTCCCCCCCTCAATTTTTTGAAAATATAAAATCTCCATTATTTTTTCCCCAATCGATTTCAATTTAGCATAGATGAAAAGATTTATTGTTTCTGTTCAAAACAATGTAGAGATCAATCTGTGTTTTTCTTTTGTTAATGTTTAAAAAAAAAAAATAATAAATATGCCAAAAAATGCCAAAAATTTGAGTTCATAGATATGAACAAAACTCTCCATTAGTTTGAAGAACAATGATTTATGTTGTTTCTAGTTTTTGTTTCACAAAAATTGGCTGAGATTGATTTTTGAAAACTCATAAACCTTGTTTTGAGATACGGGTCAACAAAATTTGTCAATCAGTCGCACACCTGGGGGGAGATGCTCGAAAGAGTTACGGGCCCGTAAGTATTACCCTAGGGGACTTTTACCTCGTAGCGCCTCAAAGGGAGATGCTCAAACTGTTTTCTCACTTGGTACGGGACCGCGAGGCTAAGGGTGGTCGGGAGCACCCTTAACTCCCTAAGGGAGTGAAATTTGAAGCGACAAGACATAAACAAACAATAAATTACAAGTTGTATCACTATATTTTATGTTTATTGTGTATTATAGAGCCATTTCATGCTTGCCTGTTTGAAATGTGATGTGTTTATTGCATCATTGACTCCATATATATCATATTTAACATACAATACCTATACTTGTAATAAATTCATATCAGGGCAAACCTATATATTAAATATATATATCGGTCGACTTCTTGAATCAAAACGTATAGTTCATCATACAAGTTTGGCCGCTATAATGATCCGGTGGTGGTGGTGGTATCAAATGTCTGACGTACTAGTACACACGCACGTATACACACAAGCAAGGATATTATAAAGTTATACTATCCTTGCACACAAGTGTCACGTGTGTCACAGTGAGGTGTTAGCCCCCCCGTGTGTCTTGTCTGACCTAAAGGCGCTATTACACGGGCACTTTTCTGCTCAGTGAGCAGCTGCTCACTGAGCAGATTTCACTGAGCTGCTCAACGAAACTATTACACGGTGATCTGTGTTTTGATGAGCAAAATGCATACAGACCTGAGTGCGGTTATGATACAACTGATCATGGCGCTTCCTAATAAGCGGTGCTTGTTGTAATGGAGATAGCTTTATTTTGCGCAAAAAAAAAAAAAAAAAAAAAAAAAGTATACATTGTGGTTAAAGTTAGGTTAGGTTTCATTACAACCAATAAGGTTAGGTTAGGTTTCATTAAAACCTTTAAGGTTAGGTTAGGTTTCATTAAAACCTTTAAGGTTAGGTTAAGTTTCATTAAAACCTATAAGGTTATGTTAGGTTTCATTATTAAAAAAAATAATTGTGTGGGGGGGGGGGGGGGTTGCGCAAAATAAAACTATCTCCATTAGAACAAACACCTATTGCAGGCCAAGAAAAAATAGTTGGTGTCTCTGAAAACGACCGCGAAACTCTCGTCCATTATTACCAAAAGTTGTTTCGTAGTCTATATGAAACCATAGTCGTTTCGTACACTCAGCGCAGAGTTTAACTTGACTACTAGAGTTACGAAACGACACCAGGTATGAACGAAAATACTCAAAATCAGTGTACGAAACTAACTACTTTCAATTCAATATACCTAATTAAGAAAGGTTTTTTGATTAGGCCAAAGGTTTTTGATTCATTTAAACTTCCGGTAATCCCCGAGAGTAGCTTCTATGGACCACTGTGGCCCGCGCCGTACCCATGGCCGCGGCGGTACGGGGCTGACGCCGTTATAGTGGACGAGAACTACGCGTTCGCTCTTTAGGTCAGACACACACACTTGGGGGCTAACACTGCACTCTTAGCCTCTCTCGCTTTACCATATACACCACACCTGTCACTACACACCTGTACGGCCTCGCAACACACCTGTCGCCTGTGTATCACCGTAAATAAATTACTTGGAAGGTCAGGCTTCTTAGGTATTGAGGGTGTATGTTTTCTTTTTTAATGTTTTTTTTAACAAATAAAGGGCTATATATGTTCCATATTGTAGGATGTGCCTGAACTAAGTCAATCAGTAATCTTTCCATCTCGTCTGTCCAGTCAGCAGGCATGTTGATGTCTTCTTGAGAGTTTTAGAAGAAAATGATCTTGCAATAAATAATATAGTCATCCACTAATTTCGGTCCTTTATAACAGAAAACGTTTTTGCTCACTCAAAATGACGAGCAAAAATAGCTTCGAAGTAGTTCCCTGTTTGCTCAACCAAACAGGCTTTCATTGAGCAAAATCCTCAAAACTGCTCACTGAGCAGAAAAGTGCCCGTGTAATAGCCGCTTAAAGAGCGAACGCGCAGTTCTTGTCCACTATAACAGAGTACCGCCAGGGCCACGGATACGGCATACGTACGGCGCGGGCCAGCAGTGGTCTATAGATGCTAATTTCGGGCACGCGGGACTCGAACCTATGATCAGCGCATCAAGGTATACCCTGGGTACGTCTCTGTAGTAATCAGCGGGAGAATATTACGCTGAAAGGCTAATATGGCAGCTATGTATTATCGTAACATTCTGGCGATAGTGAGCTAAAATCGGCCCTATTTCGGAAATCAGCCGATCTTAGCTCAACACCGGCAAACATAGTTTTTAGGTTTAGGTTAAGTTATGTTTAGGTCTGGTTTAGGTTAGGTAAGGCTTATGATAGGTTTGTGTTAAGTTTTGTAGAGTTATTTAGGTTAAATAAGCGTCCGCGGGACGATTTCCGAAAGGGGCCGATTTTAGCACAACAGCGGCATTTGAATTGTCTTTAAATTTATTTATCGGGCTCCCTGACAGCTGAGAGCATGATGATTGGCTAGATAAAGCCGCGTCATGCGAGGCGCTGCTCTGTGATTGGTCAGCAGAATTTCCCCACACATATCCCTAGAATATCCCTATATTCCCCACCCAGAGGCCACCGATAACCGTACGGGAGTGACGGCTCGGTACGAGCATCTCCCTCAGCCCACCCTCGTAAGGTTATTGTAGCCATACACTCGTAAGTTGTCCCTTACGAGGGATTTTCGAGCCTCCCTGCCCTGGACCATACATTTTGAGCCAATTTCAAGTATGGTATATATATATATTTTTTATTATTTCACATCTTTCGAAGAAACCCATTTGTTTACAGAATAGTTTATCCTGCTCCTAGCCCCCCTTCCCTTTCTCTCAAAATTGAAAGTCTTAAAAAAAAAAAAAAAAATTAAAGAAATGTCTAATGTCTGTTTAGAAAATACCTAGTAAAAATAATATAAAAAAAAACTTGTTATTTTAGTTTTTTTAGTGCCTTCCCATCTCTGAAGCCGTCCTCATGCTAATCTTCCGCTTTGAAGGGCGAAGCATGGCTGAAGCAGTCAAAAGACAGCGAGAAACTACTATAAAAATGGCGTGAGTAAAAGGCAAGGCCAGTCGTGGTAACACGACGCAACAGTTCACCGCCACTCTAGTCTTCCGTGAAAAGATACCAGACAGCACTAGACATGGACAGCTTTACTCTATTTTTGCTGGTGTTTGAGCTAGAAACATTATTGTAGGACTTTTCACATATACTCAATGCCAACGACAAGAGGGGGGGGGGGAAAAACAACAGCTCTAACTACGTAAATAATAGGAATTTTGCGCTAAAACTCCACTGCCATAAGCATATACTGCTTAAGGCAGTTTTCCATTACTCAGGAAAAATTTCAGCTATTTTCATTTTTCCCCGATTTTATTCAACATCTTTGCCAGATGCTCCCCTTAAATACGAAAGTGGAGCACCCGGTAACTCACAGAGCCATTCCCCCTGTGGTGGACACACGTCCCAAGACACGGCCGAGGTGCAGTGGGAAGGGGCATTGTGTTTAGGGAGCCTTTAGCAGGTCAATGCAGCAGCAACGGCAGCAGAAAAGGCCTCGTACAGCTGTTGCCGCCTCGCCGGCCTGCTGGACCACCGACTGACCAAGACTTATTTAGGAGGATGTTCTTTTATTAATAATACTGCGCGATTAATTTATTTCATGATATATGCTGGACTTCTCTCAGGTGACATTGTGTCATAATTTGTTGAATATTACACTAGGGCTGTGTTCAGTAAGGCAATGCGCACGGTGCGAATCGTGACGTCACCTTGCTTTTTGCTGTACGTATTGCTCTCCCGCATGGCAGCTTGAGGAGGTGGTTTGCCGCTGGGTTGCCAGCTCGCGCCACAATATGGTATGTAAACAAAGGATAAAGGAAGCCTTTCCTCTTCTCTCTCCTCTTCTTGCCTCCTTAATATTTCATTTCCTGCTGCTATAACTGCTGCTGCATCAATTACAGGGACATCAACAAGTTATTCTGCGAGAATAAGAATAGCCACAGCGATAAATTTCGACAGAGCTCTGCTATCTTGGTAGCAATATGCTTTGTCATAGACCACTGTATACACAGTGGTCTATGGTTTTGTCAATCGTTCAGTAGGGGGGGGCGAGTTGTATTGCGGGGGAGGGCTTTTACTGAGCGCAGCCTAGTAAAACAGGCTGACTAGAGATGTGCACCGGTATCCGGTATACCGAAATACCGGTATTTTCTTGATACCGCACAACCCTATTTTTTTTTTAAACACCCACACACCGCCTGAGTGGGTTGGTGGAGAACTGCGCGGAGCTGGAGATAAATGAACTGTGAAAGGATGAGAACGGATGAACTGCGCATGCGCGGAGACGAATGTTTACTAACAAAGACTTGTTGATCAACAAAACCGGATCGCATTAAACACGTTACCGTGTACGCATCTTGTCGCGTGTCCCTGAATGTCCGAAAAGTGTTCTCAAGCCGGGGAGGGCATATTGTTTTATTTTTTCATAGGAAAAACATTTATGAATCGAAAAATGCGCTCTGCTTTTGTAATAGTGAAGTGAAGTACCATTAAATAGCCTGTATACAGTGATTCATGAGTAAATTTACGGGATACAGCATCTTGCTAATTTCAAACCAAAACTATTTTAACGTGCACCATAATCTTTCTTGTAAATCTCCAGCCATGTTGTGGAATGACGCCTGCGAATGCTTTTGCTGATAACAAGTTTTTGTCAGTAAACTCTTTGCCTCCGCGCATGCGCAGTTTGCGCCCCCCCCCCCCCCTTTTTTCTTGGTAAACAAAGACGGGTTGTCGGAGGACGCCTGGGAATGCCTTTATTGATCAACAAGTCTTGTTAGTACGCCTCCGCGCATACACAAATCGCGTTTTCTTTTGTTGCTAAACAAAGGTAGACTGCACTGAATACACAGACTGCTGGAAAGCGACACCGGCGTTCCATACCCGGCCCCCGCTCGTTCCCGAGGAATTTTAACTTACAAATATGGGCTGTTCCGGCCCTCTTTGAGCAAGGGGATGGGGGGGGGGGATGAGATTCCAGCATTACCCTAAGATCGGTCCTATGAGCTCCAAGCTCACTCCAGGAGGATAAAACTGGCTATCGCGAGTCCAGCTGGTGTGGACAAGACCGTGGTGATTACACACACACACACACACACACAGCACACAGCACACACAGCCTGAACGGCTTGGTGGGTTAGAGCGTCACGCGCCATACTGTGGTCCGGTGTTCGATCCCCGGCTCCGCTCGTACCCGAAAAAATTTCCACTGAAAAATTTGGGCGGTTTATGTCCTCTTTAAGCAAGAGGATGGGGGTGTGTGGTGTGTGAGGTCCCAGCATTACCCTAAAATCGGTCATAATGAGCTCCAAGTTCGCTCCGGGAAGGTGAAACTGGCGATCGCGAGCCAGCTCGCGTGGACAAGACCATGGGTGAATTACTCGTCACGTAAGAGGAGAAAATATCACCCTCATTTCTATATTTTTTCTCATCAAACTCGTATATTGGAAAACAAATAATGAAGGGAATGATGGGAAGAGGAATTCCTTATTTGATCCCCAGCCACGCACCAGGAGCAGCCACCACCACCTGCCATAACACACGAAAACACCACCTGGCACCCTCAGGTCATCAGGTACACCGCACGGTTGTCAGTAAATAAGGGAAGGGACGTAATTTGAGTCGCCTTATCCCTGGAGCCTCACTTACGTCATACACTTTTAATCATTGTAATGATGTGCGTCACCCTCTAGCAGAATTCTCGAAAGCACACACACACACACACACACGAAAACACACTCACGACAAGATTCTCTCTCTCTCTCTCTCTCTCTCTCTCTCTCTCTCTCTCTCTCTCTCTCTCTCTCTCTCTCTCTCTCTCTCTCTCTCTCTCTCTCTCTCCTCTCTCCCTTCTTNAGAAAAATCGGATTGGGGGGCGTGGGGAAAGTATTGAGCCAAACAGGTTTTGGATTTATTACCAGGAGTGTAAACACGGGCTGAATTTTCTAAACTTTTTGGGCTCATTTCAGACTCACCTAACTATGGGCGTTTTTGGTCTCCGTTTACGGGATGGATATGTCTGTTAAATCATGCAGAAAGGATGCCCAAAATTATTCAGGAATGCGTAACTTTAGTTATGAAGAATTGAAACAAAAATTTACACTCACTCGAGAGGCGTAGACTAAGGGGCGATCTGATATAATATTTTTAAGTGGATAAGGGATACAATATTGGCGATGTAGGAAAAGTTCTTAAGGTAGTAGTAAGCAGGGTAGAACGAGGAGTAACGGTTTTCAGCTGGATTTAAAAATGAAATTGGAAGAAACTGTGGTATAGTTAGATAGCAGGTGCAGCCTGGCAACCTTGTGCGGCAGCCCCTATGCCTGGCTACCACGAGTGTGGCCCGCTGGGCAGTCAGTCACACCGCCGCTTTAGCTTGTAAAGGCGTTCCCTATCGTTATCGTTCCCACTGTAAGCTATCACTAAAAATATATAACCTACTTAAAGTAACCTTGTGTTTCTGTGATCCCACTGGACTTAGACTGATCACGTTCGCACACGAACATGGGCGCAGTGAGTCACTAGTAATACAGTGACGGACGTTTTTTAGGGAAAAAATAAACGCCGACAGCCATTTTGTGTGTCTCAGCTTCTTTTAAAACCACCCCGCCCCCCGCAGTATTGGAAAGTTCTGCTTCTATGTGTAATCACGGTGCTAAGGGGCTATAGTGCTACTCGCGTGTGTACAGTGTCGGGTGTGTGCAGGTCGGGGCTACGTTTTGTGTAGTACAGAGTGGCTACGCTTTTTGTTGGTTTGTCCTCCCTTTGCCGGCCTCCTGGTCATACGGAGAGCCCGGGCGACAGACCTCCAAATCGTCTAAAAAGCAGCCAATGGCGCACTGTCGGGTCGGGCTGGAAACGCAGTCAGCACTGATACTCGTTGCCACCGGCCCCTTTCACTGCCCACCCCCCTAGGATAAGTACCCCGACACGCTCGCAAAGATTCAGATATTGGGTGACTTGTGTCACTGTATTTTTCATTACATCCGATTCGAGCTGTTGAAGCGTTGGATAAGTACTTTAAAAATATTTTGTACCACCATTTACCATGACAGGAACGAGAAAGAAAAACGAAGCAGACCCATTTTATCACCGCCCCTTTTTTCTCCTGGGCGGGGCCCGATGAGGGTGACGCTACATTTTCCACTTTTAAAACCCGTTGGTGTAGATGTCATTTCTCCCCCACCGCCCTCCGTCACGCCAGAAGACGTTTTTCCACCGCCTCCATCATGGACCTTTCTGGTCTTATGCAATGATGGAAGCGCAGCGACGTGAAGATGAAAGGCAAAGGCAAGAGCAAGACAAACGGCGACGTGAGGAGGAGTCGAATCGTTTTCAGGGCGCTCATCAAGACCCTCTTAAACCCCGCTTGGGGGCCTCAACCATAGCGTCTTGCACAACGGTGGACGGCCGCCCATGCAAGGAACCATGGCTTCAGCATATAAACAGCCGGGGTCCCAGACCCCGCCCCACCCAAGGCTTTCTGTTCAACCTCCCCTAGTAACCCCCAGCCTGACGTTTCTTATCAAAGGGCCTTCAGAGAATGAAGGCGGAGATGGATAGATTACGCCACGATGGTGGATTGCCCGAGCTTGTCACAGAAGAAACAGCTCATACAGCTACGTATGTGCTTGTCCTTCTAAACGCAGCGAGTACTGGAGCACACACTACAAGTGCCCCCAGACCCCACGTCTCCTGTAGAAGACGTACTTAACGTCTTGCAGGAGCACGTCAAGGCCCAGAGGAACGAGGCACTTCGTAGTCGGGAACTTTTCAGCTCAAGACAGATGGAAGGCGAATCGTTCGATGCCCTCTATGTTCGCCTGAAGCAGGCATCTGAAGAAGTTGACATCTGTAAGGGCAATCACCATAGTCCGGCCGCTAAGGACCAGATTTCAAGAGGATGGGGACATGCCGGATAAAAGCACCAAATTTTGTTCAGGCATTCTACAGGGTCCTAGCTATGATTTTGAGAGGGGAGACAAACGATCCAATTACTCAGAAGCCTCTATGAACCATTTTTGTGATAACGGCTAATTTTCACTTAGAAAAATCTTGATGAAATCAAGATTCGCCTTTAATGGCAAAAGAAATATTCCGTATATGCAATACATCACGGGATGGTCATCGACCATCCTGTTGTCAACACAGTCCGCACAGTAGAGCCTGTTGGCAAGAAGCAGTATGAGACATACAAGAAGTCAGTGTTGACAGATGCTACACACTCCATCCATGACCCAATTAAGAAAAACAAATTGCCCCTGTTCAGATCGCCAACACCAAAGACGAAGAGTAAGCAGGTCGGACAAGTGTCTATGCTGAAGGATGACGTGGCCCTCTTTTCCCGTCTCTACATAGTCACACAGCACCGTGATGGGGACCTGGACACCTTCTTCAAGCATGAGAATCACCCATACCCTCCTTCTTTGGCTGAAAGAGGGAAGCTGCGACAAGGGAAGAAGTCCGATCTCACCAACATTCTGGCCCAGAAGACGCAAGAAGAACCCTCTGGCTCATTTGATGTTAGAGTGCTCGATGGTGCTGCTGTGGTACACCTCCTCCCAGTGACTGGCATCACTACATTTGACGATTATGCAAGTGGAGTGTTTGTTCCCCACATCATGAGGCAACTGGAAACCTCTATGAGAGTAGATGTGGTATGGGACAGGTACCTGGACAACAGTATCAAAGAATCAACCAGAGAGAAACGGGGGAAAGGTGTACGAAGGAAGGTGGCAGGCCAGACCAAGGTCCCAGGCAATTGGCCCGATTTCCTGCGTGACCCCACAAACAAGGTAGAACTCTTCCAGTTCCTATCAGAGAAGATTGTATCCACTACCTTCCCAGACGGAAAGCAGGTCTTTGCAACATCTGGATCCTCTGTAGTCTGCAGTGGCACTGACCACTCGATGCCGCCATGTGACCACGAAGAGGCAGACACAAGAATTGTGGTCCATCTACAAGATGCCCTAGAGAGTGGATGCACCACATGCTTGGTACGCACCGTGGATACTGACGTTCTTGTCATCCTCATCGGGAAGTATCACTTTCTAGCCAGCAAGTATCCATCGGCTGACATCTGGGTCGCCTTCGGCAGTGGCAAGAACTCTCCTTTTCCTAAACATCAATGCCATCTGTAGTACTCTGGGCAAAGAGAAGTCCACAGCGCTACCAGTGTTCCACAGCTTCACAGGGTGTGATACGACTTCTTCTTTCTTTGGAAAAGGGGAAAAAGTCGGTTTGGGAAGCATGGGGGCCTATACCGAAGTCACAGATGCCTTCAACTTCATCGTAGAACATCCACATGCACAAATCACCGTGGATTGCCAGGAGTTCCAGATGCTGGAACGTTTCACAGTCGTTATATATGACAAGACCAGCCCTCTGGTGTCGGTGAATGAAAGCAAGAAAGGAACTGTTCTGGCCAGAAAAACAGAACGATGGAGAACATTCCCCCAACTCAACAGGCCCTGCTGCAGCACACCAAGCGTGCAGTGTACCAGGCTGGCATCTGGACAACCGTCACCAGGCCCAACAACAGACACAACTGCTGAGGGCTGCGGTTGGACACTGGATGCAGAAACAAAGTCCTGGGTTCCTGTCTGGAGCTCGCAGCCTGCGGCAGCAAAGGCTGTAAGTGAACTTGTGAAGTGTGCCTGCAAAAGTGCTGCAGGTTGTGGCGGGAGATGTTCATGCAGAAAGCCAGCTGGAAATGCACCGAAACTGTGCAGCTGCAAATGTGAGAAGTAGACACATAATTACAATTATGAATCATACCTGCATTGTGATACTGGTGCTTAACAAAGACATGGCATTCCTGCAGCTGTACAGGAAGAACATGATTGTTGTATAATGAGCTTAATGAATACTTATTTTTCATAATGCACCGTCAGTAGATTAACCACTGTCATTTTTGAATTGCAAGGAGTATGTTTTAATTCGTGTTCTGCTAATAAACTACATGGCATTTCGCGATGTCCGCAGGGGAGTTTAAAGTCGAATAAATATTGAATTTATGTTTTTTTGACAGCCATATTGGAATATTTTGTTCTGGAGTTATTAAATAATAATAATAAGATAACTTGCATCCAATAAACATTATCCTTATGACTATTCTTTTAAAAAACCCATTTACCCTAATTTCCACATGCGGAAATGTCAAAATAATAAAGAAGCGTTCCTTATAGCCATCTGAGTGATGGGATCATTTGCCTCCCCTCTCAAAATCATAGCTAGGAGCCTGTAGAGTGCCTGAAAAAATTTTGGTGCTTTTATCCGGCATGTCCCCATCATTTCACTAAGCTGCCGGACTACCAGGAGTGCGAGGAAACCCAGCTCAAGCAGGTGATCTTGATGGGCGTTCGAGACGAAGAACTCGTCCAACGCCTCATCTCCCTTGACGCCTAATGCACTCTGCAGGATGTAGTGACGGAATGTCGGGCCTATGAGGCCGCCCGAAACACCACGTCAGCCCTGCGAGCCGCCTCCCCCTACTGCTGTGAGATCCATGTCGCAGTACAAGAAGGGGAAGACGGCAGCTCATAAGGCGAAGACTGGTGCCCGTGCCGTTACACCTCCGCCTAGCACACCGTGCAACAGCTGCGGAAAGCAGCACGCCCTGCACTCATGCCCAGCTGCCGAGTCCGTGTGCAGCTGCTGTGGACGTACGGGACATTGGTCCCACACTGTACGGTGCCCTGCTAAAAGCACCCAGTGCCGTTTGTGCTGCCGCATCGGTCACTATGACAAGTGTTGCTCCCCGATCAAACCCAAGGGTCAGCAACAACGACGCAAACAACGCAACGGCACCAGTGTTTTTCGTCCCTACTCCCCTGGCAGTCAGCCGCAAGACCCTCAACAGCGTCCGAGCAACGTCAGACGCGTGGGCTCGACTTGGTCCAGTACCAAGAGTCTTCAGGCCATCAGCGTCACCGTCACCCACGGCATTTTGTCAGCACGTCTGCAGATACTCCCCGATACTGGCGCGGACGTTACCGTTATTGGCCTATAACACCTACGCCACCTGGGTCTTTCCAAGCATGACCTCGAACTGCCGCCCAAGGCCAAGCGGTTCACAGATGACGGTTCAGAGATGGCTTCCGCCTTGGGTTCATTCCAGGCCACCATCACTTTCAGCAACAGGCCCGTGCTCGGGCGTGGATTGACGTGCACAAGGGGCGTACCAACTCCTCTGATCTCGTATGAACATCTGAAGGAGCTGTCAATCATCTCACAGGAGTTCCCTAAACCGATCCTTGAGGTGAGGCACGCCAACAGGATGCGCGTCGCGAGCAGTGACGAGAGTGGCTACACGCCTGGTGCCATCCCTCAGCCCGGCCCCGGCACAGCCGCTCCACCCACCTCCACGCCATCATCGTTCCCTCTCACCGGCAACACATCCCCTTCAGAGGCTCGTGGATACTTCCTGAAGGAATTTAGCGATGTCTTGGTGACGAAGGAGACGCTACGGGCCAGGCCACTCAAGCCGATGACAGGCCCACCCATGAGGATCCACTTGAAGGAAGACGCCTCACCCTTCGCGATCCACACACCCCGTCTGATCCCCCTTGCTTACCGCGAGTCGGTGGAGCAAGAGTTGGAGTCTATGGTGGCCCAGGGCTTCATTGCTCCTGCCGGCGACGACCCGTCCCCATGGTGCCATCCTCTCGTAGCCATTGCCAAGCCCAATGGTGGTGTCCGGATCACCACCGACCTGTCTAAACTGAACAAACAGGTGTCACGTCCAGCGCATCCCTCACCCACGCCCTTCGCAGCGATCCGTAGTGTGGACCCGAGGGCACACTTTTACTCGAAGGTAGACGCGCTGTGTGGCTACTGGCAAATTGAGCTCGCTGAGGAAGACCAGCCACTGACGGCATTCATCACGCCTTACGGCCACTTCAGGTACCGCCGCGGCCCAATAGGTTTTGCAGCTACTGGAGACGCTTTCTGCCTCCGAGGTGACTTGGCACTCCAAGGTGTGATGAACTGTGTGAAGGTTGTCGACGACATTCTTCTATACGACAAGGACTACTCCGCCCGCACACTTACTTCGCGTCCACTAAGTATTGTCAAGATGCCACAAGTACGGAATCACCCTCAACGCGGATAAGTTCGTTCTCACCGAACCTACAGTATCCTTCTGTAGTTACAACCTCTCCAGGGATGGCATAGCAGCCGACCCAGAAAAGATCCGTGCCATCAGGGGCTTTCCCACTCCTGCCAACCTCACTGACCTCCGCTCTTTCATGGGTCTTGTGAATCAGTTGGCGGAGTTTTCGCTGGATATCTCTTCAGCTACACAGCCACTTCGCCCCCTGATGAGCCCCAGGAGGACCTTCTTTGGACCCCCGACCATGACGAGGCTTTCCGACGTGTGAAGGAAGCCCTGTCGAGCCCACCGGTCCTCGCCACGTTTGATCCTGCCTTGCCCACTGTTTTGCAGACAGATGCCTCTCGCTTGTATGGTCTTGGCTACGCTTTGCTACAAGACCCCGGCGGAGGAGTGTTCCGACTGGTTCAGTGTGGTTCCCGGTTCCTGATGGAGGCAGAAACACGCTACGCTACCATCGAGCTCGAGCTTCTGGCCGTAGCATGGGTGACATCGAAGTGCAGATTCTACCTCATCGGCCTGCAGCATTTCGAGGTAGTCACCGACCATCGCCCGTTGGTGCCAATCCTAAACCACAACTCGCTGGATGCAGTTGAGAATCTTCGCCTTCAGCGCTTAAAGAATAAACTCTCAGGTTACCTTTTCACAGCAGTGTGGCGCGCAAGTAAGCACCTCTGCATTCCCGACGCCTTGTCCCGCGCACCCGTCAGCCACTCCGCCCCCGAGGATGAAATGTTGAGCACCGAGACTTGTGCTTCTATCAACACTTTCGTTACTCTGCAGGCCATTCAGTCCCTCGCCAAGCAACACCGTTTGGAATCTTCACCTACCGATGACATGGCACTGGAGGCCCTACAAACTGCAGCTCGCAACGACCCTTCCTACGTCAGGCTGCTAGACTGTGTGAAGAAAGGTTTTCCTCTGCACCGTTACAGTCTTCACAATACTCTGCTCCCTTACTGGAAACTACGTGAGGACCTATACTGCGATGAGGATCTGGTTCTCTATGGAGCACGTGTTGTTATTCCAGCTGTTCTACGCCGCAACGTCCTGGCCCGCCTCCACGACAGCCATCGAGGAGTAGAGGCCACCAAGAGACGCGCGAGGCAAGCTGTATACTGGCCCGGCATCAACTCTGACATCACCAACACGGTCCAAGGATGTGGGCCATGCCAAGTGATGCGGCCAAGCCAGCAGCAGGAGCCCCTGTTGTTCGACGACGACCCACCAGACCTTTTGAGTCAGTGTCAGCCGACTTTTTTTACTGTTGCTGGGAAGTTATTCCGAGTTATAGCTGACCGTCTCACTGGTTGGCTCGCTGTGGTGCCATGTGGCAGCGACACAACGTCTGCCGCCACCATCCGCCAGTTCCGGCGCTACTTCCGTGACGTGGGCGTTCCTGTGCGTCTCAGGACCGACGGAGGACCCCAGTTCACGAGCCGGGACTTCGCAGCGTTCCTCGACCGCTGGGGAGTCAGGCACATGGTGTCTTCACCGCATTACCTGCAGTCCAACGGCCACGCCAAGGCAGCAGTCAAGTCCGTCAAACACCTAATCCTGAAGGTGGCTCCATCAGGCAATATCGAATTTGAGGACCTTGACCGCGGACTGCTGGAGCTCCGCAATGCTCCGAACTACACCGGTCGCTCCCCAGCACAAACTTGTATGGACGACCTCTCCGTTCTTGCGTCCCCGCCCACCCCCAGTCCTTCTTCTTGATAGAGTGGCAGACCAAGACAGAGATATGCGACCGCCGAGCTGCCAACCGTGTTCAAGACGTCGTGACACGCTACAACGCGCACGCCCGTCCCCTCCTCAGGCTGAAGATCAACGAGCAAGTTCGTATCCAGGATCCGACATCGCTTTGCTGGGACAAAGTGGGCACCATCATGGGCACTGGCAGTTCACGGGACTATCAAGTTCTGCTACCCAGTGGTCGTTTATGGTGGCGCAACCGACGGTTCCTACGTCCTGTGCAGTTTCCCACTAACGACCCCCCGACGATAGATGAGTCCGCTACCCCCACCAGCGACCCAGTCCCTCGCCGCTCAGAACGGTTAATGCAGCAGCAGTAGCCCGCTCAAGACATTGCTATGAGCGTGAAAGGGGGATGGAGGTGTGGGATAGCTAGATAGCAGGTGCAGCCTGGCAACCTTGTGCCGGCAGCGCTACGCCTGGCAACCCCGAGTGGTAGCCGCTGGGCAGTCAGTCACACCGCCGCTTTGGCTTGTAAAGGCGTTCCCTATCGTTATCGTTCGCACTGTAAGCTATAACTAGAATATATAACCTACTTAAAGTAGCTTGTATTTCTGTGATCCCACTGGACTTAGACTTACCACGTTGCACACGAACAGAAACTGGTTCACAAATAGGGTGGTGAATGATTGGAATGGGTTAAGTCGTCAGGTGGTTAATGTGGAGTCTATAAAAGGAGTCTGGATAAATTCATGGATGCGGAAGAGAGGTGGATATAGGTAGAGTTAGGTAACAGGAACTACCTCGTGTAGGTCTCACGGCCTCTTGTATCTTCCTTACTTTCTTATGTTTTTATGTTCTATCTCTTCCGAAACATCCACTATTAATTGACTCGTCAGTGCTACTATAGCGTGCGATCTACATCGGGGTCTGCAGACTACAGTACCCTAATGTGAGGTCTACCAAGATCCAACCTGATTTTTCCTGACCTGAACACCGCATAGCTGTAATGTGCAGTCTGAGAAGACCATACCTGACCTGAGTACCGAGACCCTATATCTTGTAAAATGGGGATCAACGAAGTAATGCCTCAGTATCCTCTTAAAACTCAAGCTGAGAACATCAGTCTGACATACTTAACCCTCTACAATGCTGTTGATAGAATTCTACAGAAGTGTAATCATGACAAAAGAAACAGCAGTAACGTGTATACGTGCAAGCCATTCTGGACGCACTACAAGAAGCAAAGCCTTGTCATCGATATGGTTATGATATGCAAGAAAAAAAAACGTTCTTTTGCTTGTCTGTTTTGTTTTTCTATAATACTCTACTGTATAATTGACAATATCATATATAATAGCAATAGTAAGCTCGAACCTGAAGTGCAAGAGTGTAGTGTGCAAGTAAAGAGTAAGAAGTGTAGACCGCACGATATAGTGTAAAATGTCCCAGTAGACCGCATGCTATAGTACAAATGTCCCGGTAGACTGCATGCTATAGTACAAATATCCCGGTAGACCGCATGTTATAGTAGTAATGACGCTACTCGTCTTTCATTCGTCCCCAAACTCCACTTTAAAACCCAATGGTGCACGCTAAGACACACCAGGAAAAAAATAACAGGCATACGCACAAAGTGATAAATGATGTACTATTAAACACTTTTCCAATATGATATTTTCCCTATTACCTATTTTATTATTACTCGATAACTAGTTATCACCCCGCTTATCATCTCTTCCTTTTGACTACGTCTTGTCGTCCTTCTATCAGGTCTTTATCGAGTCTATATCTGGTAAACTCCTCTCGCTTCCCTTCACCTTCCCCCACCTCTTATCTCCCGTCGTGCAAACTCTCTCACCTTCCTCTCAACACCCCCTCTCCTCTCCTCACTCGTTACACATCTCCAATACCACTTACATTTTTTTGTTCTGCTCTCCCATTTTCCAAACAATTCTCACTTCAATTCCCTCTTCACCTCTCTTCACCTACTACCTCTTCCAACTACAAATGCTCTTTCATGTCCTTCCTCCTCCTTCTCCTCCTCTTCCTCCTCCTCCTTTTCCACCTCTGCTTCTCATCTCCTTATACCTCCTCTCTTCCCTCCTCCCCCCATCTCACCCCCCCTCAAAGTGACCGCAAATAATATAATAATAAAATCCAAGACAAGACTCGGCATCTGATCCACCCAATCAGATCCAAGGTTAAGCAAACAAGCGTAGGGAAGGAGAGAAAGAAACGTGTTCCCAATCGAAAAAAAAGGAAATGAAACGAAAAAGGATGGAGAGGAAGGGAGATAGAGATAAATACAGAGAAAAGGATAGCTCGAGAAAAAGAGAGGGTAAAAATAAAAAAAATGCATAGCGAAACATGAAGACAAGGACCACAAAAACTGAGAGACAGAATAAAGACTTGGGTACATGACACGAACACAACACAACCAACAAACAAAAACAGAGGAAAACTAAGTTTGGACAAAAAAAGAGTACCAAACTTTTTCCTCAGAGGACAAAACAAACAAGAAAGTGAGGAGGACACCCTTCAAAAACAAAATATAACCAAGACTTTCCGAAATAAAACTAATAAAACACAGAAAGACTCTTTTTGAGTCTTTTCAATGGTTGAAAGATATATATAAAATTAGAACATTAAATAAAAAAAAAAAAAAAAAAAATTGATGTTTGATAAAAGTAAAGGATGAAAAGAAATTTGTTGACTGTTAAGGCTTTTGTTGAAAGGGTTTGTTTTTGTTGACTGTTGACATCTTCCTTTTTCCTCTTTTTACATGAAGTACAAATGTGTTTGATTTTGTTAGTTTCTTGAGAGAGAGAGAGAGAGAGAGAGAGAGAGAGAGAGAGGAAAGAGAGAGAGAGAGAGAGAGAGAGAGAGGAGAGAGAGAGAGAGAAAGAGAGAGAGAGAGAAGAGAGAGGAGAGAGCGAGAGAGAGAGAGAGAGAAGAGAAGAGAGAGAGGAGAATAGCGACATAGAGAGAGAGATAATAGTGTATGTGTGGTGTGTTGTGTGTGATGCTTACTGCAATTAGAATATTAGAGAGATTTAGAGAGAAAATTATGAGTAAATAAGGGCAGAGCATGATTTATTTAAAGTTCTTACGATGACATGAACTCTCTCAGTATCAATAACAAGGTGGTACCTACCGATGGTTCTCTCTCTCTCTTTTCCCTCTCTCCTCTCTTCTCTCTCTCTCTCTCTCTCTCTCTCTCTCATCTCTCCCCTCTCTCTCACTCTCTCTCTCTCTCTCTCTCGCCCCTCTCTCTCTCTCTCCTCTCTCCCCTCTCTCTCCTCTCTCTCTTCTCTCCTCTTTCTTTTTTTTTTTTTTTATACAAATTAACAGTTCAGAAAAGCTCATTCAACATTACATTGTAGCATATTAACTTACAACTAAGGTTCCATTTGTGTGATTTTTTCACATACATTATTTACTTTTGTTTTTAAGTCCTTCCTATCAAAACCCATGTTCTATCCCCATCGTGGGGCACATTATCCCAGCCAATCAACTAACTGATACTTATCGCTGATAGTAGGTTGCATGCGATCAGGGTTTTGATTAATACTGCAATGATCTTGTGATCCCATATTGTCGCCCGTGTCAGGCCGCCCGTGTATGAACAGAGGCGGGGGGCTGGAAGGCGGTAGTTGTCGAGACGTCAATGGTTAATCCACACCAGTAAACTTGACGCGGCGGATTGTTATCAAGTGTGTTGTATCTTAACACGGTCCTATTGGTTTAAAACTTATTGTTACAAATTTTACTATGTACAAAACTCTTCATATTAAACAGAGAAAAGGGTATTATCTTCACGGGGTCTGGTGTACGTTTCTCCAAGGTGGCGACCAACCCGGTACCTGGTCCTAAGCACGTATTTTATTCCGTATGGCCTAGAATCTAATGACGATAGCCAATGACCGCGTTCCAAATCAAGGTGCTAATTCTAAAAGGTGAAATGCTTATTAACCACTGGGAATTTTAATTATCCTATCCCAGTAGTAATCATTTACTTAAATTACCTTATTATTACCATTAACCATTAAAATTATATATACATATCCCTAAAACGCCCCCTCCTATGTTTGAGGTGGAAAAATACCTCTCCCCTAGGGGGGGGGGGAAACAAACTACCACTCTACCAATTATGAGAGGGTGTTTGGTGGATAATTTCCACACTGGGGCCGGCGAAAACTGAAGGTCCGCTTAAATGTGACATCACCCCAGGCCACAAAAGCGCCGGAACATTTCAATAGTTGGTTTCGGCACTGTGGTTCTTTGGCTTTTTTTAAAATTAAAAAGCACTGTTTAGAGGAAACCAGTGAATATGCTGACTTTATACTTGATCGGGGGGAGAGTTATCTCCTAACCCTGCAAGGAATATAGCCCTGCAGGGAATATCAACCCTGCAGGGAGTATTAACCTTGCAGGGAATATATGTTATAGTATCCCCAGTATAGTCATCACCAATGGTTTTAGGATCTCTTTATCAGCGAGAAGTTCAGGGGGACCTAGATAGGAGACTAGTCTACACTCAGATCTATTAAATTTAATGAGAGATTTGACGTAATATTTGACTGCCTATCTACCATGATTTATCCAAAAATTACACCTGATATCGGCTAATATTGTAGCTATTCCGCCATGTAATGAGTTCCTATGATATTCTTCTACCAACAATTTAGTAAGATGATGGCGTTTGGGAATTAGTATGGGATGGCAGGTGGTATTTGGAAGACCAGCTTGAAAATTTCGACCTCGACACCTAACTATGCCCTCATGATCAAGGTACAGACCTAACAATTTGGTCAATTTGTTCCTATGGGGACTGGCTGAGGCCAAGAGCTGATATTCCTCAGGAAATACCTGCTTCTCTATTGTTCTGATACAAAACTTCAGAGGATCAGAGCTATCCCTTTTATTAACCTTGCAGGGAATATTAAACTTGCAGGGAGTATTAATCTTGCAGGGAATATTAACATTGCAGAGAGTATTAACCTTGCAGGGAGTATTAACCTTGCAGGGAGTATTAACCCTGCAGGGAGTATTAACCCTGCAGGGAATATTGCTCAATAAGGAAAACCTTTCTATGTCTATCACAGGATCTGGGTCAATTCAGGTTCCCTTATTATACTTCAGATAGTCTGATTGAGTGGAAACCATATTAGGATTATTATTACACTCTTCAGCCCAGGTGGGGCCCTTTTTAAACCATAATCCTGTATTCAATTTGAGGTTATTATCTCCTCGCGACACATTATTTTTAGGATTTTCATTAGTGGCAATATATTCACTATGAACTGGAATACCACTTTCCTCTAAAACCTCACTTATTGGTGTGGGCAAGAAAGTGGTTCCTATTCTGGTAATTAATAGGGGTTGTGCATGACTAGGAATACTCTCCTGTTCGACTGTATGGGTATGTGGGATGGGTCCATTATTACCTTAACACCAGCACTAGTGAACATTGAGACGTTATGTATTTTGATGACCTTCCTTAGGTAACGCCCAAAATAATCGGCTCCTATTATTAATTGGAAAGGTCCATCAACGTCTTAAAGGTCCTACTAACTAGTTTTAACACCATTATCCTCAGCATTTCAGCTGTGTCCTTTTAGTCATGAACAGTTAACTGATACCAATATTATTGACTACTACAGCAGCTACCCTACATTTATATCTTCCCAATTGGACTAGGGGTTGAACTATGTCATAGGTTTGAGCCTCATTATTGGCAAGAAAACCTGATATGGCTATGTTCACTTTATTAATTATGGGTAGTTGTAATAAATCAACTACCTCTCTGCTTATGAAGGATCTTTGTGCACCACTGTCAAACATTGTCTTTACTATGACTGCATTACCATTATGGCACACCTTCAACTCGGCAGTTGGAACAGCTGCTGAACTACTCTTATTAGTGACTGCCATTTTAACTACTGTAGGGTCTGAGTTGTTATCACTGTTAGGACAAAGAGCGATGTTATGAACAGATTGTTTACATTTCCGACAAGTTCTTAAACTTATTGGGCATGCATTTGAAGCATGTTTACCACGGAGACAGGTTAGGCAGTTACCAAGGCGCATTAACCTTTCAACTCTCGTGTTGCAATCTGAATATGTATTATATGTAGAGGGCGTATGTTCCCCCTCACATAAAATACAATTTATTATTCGTACTTCACTAGAAGTCGCCCTGGATATAGGGTTTGTATCTATTATTTGAGTAGGTCGAAGTGGTTTACTGGTAGGCTGAGAAGTTTGAATCGTAATTACAGGCTGTTTGATTTGCGTAACAGGTGCAGGACAAATACCCACTAACGAGGGATCTTTAAACTCTGAGGGTGCCTGATATAGCTGATTACTTTCAGGCGTAATAATCGTGATCTCCCTGTGGGGGGGTTCTTGCGTAATACCTTGCAAACTTTGGGTAAAAGAAGTTATAGCTGTAGATGGAATATGAGCACACTCCAGTAATCCCTCATATTCAATTACTTTATCGATATATCTTTGACATTCGTGTTCATGATTGATAACACATATCTGAATCATTTCTTTATCCCCAGCTTGTCTTAATTGAAACCCGCCAGGGTGGCCTGGTTGGTAGAGCGCTCGGCCGGAGTGTAGCGTCCCTGCATTCGGTCAGCGGTTCGAGTCCACTAGGTTCGTCCTGGCGTGGTGGCGCTTTGTATAGTCAATAATCTTGTAGTTGGTACTTGCAAAGTGTCTAGATAGGATCAAAGTATCTTATCTTATCTTGTCTTAATTGAACTTCATATAGGCAGTGAGCCTCCTCATATTTTTCCCATTCCTCATTTAGCCATGGTAGACCTGACTTTAAACTATTATAGTCAATAGGAATTGCCTTAATTGCGTCCTCACATACATTATAAATCCTTGTGAGCATTACTAGCTTGGCTGATAATGAGTGCTTAGCCATGATTTAGTTAATTAACTCAAATAAAATCTTAAATGAAAGATTACGTTACTAAAAATATTTGCTAGTTGATAATTAATTATTATATATCCTAAGTGCTGGAAGCGCCGTTGGCTAGCCTGTCAAGGCTCATAACCCCGCCTATGACCAACCAGCACTTAACTATTACCACTAACTAGTCTACGTAACATCTGATGTTATCTACTACCACAGCGTGATGGCATATGGTAGTTGAACAGCTGAGTCATTCCTGACGCCGCGAAAACCCCCACCTCCAGCCTCATAACCAGCGGTTGTGGTAGGCTCACAATTACCTCACTTAACGACCACCTTGAATCACATGAATCATCAATATTCTTCCACTCGGGGCACCAATGTGGGAATTTATTTCACATACATATTTAATTTAAAGTCCTTACCTAATCAAAACCCATGTTCTATCGCATCGACAGCCAGCCAGCCAATCAACTAATCAATTATCCCAGCCAATCAACTAACTAGGATACTTATCGGTGGATAGTATGGTTGCAATGCGGATCAGGGTTTGATTAATACTGCAATGATCTTGTGATCCGATGTGGTTGCCCGTGATCAGGGCCGCCCGTGTATGACAAGAGGCGGTGGGCTGGAGGCGGTAGTTGTCGCGACGTCAATGGTTATCACACCAGTAACTTGACGCCGCGGATTGTTATCAGTGTGTTGTATCTTAACACGGTCCTATTGGTTTACACATATATGTACAACTAGCCGCAAAGCCGCCCTCCGGGCGGCCTTTTTGGCTAGCTCCTGCGGAGGGCTATTGCTGGGCCTTCGGCCCACCACCTGTGTTTGGTGGGACTTCGGCCCACCAAACACAGACTCTCCAGATAGACCCATTACCCACCACCTCGGCCCACCAAACACAGACTCTCCAGATAGCCCCTTCTAACTTTCCTGAAATGTATGTATTCCCGCCACCCATTCACTCACGCATACCCATCACCCCCCACCCATTCACTCACCCATTACCCATCACCCCCCCACCCATTCACTCACCCATTACCCATCACCACACACCCATTCACTCACCCATTACCCATCAGCCCCCACCTATTCCCTCACCCATCACCCATCAACCCCCACCCATTCACTCACCCATCACCCCACATCCATTACCCATCACCCCACCCATTCACTCACCTATTAACAATCACCCTACATCAAGGTTTCCTCAATTCTCGCAACCCACTTTTTTTTCTTCACAGTTCTCGCTAATAGGCTGCTAATAAAAAGAAAAAAAAAGGGATCGCATCATCCTATAAGTGGGCTTAAAACCTTCCCCTGGTCAACCTGATTCCAAAACTGTGACATATGATGGGATTCCGCCACAGGGGGCGGCACCTATCGCGAACAAACAGAGAGACAGACAGACAGACACACACACACACACACACACACACACTTTCGCTTATATTATTATAGATTAACTACGTACAAAATCTCTTCATATTAATCAGAGAAAAGATGTTATCTTCACGGAGGGTGTGGGTGTACTGTTTCTCCAAGGTGGCGACCAACCCGGCTACCTGGTCCTAAGCCACGTATTTTATTCCCTATGGCCTAGAATCTAATGACGATAGCCAATGACCGCGCTCCAAATCAAGGTGCTAATTCTATAAGGTGCAATGCTTATTAACCACTGGGAATATTAATTTATCCTATCCCGGTACTAATAATTTACTTAAATTACCTTAATTATTACCCATTACCATTAGAATTATATATGCATATCCGTATACGCGCCCTCCTATGATGAGTGGAAAATACCTCTCATTAGGGGGGGGGGGACAAACTACCACTCTACCAATTATGAAAGGGTGTTTGGTGGATAATTTCCACAACATTCTTCATGCTCCCTATCTAAAAGTCTTACTCTGGTCCTTATAATAGTCACTTTATCACTATCACCCATCTCCGCCCAGCTACCAGTTGTTCATCATCACTTTTAATTCCTGGACACTCACTCCCTTAAATTATGTTTGTTATATCAGCGTGTTCCACCAACTGAAATTATGTGTTTGTGAGCTGGCGCTGGTGGTGCCACGTACGGCAGCGAAGCTGTAATAGCTCACCATGAACCAGAGCGACAGCATTTGTGGTGACCGGAGCCAGGCGGTATGGCTGCCACAACGCCTGAAGGTGACTCACACGTTTCACCTGCATTTTGAACACCACGGTGAGTCCCGCCACGTGATGTCGGTGTTGGAGGGTGGTGAGATGTGGCTTCTGTCCGGCATTGTTGTCTTCAATGATCCTCACCGATCGGGCCTGCACCTTGTCCAGGAGGGCAAGAGGATTTGTAGAGGATTTCTAGCCCCCTACCGTCGAGAAGCCACGACATCCTCCTCAGATATGAGGTCTCCTCAGGGTAGCTGAGCGAGCTTCCCTGAGGCCACTCTAGCGAGCCGCTCGATGTGGGTTCTGAAGGTCAAAATACGGTCGTAGGTGACCCCCCAGTACCTCCACCTCGTCCTGCGGTGCCAGTGTGTCCCTGTTTAATTTAAGGAGCAGAGCTGCACCGACCTGGAGACGTTGAGAAGCTGCGTTTTGTGAGAAGCAAAATTCACTTGCCACATGCTGCCCCAGGCTCAGATGCGGCTTAAGGCGTCGTTGAGCTGGGACGCGGTGGCAGTTTCCTCCTCTGAGCTGTAACTCTGGGTCAGGGTGATGTCATCCGCAAAGGCCTTCGCCCCTTGGGATGAGGTGCAGCAAGTCATTAATTTATATGTTCCAGAGCAGGGGCCCGAGGCAGCTTATGTGAGGCACACCTGTTCTGATGGGTTGTACCTCGTACTCCCGACCACTGACAGTCACCCTCAGGTGTCTTTCTTTCAGATAGTCTCTGAGGAGAGGCAGGAGTGCCCCGTCTATGCCGGCGGCGCGGAGCCTTGTGACCAGAGCTTCATGCCACACCCGGTCAAAGGCGCTTTCGATGTCCAGCGCCACGATGGTAGTGGCCTTGCATTGGTCCAGGGCTGCACTCAGGTCAGAAGCCAGCAGTAAGTGCAGGTCTGCCGCTGACCTCCCCTGCCGAAACCCAAACTGCCTGGTGCGGAGTAGGTGATGCCTCTCGAGATGCATCGTGATTCTCGAGGCCACGACGGTCTCCATCACTTTGCCGAGCACCGGCAGCAGGGACACATGGCGGTAATTTTTTGCCTCAGTCTTTCCACCCTTCTTGTGAACTGGAACTACATTACTGGTTTTCCAGGACTTAGGCCTGGTGCTGGTCTGAAAGCAATGACTGAAAAGTGAGGCGAGTGGAAGCGCCAGCTCATGGGCACATTGGCGAAGCAGACGGGGACTGATGTTGTCCGGCCCCACCGATTTTTTTCCGTCTACTTTTAATAAAATATCTTTCATTTCACTTACACTTGTTTTCACTGACACTAGTTTTTCACTGATTATGTCCGGCAGTGTCGGTGGAGACCACTCAAGGTCGGATATGCACATTTATCCCGCGAAGTGGCTGGCCAGGAGGTTCGCCTTGTCTTGAGCAGTGTGAGCCACGCTACCATCCTCCCGTAGGAGAGAAGGGATAATGTTTCCCTTTGACTCGCCCTGCTGCTCCTTGACAAGGCTCCACCAGCGTTTGGTCCCCACCTGGCCACCCCGCACTCCCCGCAGCTTTCCCCTGAGGTTTGCCTTCCAGTGCTCTGAGGCCCACTGTTGAGTGTCCCTCATTCGCTGGGCTGCCTCTCTGTGATTATGGCTGGTCCGTGTCGTTGGGTGCCTCTTGTAGGCACAGCAGGCGCGATACTTGGCGGCAGAGGCAGCGCGGCACTCAGGTCCAAACCAGGGCTGGTCCGATGACTTGGTTTTGTGTGTGGCGTGTGGGACCCAGCGCACATGTAGGGCGTGGAGCAGCTCAGTGAGCCGCCCCACCTGCTGGTCAGTGTTGCCACACAGCTCGTCCTCCCAGTCCGTCTTCCTCAGTGTGGCTCTGAGTGCCTCCCAGTTTGCAGCCTCCCACTTCCAGAGCATGCGGGTGTAGCTCTCCTCACGTGGCCTTCTGAAGTGTATCTTGGTGAGGACCGCCACGTGGTCTGAGGTGCCAACAAAGTATAGGGATTGACACTGAACAGTGTGTGGAGGGAGATCCGTCACCGCAGGGTCCAGTTACGACCCTGAGATGTGAGTGGGGAAGGTGACGTGATTGTGGAGGCCATGCACAACCAACAAGGTGCTAAACGCATCCCGAACAATGTGCTGTTTCAGGTCGCCTATGATCAGCACCCTGTCGCACTGGTTGGCCGTCATCATAGAGTCAAGGTTCACTGTGAGGAGGTCCAGCAGTGCTGTGACATGCGGGGGAGGGCGATAGCACCCAACACACAATAAACCTTGACCATCACTGTTAAATAGTATCAGAGTCAGAATTCCAGATCCCTGGGCACGGGCACGGGGGGCTCCAACACCTGGACGTTGACCGTCTCCCGGTAGCAGAATGCCACACCCCCCTCCCTGTGTGGAGCGGTCCTTCATCGGCCAGGCTGAGTAGCCACGGACACGGGCATAACTGGGTGGCACTTTGTCGTCCAGGAAGGTTTCACACACAAACACTATGCCTGCTCGGTTCTTGATAATTACGTTGTGAGTGAGTTCACCAATGTTATATGGAACCCCCTCACGTTAGCCGACACTATCATTAACTCGCTGCCGCCCGGTTTGTCGCAGCGTTGGGTGTTGGTGTGGCCCGGCGCCATAGTAAGCAGTATAGGCAGGTGTAGTGACAGGCCAGGGGGACTGGGGGCCACCAGTGGGGGCCCAGCCACTCGTAGGTGAGAGGGTTGATGCAGCTGCCAGGCAACGCTTCTCATTGCGAGTAGCGTCTCCTTTCCGCTCTACCTCACCGCCTGCACCAGCTCCTGCTGCCTCTGGTCAGCGATCTTGATCCGGCAGGTCAGGGAGGAGTAGAAGCGACCTTGGCAGTAGTTACAGGCCTTCCTCGGATACTGTTCCCGAGTATGACCTTGTCGCTGCTGGTGCCTTGGGTTGCTTGTCTTCTGACGTGACTGCTTCATTGGCTCAGGCGCTGCTTCTCCTGATACGGTTGTCCTTGAAGCTGCCTTCCTCCTCTTTCGGTCAAACTTGGGTACCCCTATGGATGGGAAATTGGCATCAACACGCCGGAGGAAGGGCGTCGGTGTAGACTGTAGACTAACCGTCTAACTTCTTTCTATAATTTCTGATTCTGGCAAAGCAAACCTTGTTTTGTTCAATGCCTCAAAAACCCAATTTCTTCACCTATCTACTCGACAAATCCTTCCAGATAACTATCCCCTCTTCTTCAATGACACTCAACTGTTTCCTTCTTCTACAATGACCATTCTAGGACTGTCCTTTACTAAAAATCTGAACTGGAAATCTGACATTCATCTCTTGCTAAAACAGCTTCTAGGAAGTTATAGGTGTCCTGTGTCATCTGCGTCCTTTTTTTTCTCCCTCCCAATTACTTGCTCTCTACAGGGGCCTTATCCGCCCATGTATGGAGTATGTCTCACATGTTTGGGGAGGATCCACTCATACAGCTCTCCTAAACAGGGTTGAGTCAAAAGCTTTTTGTCTCATCAACTCCTCTCCTCTGACTGGCTGTCTTCAATCTTTAAATCACCGCCGCAATGTTGCTTCTCTTGCTCTCTTCTACCGTTATTTTCATGCTCACTGCTCTTCTGAACTTGCTAACTGCATGCCTCCCCCCCTCCCGCGGCTTCGCTGCACAAGACTTTCTACTCATTCTCATCCCTATTCTGTCCATCTTCCTAATGCAAGAGTTAATCAGTATCTTTACTCTTTCATCCCTTTCACTGGTAAACTCTAGAACTCTTTCCTGTTTCTATTTTTCCATTTCCTATGACTTACATCTTTTCAAAAGAAGAGTAACAAGACACCTCCCGAACTAAATTGGCTCACCCCTCTTTTTTATTTTATTCTCTTACTGTCTTCTTTATAGGGACTGGTAACTAAGCGGGCTTTGTGTTACCCATTTTTGTTGTGCCCTTGGCCAATTCCTTGTGATGTTAAAAAAAAAAAAAAAAAGACTGTGCGCTACTGAGGATTGGCACACACTTGCTCACTACCTTCGTGACTGTGGCCGCGTCACCCGCCAAAAACAACAGTGTTCTGTGCCCACACCCACCCTTGCTGAACTTGCAATTCACTTCATTAATCTCCTCCCACAAGCACTAACTGCACATCCAGAATTATGTGCTATCAGATGATTAATCTAAGGAAGAACGAAACAAAACAAAAAAACGTGTGTTGTAGCTTACTAAAACTCAACAAAAATTGTCCATCATATCAATATACTTGTTTTATCATCAGCTAATATATGAATCCCGAGATGAGACTGTTATCCCGAAACAGTCTTTTTCAAAAATGTTAACTCAATTGTGAATAAAAGTATTGAAACTGAATCTGAATCTTCCTTCGTGGTTGCCGGGTGCCTTTCTGAGGGCGGCGTTGCCTTCCAGAGTCACTCTTCTCACTCGGGCTAGAGGCGCTGTTTTCCCCACGTGTAAGGGGCGAGTCCTGCTCCTGTGTTAATGTGGGCTCAGGTTAAGCTGGGGAGGCTGGGGAAGGAGAGGAATGGGGTGGGGTGGGTGAAGGAGTAGGATTGGGTAGGTAAGGTGAGAGGGATGGGTAGCGAGGGGAAGAGGAAAGGGCTGGGGAGGGAGAGGAGAGGGTGGGGAGGGAGAGGAGAGGGGTGGGGAGGGAGAGGAGAGAGGTGGGGAGGTTAGGGAGAGGAAGAGGGGTGGGGAAGGAGAGGACTCTCTCTCTCTCTCTCTCTCTCTCTTCTCTCTCTCTCTCTCTCTCTCTCTCTCTCTCTCTCTCTCTCTCTCTCTCACTCTCTCCCCTCTCTCTCTCTCTCTCTCTCTCTCTCTCTCTCTCTTCTCTCTCTCTCTCTCTCTATATATATATATATATATATATATATATATATATATATATATATATATATACATATATATAATTATAATATTCAAGAGGTGACACAGCCCATCACAACTAACAAAGACAAAATACATTAACGAGTCATAAGCAAACCACCTAACAGGAGACAAAAAGCTGCATTGAACTAACAGATTACCCAAAAGGCACCACCCAAATCCCAGTACAGTGTGTCTAGTTCGATTTTTTTTCTTCTAAGTTTATATATTCGGCTGGATATAATTTGCATTAAAGTCAAATCATATGTTATATTGGTCTAAAAGTAATGCGGTAATGTCTTTTTTTTCCAATAGAGTAACTCTGCAAATCGAGGTGTTCATAAACATTATTGATGTTACGTTAATGTCTGATGCAATGGTTAAAATATGCCGTCCAGACAAAGGTTAATTATTCATGTGTATTCCCGCGCGATCCATTAATCTTTCCCATATTTCTTCATAAAACAACGTATTGAGCAGTTAAAAATTCATTTGATTGTAAGTGATATATAAAAGAACACAATTTTATGCCTTTGATGCTGAAATCCGCGTATATGCTTTAAAAATTCAGACCATATGTAAAAAATATTTTTCATTAAATGAAACGATTCAAATCAAATTTACAGCACTTTCAGGATCACCAGTGCAACATTCTACTTTAAGAGATTAGGCAATTCTTCCTTCTTTCCAGCAGGCTGGAAACAGCGAGCCTGGAACACAAGGCTACAAATTGGCTAGCTGTTCTCGCAAAAATCAGGAGACGCTTAGCATAAAAAGACAAGCTAGTCTCTTCAACGCTCAGCAAATTCCACAAGCAAATGTGGTAGAAAATGACCAATTATCTCTGGAAAAACGCAGCTGTTTACGTGAAAACTCAAGACAAATTATTTACCTGCCAAAATAACCTACAAATGCTGGTGAAAATAAGTTATTTGCATTAATTTTTTCTCCGAAGGAATTTATAAAATTGGTCCTCGCATGTAGACTGATACAATTACACTTTCATGAAATATTTCTTCACAAACGATTTCATGGAGGAGAAGAACGCGCTCGTAGCTGCAACGTCACACACTCGTGCAAAAATAACCACGACATCCGCTTCAATAAATCACGAGATGCTGAGACTAATGCAACATCGTGTTCATTGCTTTTGGCTACAATTGGGATGTCCATCCGTGAAGCTCAGGTATGTGGAGGTGACGATAACAAATTCAGTATTAACATAAGAACAGGAGAAAATAAAGAAGCTACAAGAGGCCGTGAGGCCTACACTTGTTAGTTCCTGTAAATTCTAGTAATCAATGTTTTGTACGTTATTGTTGCACCAGAAGCATGCCATTGCCACACGCTGATATACGGCTGATCCATAAGTTTCAAATATAAACACATTAATGGCCGTTACCCTGATTTTTCTGTGACAACAGTAAAGGGGAGGCGGTAGCAGAGTGGTTAGCGTCTCCTAGTGGCGTTCTCGGTGACCCCAGCTCGATCCCGAGCGAGGACAATAAATCCACTTAAAATCTTTCTGCACCGTCAAATGGCCTAAGAACACCCACATTCTTCCCATTAACTCTACCTTCGATTGCAAGTGCATCAAAGGACACAGGGGGGCGGCATGGGCGTCTAATCACAGGCGTCACTATAAATATCCTGCCTGCGCCACCACGAGCGAGGGCCAACCATCACAGCCCTCAAGTGAGCCACCAGGGCCTACCATCCGAGCTATGGGTCACTGCCTACAGGCTTTAGGCATAGATGTAAGAAAAAAGAAAACAAAAGCAATGTCGACAAATATATATGTATAATTGTATATCTTAATTAAAGAAGGACGGTTAGCTATTATGTTGCGAGAAATTATGCAGTCCTATAACACCATTCTACCAGTATTAAATTACTTATTACAGAAATATTACAGCTTTAATCAGTAACCTAATGCAATAACGTATCACAAAAATGACAATATTATAAAGGCGTCGCCATAGATTGAAGAACCCAGTGATGCTGAGTGACTAAAAAAAAAATGGCTCCAATAATGTTCTCTCTCTCTCTCCTCTCTCTCTCTCTCTCTCTCTCTCTCTCTCTCTCCCCTCTCTCTCTCTCTCTCTCTCTCTCTCTCTCTCTCTCTCTCTCTCTCTCTCTCTCTCTCTCCCCCCTACAACACAAACTACACACACATACTTTCATCCTCCATTATATTTCCCTCTCCTTCTACCATCTTCCCCTTTCAGCGGTGTTTATTCTTCCTTTCCTCTCTTTACCAGTTTCTCTCTTTTCTCCCCCTCGTCCTTGCCCTTGTAGCGCTGTTTGTCATATCTCGGCTCCTCCATGTCCCTCCCTTTCCTCATAGCTCCCACTACCCTCTTCTATATAAACCCACAGCCAATGGGTTTCTCTCTCTTCAACCCTTGTCTTCAATATTTTATCCTGGAGTATATCTTTGTGTGTGTGTGTGGAGGAGTGTGTTGAGTAAGGAGTAAATATTGTTTGAGGGTGCGAGGGAGAGGAAGCACATAACAACATAAGAACTTAAGAGCTCTCGAGGCTCACTTTTGTTTTTTACTGTAATTGACTCGTAAAACGTCTTACCTGTAACCGATGTCAGATTAATTAGGCGATAATTGCTCATCAACCCCTCATCAAACCCTTAAACCACCTCCTAAATTATATATGGGTACCACGTTTGCCTGTCTCCCCATTAAAAACACCATTCCACTACCCACTGACTTCCTGGATATATTTGCAAGAGACTAGTGTTTTTAATAAATCAAGTCACGTTAGATGTGGCTGGTGAGATTAGCGGATTTGCCACATCAGCGCCGCTACCTTCTATCTCTCTCATATGGTTAAATATTAACTAGTCCTAAATGAGTTTTAAATAATCTGTGTAGAATTGATTATATGATAAGACCATATAATTCTACGAATGATTCGTTTTATGATGACAAAATAAGGAGCTTGTCGTATACATCCCTACAAGTTGCGGCAGAGTTGTTTGTGCGACGTTATCATATAGGGTGACCACCGGTCAACGCTTCAGGCCCTGCCCTGCGGGCAACAGTGATTCACTCATTTGAGGTCATCCACCATGGCAGCTTCCATTACAACTCACTCACGTGTTCTCCAAAGCCAAGCCAAAAAAATTAATTACAATATAAAAACATTTTCTTAGAAGGGACGGCAAATACGGGAACTTAGAGGGGCAAATAGAGGATACTTACATAGAGGGAGAGAGAGAGAGAGAGAGAGAGAGAGAGAGAGAGAAGAGGAGAGGAGAGAGAGAGAGACGAGAGAGGAGAAGAGAGAGAGAGAGAGAGAGAGAGAGAGAGAGAGAGAGAGAGATTTATACATTTATTTAGCCAAACAGTTATACATGTAATAAAAACATAATACATAATTATATAAAATTGGCTGAGCCTGTTCTCTCTCTCTCCTAGAGAGAGAGAGAGAGAGAGAGAGAGAGAGAGAAGAGAGAGAGAGGAGAGAGAAGAGAGAGAGAGAGAGAGGAGAGGAGAGAGAGAAGAGAGAGAGAGAGAGGAGAGAGAGAGAGAGAGAGAAGTATTGTTTATAGTAGGTGGCAGGGTGAAGTGGCACCACAGCTAGTGGGCATACGCCTCAGGCGGCCACATCCAAAGTGACTCGATGAATGGAAAGACTATAGTTAAATTTGAATATACAATTATATTAAGAGGACTAAAGTTTACGAAAAAGATATGAGATTATATCTGTGTGTTCGCGAAATAAACAAACTGAGACAAAAGGATATAATGAGATGGAGGAGAGGGAGACGTAAGGAGGGAAAATAGTAGGGGTGTCGAGGTGCTTAGAGGAGAGGGAGAAAGTAAGAAGACGGAAGCAGCGATGAGGGGAGTTTCACCACTCCTGAAATTTTGGCAGGCATAGCCTGCCAAACCTGCATTCACAGCTGCCTGTTGGTCTGTCTATCTGTATATCTGCCTTTTGTATTTTCTATCTTGCATCCTGTCTGTCGCGTGTGTAGGGGGAAGCGGAGGATGACGAAGCGTATTTGTGTAAAGTGGTTGGTATGTCACTTTTAGGGTGAGCAGAAACAGGTAACTCTGCTTTGATAGTCGTTTATTAACACTGGTAAAGGTAACAGGTAACAGGTAACACGTGGTGTAAAGTGACACGGAGAGACTTGGTGAGTTGCTCCTGCCGTGCTTGGATGTGATCTGGTGACTTGAGAGTTCCTGTATATAAAGACTAGGACGTCTAATCTCTTAACCCGTAAACTGCGGATACCTGTGTGACAATATCTCTGTGTACGCGGGACTTTTGCCAGAATTCTTATAGTCTCTAAACAAGCTTGAATGTGTATCAATGTATTCGCCATATATTTGTGGAACCGCTAAAAATATTTTTTTTGGCTAAAGTCTTGTGGTTATTTTATGATTGTACTTGCAAGATGAAGAGCGTTGAGGTTTATGGAATCCATGGATCGTTCACAGAAAACAGGCCGCAAGGGTCTTCCTCTCTAATCTCTCTGCCCGCGATAGGGAGAGACCTGTCAGCCCCTTCACCTTCCATGCTGGTCACTGTGTCACTGAGCCTATGTGTGACCCCTGGGTCATTCTCAGGTAAAGTAGAGTTGCCAGATTTCACCGGCCGAAAAATTTGCCCACCTTTTTTAATTTGGCGGCCGCCCAATTGGGCATACTAGCGTTTTCTTAGTGAGTGACCAAATGGGCATAGCCGCGCTTTACGGGTTAATGGGAGTGTCTAATCTCTTAATTGGCGTCTCGGCAAGATCACAAAGAAAGTGGGAGGCAAGTGCTAGCTAAAACCATTAGCGAAAGAGAGGCGTGGTGTGAGAGGTGATCATCTCTAGAAAACTTTAAAAGGGAAATTACCAGGTGTTCCAGGACCCAACATCAACGGTAAGAACACAGAACACAGAACACAGTGGAACATAATAAAAATAAAACCCTCTTGTCGGTGACGTCCCCGAGTGTCCTCATCTCAAAAAAAAGGAATAATCATAAACTGAAAAAGGAGACGGAACAATAGAAATGGACACAAAAAAACATACCTATCTAATATATTTGAATAAAATAGGGAAAACATGGAAAAAAGGGGGACTACTCGAAAAAAAATAATGTGGAAAACAAAAATGTAAGGGGCCCCGGCATGGTACACAGAAATTGATCAAAAAAAAAATATTGAGACAATACAAACTATGTACACAATTACATATAAGGTACAGGGAAAAAGGAGAAAAAAGGGAAGGAGTTACTTCACACTATACGGAGGAAATAACAGGGCCCAAAGGGGTTTGGGGAGCGGGTAAAAGGAGTAGTAGAATGGCTGGTTGAGGTGGATTGGGGAGGTGGATTCAGCAGGAACGGGGTTAGAGTCCTCCCCAGTTAAGGCCTTTGGAAACTTTTTTAAGAAAATAAGGTGGAAAATTTCCCTAGTCCCGTCAGTTTAAGTGAAGAAAAACCTTATTCCCATTTTCCCCTGAGCTACGCCCCGGGAAAAGGGGCCGTAAAAATTTTTGGGGTCAAAATTTGGATGTTTATGCAACAAGAGAATACACAATGTCCCTCGAAAAGTGTAAGGGGGAAGCTGACTTATGTGAAAGGGGGCAATCAGTTTTAGAGAGAGCAAGGATTTTTGGGATACTTTGGGTGTATTGTTGGAAAGGGTGAACCCTTTAGTCTTGACAAAGCACCCATAGTTGTATATAGGCTTAGAAGGTTTTGGAAAAAGATAAAAGGAAAGAATTTTCGAGCAAACAGAATGTAATGGGGGTGTTCAGAGACGACTTTTTGTGGTGGAATTGAGAGAAGCCATCACCTAGGAGATAGGTGTCCCAAAGGGGGTTCAGTGTCGGGAAATAAGGGAGCGAAAAGTGTTGAGGATTTTACTGTTGCAACGTTCTCCCAAAAACCGTTGCATGGGGCGGTAAGCCAACTTTAAACTTCTGATATTGAACGTTGGCAAAAGGGAAAATCAAAAAACTTGTTTAAAAAACTCAGGCCGTTATCAGACCAAAACCCTTGGGGTATAAAAGGGACAAAGCATGATCAAAAAAAGCACGTGCCATTTCCCCTTTTAATTTTTGCACACCTATGACTATTCAATGTAGTCATTGAACCTTTTAATGGTGAGCCAAAAGATTTAAGTGATTTGTGAAAGATATTTTTCCTTCCCCAGGATGTGAAGAAAATTGGGTGTGTCAGAATGATTTAAGGCAGACGGACATGATTTTGGGGAATGACAAGTTGGGGATGAGACGAGAGGTTCCTGCTTCCCCGTAAGTGGTTGCTTTTTTACGCAACTTTCCCTGAGGATTTAAATGGAAAGAAAAGGAACCTTGGGAAATGTCGGAGTATCACCTGATTCAAGGTAATAGTGATTTTGCCCATGTGGGGTCATTGCGTTGAGCAGTGTAGAACATAGTGAGCACGGGTCAAATGCGGATGTTTGCGGGGTACGGGGACATGTAAGGCCATTTTGCGAGAAAGGGCATCAACGCAACGTTAGTTTTGCCTTGAATGTACGCAAAACCGGGCATAAAATTTTAAATTTGGAAAAACCCATCGAGCCATGGTCCTGATGGCCCTTTGGGCCTTTGAAGAGGTAAAAGTAAGGGTTTAACCCGTAAGGGCTTGATGGGATACCATGAATGAGGTACCGAAACTTCTTTAGGACCAAATGATGCAAGGCGTCGATCCCGTCACTGGTATTTCTTCTTGCCTTGTTAATTAACGAGAGGAAACCCCGATGGGGCTTTTTTACCATCGTGGTTTTGCGATACACACCGAACCAGTGACTACTCGTGTTGAGAATGAAAAGTCTGTGTAGCGGGTACGAAAGAACAGGCGCAAAAAGTGAGAGCGTGCTTAAGAGCAGCAAAACTTTTTCCCCTGCTATCGACCTTTGGGAAAAGGGCACATCTTTCTTAAAGAGGAAGGAGTGGAGAACCAGGCGGCAAATCCTTTAAAAATCTCCCGGAAATAGGAGCTAACTCCTCGAAACTACGGACTTGATCTACATTGACTGGAGTAGGATAATGAGTTACAGCAAACTTTGTCATTGACTTTTTGAATCCCGTCACGTTTAATAAATGGCCAAAAGGGAAAGGATTTCTTTGCGTAAAAAAGCGCATTTGGGAGTTTTAAGTTTCAAGTTTCGTTCTAAAGACGAGTGAAAATTTTTTCGAGTTTTGGGATTTTTTGGGGGACTGTTTTAGAGGAAAAACGATCAAGCGTCAGGGTGGGAAAAAAAAGTGTTTTTTCCCCCCTTTAAACCCAGTGAAAGGAATTGATTAGCTTTGGGAACGTCGGGGGTGATCCAGAAAGACCCATAGTCTGCGACGTATGGTAATTCCAAAAGTGAGAAAAAGCAGTGATTCACGGCTTTCTGGTCAAGTTCAACTTGCCAGAAGCCGGAACAAAAACCCCCAAGGTGGAAAAAACAGTGTTATGATCACCTAAATTCTGCAAAAATCCTCGAGGACTGGAGGGGATACCGAGAAGGAAAGCAGTTTGTTGAGAGCTCGGAAATGACTAAGGGCGCCATTCGCCTGGCTTTTTGGAACCAAACTTTTGGGTATTGAAAAGACTGCTCGATTCTTCAAGTTCCTCAGTTAGCATTTCGGAGACCATGCGATGAAAAGGGCATTCTTACGGTGGGCCCCATGCGAAAACGGGGGATGTAGGCAGGCGGGCGTCTTCATAAGCTTAAATCTTATGAGTGACGACGTTGGTTTTCCCCCAGTGTTCCCCGGGGAGGGACACAAATTTCTAATCGGTCAAGGTTAAATAAGCCATCCGTGTCGGGATGGTCTGTGGTTTTGCACATGAGCTTGAAGGTCAGCAAATTTGAAGGCCCCTGAATGAAATGGAGTTAACTAAACTCGTGACTCGGGGAATTCGTCGACACGAACGTAGTGGGTAGACGTAAAATATACAAAGCCCTGTCCACAAGGGGGACGGAACCCTGGTGATTTAAACCCCATAAAGGTTTTTTATCCCCCATGATTTTTTTAGTCTGCACAGCGGCAGGAACAGCTAGAGGAGAATGAGTGCCGTCCAGGGGGAGCTAGCATCAACGTTCGAAAAGCCTTTTACCCGAAAAGTCTACCAGGGTGCAGGTGTTGGTAGAAGCTCACGTTGGACGAGAGACAGCGTGAAGGCTTTGCTTGGCTTCTAAGACCTTTTGAAGTGCGACTTCTGGGGGTGAGTGGTGTTTTAGACGTAAAGCGTCTGTGGGGGTACATACGCCGAAAGTCTTA
>JACEEZ010014131.1:0-22500 GCA_016584305.1 Chionoecetes opilio | reverse complement strand
ACTCCATGATCTTTTGCACCTTCTGATCTTTTCAGCGATACATTGCGTATGGTGTATCTATTACCAGGGTTTTTTCTACCAATATTTATATCGCTGCACTTATCAATATTAAATTCAATCTGCCATATGACTACCCACTCATTAAGTTTATCTAAGTCTCCCTGCAATATGTTTACACCAGACTGTGATCCAATAATCCAACCTACCTTAGTATCATCAGCAAACTTGCTGATTTCACTGGTAATCCTACTATCCAAGTCGTTGATGTAAATCAAAAATAGTAATAGACCCAAAACAGACCATTGTGGAACTCAACTTCTCACCTGTCCCCATTTAGATTTAGAACCATTAATTGTAACCCTTTGTTGCCTATCACTTAGCCAAGCTCTGATCCAACGAAAAACCTTCCCATCTATGCCATGAGCCTTAACCTTATTTAAGAGTCGCTCGTGTGGTACTTTGTCGAATATCTTACTAAAGTCCAGGTATATTATATCATAATCCTTATTATTATTTGCCATGTCATAAACTTTCCTATAAAAACTCAATAAATTGGTGAGACATGACCTACCCTTGGTGAATCCATGTTGCGAATCATTTGTCAAACTATGTTTTCCTCAGTGCACTCTAATGTTTTTTGCGATAATAGATTCCAATAATTTACCTACCACTGACGTTAAACTAACGGGTCGATAATTTGACATTAGTCCTCTGTCTCCCTTCCTAAATATGAGGACTACATTTCCTTTCCTCCACAATAACGACACATCGCCTATCTTAACCGGTTTCCTAAAAATGTGCACTAACGACTCACTAACAACCTCTTTGCATTCTTTTAATACTCTGGGATACACTTCATCTGGTCCTGGCGACTTAAAATTCTTCATTTTTTGTATACCCTCTTCCACCATTTCCCAAGTTATCACAATATCTTCGAGTTTCTCCTCATCGCTTCCTTTAAACATCTGTTCACGTTTAGGTATAGTCTGTGTATGTTCCTGAGTAAAAACACTTATGATATAAACATTTAAATTTTTACACATATCCTCATCCGTATTTAAGACCTCACCCTGCTCTAATCTTGACGGCCCCACTAATTCCCTTGTCTTGGTTTTATATACCTGATAGAACCCCGTAGGGTCGCTTTTTGCCTGTCCTGCGACAGTAATCTCATAATTGTTCTTAGCTACTCGTGTTAATCTCTTCACTGTCCTTGCCATCATGTTATACTGTTCTTTGCTCACCCTGTCCAGCCTTAAACCTTAAGTTAATGTTTCGTTTTACTTCAATGTTGTGTTTTAAACTAGTGGTCATCCATTTCGAGTCACTCTGCCTTGATCTTATCTCCCTATAAGGATTTTTTTTTCTGTCCCGCAATTAAATTCCTTACAAATAATGTATGATCCTGATCCGCCCCGATCTCACTACTAGATGTATCCACGCTGACCCTGGAACATTCCTTTATCCTACACCCCCAGTTAATTCCCTACAGGTATCTTCTTAATCCTGCATAATTGGCCTTTCCAGCTGTCACCGCGCTGACCTTGGAACATTTCCTCCCCTCCATACCACACACCCTGTTAATCTCCTCCAGGTGTCTTCTTAATCCTGCATAATTGGCCTTTCTGAAGTCATGTAGTCACATCCTATTAACACTTATTTTTCCACCTTCACATTTTAAGCAAAACCTGATTTCACAATGATCGCTATTTCCTAGCTTTCAACCAACCTCCACCTCTGTAAGGAAATCTTCCATGTTTGTCAGTAATGAATCTAGAATATTATATCCTCTAGTAGGCTCCTTGATTGCCTGGCTTAGGAAGTTATCCTGGATTATATTTAACAATTCCTCTGCATCGTTGTCTCCTATAATTAAATCACAGTCTATATTCCTAAGATTAAAATCTCCTACCACGCATAGCCGATTATGTCTGCAAGCCTCGTTTATTTCTTGCCATACAGGAGCTGAATCCTCTTTACATAAGTTTGGAGGCCTATACACTACACCCAAAACAATTTTCTCAGTTCCCTCCGTAACCTCTACCCATATATAATCTATGCTGTCATCTGTTTTTATAACATTATTAACACAATACTGCAAGGTATCTCTTGCATAAAGTGCAACTCCTCCACCTCGCCTGCCTAACCTGTCCTTGTGAAATATCTTATACCCAGCTATCTCGACCTCCGGATCAAATACCTTTCCTGACATATCCAACCATGTTTCTGTTAATGCTATTATATCAAAATCCTCTACACTATTTATTCCTCTCAGGAAATTTATCTTGTTTAAAATAGTCCTACAGTTTGTATAGTAAACCTTCAAGCAACTCCTGTTATTTTTGTCCATTTTCCCTTTATCGTGGGCAGCCTGGGGTTAATCCCTACAGGAAGTTCTGCGTCCCTGGCCACGGTGAGCGGCAAGGCCAATCCCTGACATAGATTGGTTGGGGGGGGGGGGGCTTGCAACCCCTCCCTGTAAAAACCAAATCTAGCCACTAACATTCAAAGAGGTAGAGGACGGGGGCGCGGTAATCGCGCCCCCGACCCGGTTTTGCCGGGGGGCCCGACCATGCAGACACCTCCAATGCCGACGCATGGGAGGGGTCTGCCTATGACGAGTGCGGGGCAAAGCCCTCGGGAATCCCGCACTCTAAATAAAGTGGTAGGGCCCCCTAGCCCAACTTTTTCTTATGGGGGTGGCCGGGGCTGTGCAGAAGCGGCGCCTGCCCGTCGAATCACTCCTGGGATCAACCTGCGGAGGGTTCTTCGTGTGGGCTCGTGGAACGTTCTGAGCCTCTCAGACGATCATCGACTACCTCTCCTATCGGGCGAGCTCAGCAGGCTGAGGGTGGATATAGTGGGACTCTCTGAGACGAGGAGGCCTGGCAGTGGCGAGACTAGCAGTGGGGGTTACACCTACTACTGGTCCGGCATGAGCAATGGTCACCGTGTACGGGGAGTAGCTATAGGCATCTCCAGCAAACTGCAGCCATCAGTTCTTGAGGTTACTCCGGTTGATGAGCGTATAATGCGGGTGAGGATGAAACACACTCTGGGTTTCATGTCCTTGTTGCAGTGTACGCTCCTACCGAGTGCGTTAAAACTGAAGAGAAGGAGATGTTCTACGCCAAACTCGACTCTGTTTTAGACCAGTGTCCACCTCGGGACACACTCATTGTCTTGCGCGACTTCAATGCTACTACTGGCACTGTAAGAGATGGCTACGAGTTATGTGTTGGTCCCCATGGCTCCGGTACCAGAAACACCAACAGTTCTCTGCTTCTGAACTTTGCTAGATCCAGAAGGTTGAGAATTGCAGTTTCTTGGTATCAGAGGCCAGAGCTGCACCGCTGGACATGGTATAATAATGCCGGAGGGGTAGCTAAGGAGATTGATCACATCCTCGTTAGTACTAGTTGGAGGATCCTCCAGAACTGCATGGTTTACCGGAGTGCTGAGTTCTTTGGAACAGATCACGGACTTGTTGTTGCTACACTTAAGTTTTATGTCAAGTCCAGAAGAATCTCAGGAGGTAACCATACTGTGTTTCATCTTGAGAAACTGAAGGACTTGACATGTGCTCATGAGTATGCGGTGGCAGTCTCAAATCGGTTTGATGTGCTCGGTGCTCTCGGGGACCCTGTAGAACTGTGGGATACCTTCAAACGTGAAACTCTACAGGCTGCCAAGGAGTGTATTGGGGAGCGCCCGAGGTCATGGCGTGGTTTTGTCTCGACGGCGACGCTGGAAAAAATCGAGGAGAGTCGCGCTGCCAGGCTGGCTGGGAACCGGGACCAGCACAGGGCTCTGTCACGCCGGACTAGAACCCTCCTGAGGAGAGACAAGGAGAGGTATGTCAGGAGTCTCGCTGAGGATGTCGAGGGTCCTTTGAACGCTAATGACCTCCGACCCGCCTACCGAGCCCTGAAGAAGCTCCGTTCCAAGTCTCCTTCTCGGGCGAGTGCTATTCGAACAGCAGTTGGGCGCCTCGTGTCGGACATGGATGGGCAGATGGCTCGTTGGGCTGAGTACTTTGGGCAGTTGTTCACGGTGGACCCTCCAACTGAGCAGCCTCACACCACTGGGTTACAGGCAGTGGATGCCGATCCTCCCATTGACGAAACCTCACCCTCTCTTGACGAAGTCAGAGAGGCTGTAGCAAAGTTGAGGGGTGGAAAGGCAGCTGGTGATTGTAATATCAGTGCGGAGCTCCTCAAAGCTGGGGGTGAGGCCATGATCCGCGGGTTGTATGCTGTCCTGACTGCCGTGTGGCAATCAGGTACCATTCCTCCTGACTTGAAAAGGGGGCTGGTCGTCCCTATCTGGAAAGGGAAAGGGGACCGTCAGGACTGCAACAGTTACCGCGGTATTACACTGCTCAGCGTACCAGGCAAGGTGCTTGCCCATCTATTGCTGACACGGATTCGCAGTCATCTGGTGAAGCATCAGGGACCTCAGCAGTCTGGGTTCACGCTTGGTAAGTCAACAACGGACCGTATCCTAACGCTTCGTGTCCTGGTTGAACGCCGACGTGAGTTTCGACAGGGGATGCTTGCAGCCTATGTTGATCTCAAGAAGGCGTTTGACTCAGTGCATCGTGAGTCACTCTGGGATCTTCTGCGACTTCGAGGGATTCCTGCAAGGACTATTGGTTTGATAACTGGTCTGTATTCGGGACTGAGAGTGCTGTGAAGTGTGGGGCAGGGTATCCAGTTCTTTCCGTGAATACAGGAGTGAGGCAAGGGTGCGTCCTTGCCCCATCACTTTTCCACGCTTGTATGGACTGGGTATTGGACAAGGTTGTAGATCAAAGTGATTGTGGAGCATCCGTCGGCAACACCAAGATCACTGATCTTGTTTTTGCCGATGATGCAGTAATCTTTGCTGAGTCGCTGGAGGTCCTGGTGATGGCTCTCGAGGCGCTGCACGAGGAGGCAAAGCCTTTGGGACTTGAGGTCTCCTGGCTCAAGACAAGGGTCCAGCTGTTTGGAGACTTACTAGATGAAGCAGTACAGTCTGTTTATGCGTGTGGCGAGGACATTGAGATCTTGGAAAGTTTTACATACCCTGGTAGCGCAGTCCATAATGACGGTGGGTCACGTCAAGAAGTCTTACGGCGGATTGGCATAGCCCACGGTGTTATGGACTCCCTCAGCGGGAGTATTTGGCGTTGTCGGTACCTGTGCAGAAGGACAAATATCCGGATCTTCAAGTCACTTGTGATCTCTGTCATGGCTGTGAGACATGGACACTAAATAGTGACTTGAAGAGACGAATCAATGCCTTTGGTAGTAAGTGTCTTCGCAGAATCATGGGGTATCGCTGGGATGATTACGTGTCAAATCAACGATTGCACCGTGAGACTGAATCGAGGTCTATTACCTGCATAGTCCGTCAGCGCCAACTTCGGCTATATGGGCCTGTGGCACGCTACCCTGAAACCGATCCTTCCCATCGGGTTGTATCTGTAAGAGACAATCCGGCGTAGAGGAGGCCAAGGGGGCGCCCACAAGCTCGTTGCTGGGGCAAGTTGATGCTTCTTGTCGAGAGCTGTTTGGTATGGGAAAGGAGCCTGCATGGGAACTCGCGCGTGGTGACCCCCGGGAGTGGCGTCGTAGGGTGGGCGAGGCGACGCGCCCCCCGGCGTATGCCCCCAATGATTGATTGATTATAAATAAACCCTCCCTCTCTCTCTTCTTACGAATCACGTTAGTTCCCTGCCTTCTGAAACTACTCCTAGTGTCGCAAGTGTAACAATCTAAAAACACTCACTTTTCAGACAATATAGACTAGAGTCGAAGTAACCACACTAGTCCGGCAGATAAACGCCAAATATGTGCTTGACCTCATTTTGGAGTATAAAGGTTTTTTTAATGTTGATTATTATTGATGGTAAGGGCATATTTATTCAGAAACTGCCGAATGACATCTTGTCATACATGAGCAATTTGTGCTAGGAGGCAAAATCTAAGATGGTCGCCATAGAATCTGGGAAAATCTATTTTCTTCATATCTTCGTAACTATATGAGATAGAAACACGAATGATCGGTCCTTATATATGTTTTCAGGCATCAAAATTACAATGTGGCCATTATTATATCAATGAAACACACACAAAACAAAATGGCCGCCATAAATGTGTTTTCATTGCAGAAAATTGACTTTCTCAACAGCCATTACTACATGGCCTGTAAAAGCTGTTTCAAGTATTGAAGTATAATTGTGTACATATTCGTGATGTTCTGCTGACGTGTGAGGGGTGTTGGTGTGCTCGTGTGCGGGGATTTTTCCAGACGTGGATTTCCCCAGACGTGTTTGTGCGCTGCGCAGCGGCCGGCCGGCGAATGTTTTTTTCCTAAACAGGTTCACAAACTTTCGGTTAAGGTTAGATTAGGTTCAGGTACACATTCCGTAAGGTAACTTTTTGTGGGAATCACAATGAGGTTATTTTCAAGAAAATCCTGTGGTTAGTTTCGGAACTACAGCCATGCGTAGAGGGCCGTCAACCTTTGCAAACTCGTTAGGGAAAAATAATTCGCGGATGGCTGTGGGCGGGGTGAAGGCAGTGCGCTAGGGAGCTTGGGAAAATACGGAGGTGTGTGTGAGCTGTTTGTCAGTCGATACAGCAGCCGATGTCTCAAGTATATAATCTTGTTAACTGATGTTTAGTACATATACATTCAGAAACTGACAGGCGACATCTTGTCACAATTGAGAACTTTTGCTGGGAGCATAAATTCAAGGTGACCGCCACGATTTGGGGATATATAATTCACCTCGTATCTTCGTTACTAGATGGCTAGAAACGTGAATAAAAGGTCATTTTATATGTTGTCAGGCATCAAGGAATCCAATGACGCTATGATTTTTTGAATAAAACACAAAACAATCAAGATAGCCGCCATACAAAATACATGTGTAGTTAAGTTTATATGAAATATTTTGTTTGTTTCTAGGTATTTGCAATGGTACTTGTGCGGTGCGGTGTACTTCGTAAGTCATTGCCAGTGAGTGCTTCTTCAAATGAGGGTTTGCGTGTGATGACAAGCCAGAAAAACTAATGAGTCTGGACTGAGAAGAACTGAAACCATCATCAGTGCAGCTTGATATCTCGACGGTAAACATCAGGTACTTGAGAACTTTGTGAAAGAGGATCGTGACTTTACTGTGAAATGCCATAAGAGCTGTGAATGTACATATACATCCAACACTCAGATACAGAGAAATTCCAAAGAACAAAACAAAATGAATACCTTCTGTGATTCCCCCGAGAAAACACGACTTTCATGCAAGCTTTAGCTTTCAGGAACAATGTTTATTCTGTGGGGAGGAATGTACGTTGGATAAAGATACGAAGAATCCTGCTCGGTGGAAGCCACCATACCTGTGTCGTGAAATTGCACGAAAAGGAGAGAAATCGTTGAAGCAGTATCTGCTAGAAGCATGTGATTACAGGGATGACGAGTGGGCCACCACTGTGAGAGTGCGCATACAGGGAGCCATCAGTGACTTACACGCAGCAGACGCACGATACCATGGCTCATGCAGATGCAAGTTTACAGGACAGAGAGCACTTACATGTGCTGCAGGCTCGACATCAAACTCTGTAGAGGTGGGATGATGCTGTCACGAGCTGGCACCAATCCCAACATCAATGTTCACAGATGCAGGAGAGATGAGATGCTCAACGGAAAATCCGTGTTGAAGACTCAATTGAAAGTTGAGGTCTCATCCAGAATGCACCAAACACAGACATCACAATCATCGATGGTTCTGCTCTCCTCGGGTGATACACTGGCCTGTGGGTGGTACAGTAAAAACGTATGTGTCAAACTTCAGACAACATATTGAGAGGAAGCTGCAAAAAGGAGATATGTACTTGGTGTTTGATCGGTACTATGAGTACAGCACATAAGGTGTCACAAGAAGTGTGAGGAACATTGAAGCCAGTAGAGTTCGCCAGCTCAAGGTTACAACGGAGCTGCCATCACAGAAAGTAATCCTGACTATCACTGGAAACAAGAAACAGCTCATTGACATAATCTGCACTGAACTCAAAGGAGATGTTTCGTTCCATCGAAACCACATACAGAATCACAAGCATCACATCCCAAGACAAAACTCCGATTGAGATCAGCAATAAAGGACTGATCATCAACAAAGGGATATGAACAACATTCATGAAGAGGCGATAAGAAGCGATATCATCATCGTTCAACAAATGCTCATGGCTGCAAAGGAGAAACCCACAAGCATCACCGTCTTATCAGATGACACAGACGTGTTTGTACTGCTTCTACATTACTATTAGCGCGTTTTCGCAACGTTCACCACCCTGGTCCTGTCTAGTCCAGACCGGTGCAGACTGGACTGATGCTCGCGAAAATGCATCGAGACTGGCCCGTTCCATTCGTCGCTCCTATGGCTGGGGATCGAGTGGGCGGTCCTCCGGGCAGAAATCATCCAAAAAAAATTTGAAAAGCGCGCGTTTTTACTCAATGGGAAGTCAAGTAGCAGGGATGACTGTGAAAAAATTAATGATGAAATTTCATTTAATATACCATAATAACACTATCTATAGTCACCACTGCACTAATGTGGCAGGGGGCATATATTACGAGTTTTAGCATCACTACAGATCACATCACGTGCACAGTACATAGCTACATTATCTACATAACACTATAGTCCAGTCAAATTATAAAATACCTAGAACAAATTGCTTCAGAAGGTTTTTTTGCTTTGACTGGTTCATTGGACCCCACTGAACATCATATCGAAAGTTATCTCAAAGTTACCCCCCTAAGTGCCCTAATTTGCATAAACTCAAGATGGCCGCCAGTCAGAATTCAATGTACAGCAAACTTTTTTCTGGGTGGTTTTAGGGCCCATAAATGTATTGCCAACAGATAGGAATGTGATATCAATCTATCAAATAAGGCTAATTCCGTCATGATATGATGTCACTATGACGTAGTATTACGTCATGTCATGACGTAGTCCCTGATTTTTACTGAAAATAGACATTTGTACCTTGTTATTGTAATTCCTGTAGAATTTGGTTTTGATTGCTGTTTCTTTAGCCCTAGAACACTCTTTGGGACCAAATACTACCTACTTATTGCAATAAACCAGCTGCACTACTTACCGTGAGTTACAAGTCCGTGTCGTCCTCAGTCACGTCAATAGCTGTGCTATTGGAACAGGCATCACCAACGACATTCACTACAGGCATTTGTACATTTCAGGCCTTGCTTTCTGCAGCTGCATCTGTTTGTGGAGCAGTCCCCTTTACACTGGCACATTATCAACTTGAGAATATTGTCAGGGGCAGGCTGACAGTCCATTGTTCTAGCATAAGTTGCCCTGCAGATCCTGCCATCCCCAATCTACTGCCCTCAATGCACAGTCCTCATCCTTTGACATCCAACATTTAGCTTGGTAAAAGGCTCGATATATGTGGTACTGTCCGGCATCCAGTGTGGGTGGAAGATTTGTATCTCTACGCTGGAAGCACACCTCATACTTGTCCTTGAACTTCCTTATCCTCAGTGAATCTAAGGACTCTGTGTTCTTGCCTCCGTATAATTCTACTAGGACCTTCTCCCCCGAGGTTTTCATCTCCTCACGAGTGGAACAATCCAACACTTGCTCCAGCTGCTTTGCAAACGAAGTGTTTGACATCGCCTTTTTGAGAGGTAGTCCCTACCAATCCCGTACAATCTCGAAGTTGTGTCACAACCTCCAATGGCATGGATGATGGGTAAACAGGTAGCACAGCTTTTCACCCAGAGAAGTCTGCAAAGCATTGATCTGCCACTCTCTAATTTTAGTGTTTTTATCTGGTTTCACTGCTTTGTCCGATCGAAATGTCAACTCATCCATGTCCTCTTCAGCATGGTGACAAAGTAACACCAGAAGGTCCGGTGTCTTCTCCGATAACATGTGTAGCACCAATTTTTGCGCACTTCACCCCAGTCAATGCAATCAAAAGATCAGCGTCACCTTTGCAGTGCAATGTTTTGATACCCTGGGTTTGGAGTTTTTCAGACAGGAAATTGATGAATTTCTGCTTTTATTTGGACGTTTCCCAAAAAGTGTTCCTTTTTCGACTTTAGCGCCATGCTGCCAGTGAAGAACACCTGGGACCAACTGCACCCTTTGATCGCCTGAGATGAGTCAAATATTTTGTGGAGCTGTCCGTTTCATATCCATCGAAAACGACAATTGGATTTGCAAACGTGTTCACATACTTGACGTACGTAGAAGCTATAGAGTCAAACGTTTCACCCTTTTCCAGGGAAATCTATGTAAAAGAGAACATCCATCGAGGACATTGTACACTGGTTTGCTGTCACGCGTCTGCTGGCCTTCATTTGATGAAGTGGACGGTAGCGCATCAGCCAGTTGTGGCTTGTTTGCTTGGCGGAGAAGACCGTGTTTATCAAACAATGCTGTCGGTTGCGCAGAAAGTTCATATTTCAATAGATCGTCCAAGCTATAGTCACTGTTGTTAGCTAGAATTAGCAGCCTCTGAAAGAGAAGCTGAGGGTCAATTTTCAGTTTTTCGCCATCCACAACCAGCTGTTTCAGTCCCATTCTTTCTATTTGTTCCTTCCTTCTGAAGACAAAGTCAAATGCGTTTTGTCCCATCATTTTGTCCAAGATAGCTTCTCGACTTTCCTTGCTTCATGTGGGTTACACGAGGCACTTGCAGTCACGCCAGTGGCTACGCTGTGCAATGCTCCTTCTTCTGACACGAATGGGTTGTAGTCATTGAGGTACTGGAAGATCTCGTAAGTGTCTTTATGATCGCGTTCCTTCCGTACAACAAAAAGGTCCTTATGCTGATCACTAGTACTGTATGTTGCACCTGTAAGTTCCTGCATCGATTCATTGATGTCAGCACAGGCGGGCATTGCAAGAAGCCAGCGTGTCCGCTGCTTCTCTTCCATACCCCGGCCTCTTGTCAAACCCCCTGTGGTTTTGATTGTCCGCATAAGAGCCTGTTCGATGACTAGGTCACTAGGCCACTTTTATTTATTTTTTTCAGTAAAAATCAGGGACTACGTCATGACATGACGTAATACTACGTCATAGTGACGTCATATCATGACGGAATTAGCCTTATTTGATAGATTGATATCACATTCCTATCTGTTGGCAATACATTTATGGGGCCTAAAACCACCAGAAAAAAGTTTGCTGTACATTGAATTCTGACATGGCGGCCATCTTGAATTTATGCAAATTAGGGCCCTTAGGGGGCGTAACTTTGAGATAACTTTTGATATGATGTAGAGGGGACTCTAGGGAACTATTTAAAACAAAAAAAACCTTCTGAAGCAATTGGTTCTAGGTTCGGCCATATTCAGCATAGTTTGAACTGGACTATATAGCTACATGTCTTCAGTGACACATACAAGTCTGTAGTGATGCAAAAATTCGTAATATATGGCGCCTGGTGACATTAGTGCAGTGGCAACTATAGTGTTGTTGACAGTACATTCATTTTCCAAGATGTGTTTCAGAAATTGCGAATATTGTAATTTTTCGTGAAATTATTTTAGTCTTATGGTCGGCCATCATGGTGTTTCATGTCTTATCAGCAACACGAGAAGCTCTTGGTCGTCTTCCTCGCTGACTGTAGTGCGCATGCGCCAGTTCTACCCACACTAGTCCAACCTGGTCCTGCTCGCTGGCCTGGTCCAGTCCCGCCCGTTCCAGCCCAGTTCAATCCGCCTCGCGAAAACAGTGGCTGCCCGGGACTAGTCCAGTCCAGACCGTGCCAGAGCGGTCGCGAAAACGCGCTATAACTGGAAGATGGTCTTAAATTCATGGTGAGTATGGAATCTCCAATCAAAGATCGAGCAATAGTCGATATCGGCAAGACCGTTGAGAAGCACATAGATATCATACCAGAAATTCTAGCTGATCATGCACTTTCTGGTTGCGACACAGTTGCTTGCTGTTTCGGCATTGGAAAAATCACTGTTCTGAAAGTTGTAAGAAGTGGAATTCTTCTGTCACTTCTAGGACAAATTGATGCTTCGCTGCCCTCAGTGATACAGCAGGCAACGAAATTCATGACTGCTTCCTATGGACAGAACAACAGTGACACGATGTCAAATGCACGACTCAGTGCTTGGGCAGAAAAAAACAGGCAAAGGGTATACATCAACACCAAAATTATGCTCTCTACCACCTACCAGCGAGGCCTTCGAGGGAAAACGTGAAAAGTGCGCATCATCAAGCATCCATATGGCGCGCCGTGAAAGACGCGGATCCACCAGAACTGAGCGTTGAAAAATATGGATGGAAGAAAGATGAAACCAACAGATCACTTGTACCTACGACAGTCCCGGATACAGTCAGCCTTGCACCAGATGCTGTCTTGCGACTGCTCAGGTGTGGATGCGAGAGTGACACACCTTGTCGTTCACCCAGATGTGGATGCCGGAGTGCCAATCTGTCGTGCACAATGTTCTGTGCCTGTCACGATGGAATTTGCTGCAACACAAATGCTTTGCGACTTGTGACAGTGACTATCAGCCAAAAAATCTAAATCCATACCTTACTTTTAAGAGAATAACATAAATGATTTCATTTATTAAGCCAATAAGTTGTGTCTCATGTGATTTAACCAGAAATTAACTCATGCGTCGTTGCAATAAATGCAAAATAATATACGTACAAATAAGCGTTTATTTTATGAATCAAGTATAGGCGTCCAGCCTCTGGCCCCTTTGCTTTTGGCTCAGTTCTTGCGGCTGGAACGTGGCAGCGAGTTCAAAGTGCTTTTAAAATACCTAGATATGAATACTTAATATACTTAAGATACTTAAATAAGAAAAATAAATTGTTATTGTAAAACCGAAGTTTATTTAGCACTAATTAAATCATTACGCTAATTACTCATTAACCCTTTCACGCACGAAAAGTTTAATAAGTTTTTTCCGTCCACTGCAACATCCGTCTTATGCTCCCTAAGGGGCCCCGCGAAATGGCCAGACCGTGCGACGAATTATTTTGTTTATGTTATCAATTTCACCAACGTGTATTCTTTTTTCCTGGCATTATTATATATCATTGGTTTAGCAAGAGATTATTCTGCCTTATGAAAGAAAAAAAATAACAAGAAATGCAAATAAATAGCGGAATTTACCGACTCTGAAAAGATATTGAGTAAAGAGAAATAAGAAATACTTACGTTCACTATTCGTAGCTCGAAACTTCCTGAGTCAACTTTTTATGGTTTATATGCCAATAAAAGGGGATTTTATGAGGATTCCAATGCTACCATTATCATTTACATATAACCATTATGGCCAGCTCGGGACACGTTTTAAAGGGACGACAATTCGCGCGCACAGGCTGCCTGCTGAGTGGAAACTGACACACAAACCCTTATCATTTCACATCCACTCACACGAGAGAGTTGACAATTAGTTTATTTTATAGGTCTTGGATCTTTGACGCAGAAAATGTTGACGTAATTCTGATAAATACTTTATTTTGGCGAATTTTTAACAGTTTTTTGACGCAATTCCCGTCAAAAGCTCAGATTGCAGACGGGCCCGTTTTGACGCGATCGCGTCACCGTGCGTGAAAGGGTTAAGGGCTTGTTCTACGCAAAAAGAGTGTTGCACAGACCCCCATTGATTTTGACAGCACTACTTGCATGTCAAATTTCAGCTGAATCCGACAATATTTAGGAGTAGTTATTCACTTTTTGGCTTAAACTTGGTTCCACTCCCTTACGAGAATGGGTCTTATGGTAAGTAGCAGCTCGCTTTGCTCGCTGCCAATAATACCATACAGACCTTGCCAATCCGTGCTAGTGCATGCCATCAAGTATAGGCGTCCAGCCTCTGGCCCTTTGCTTTTGGCTCAGTTTTTGCGGTTGGAACGTGGCAGCGAACCACGTTCCAGCCAATTAACTCATTACGCTAATTACTCATTAAGGGCTTGTTCTACGCAAAAAACTAAAAGTTTGTTATACAAACCCCCATTGATTTTGACAGCACTAATTGCATGTCAAATTCCACCTCAATCTGACAATATTTAGGAGTAGTTTACGCTAATTACTCATTAAGGGCTTGTTCTGCGCAAAAAGTTTGTTGCACAGACACCCATTGATTTTGATAGCACTACTTGCATGTTAAATTTCAGCTCAATCCAACAATATTTAGGACTAGTTATTCACTTTTTGGCTTACACTTGGGTCCACGGGTCTTATGGTAAGAAGCAGCTCGCTTCGGTCGATGCCAATTAATCAGATCTAGTAATGGCTGTTGAGAAAGTCAATTTTCTGCAATGAAAAACACATTTATGGCGGCCATCCCGTTTTTTGTGTGTTTTATTGATATAATAATGGCTGCATTGTAATCTTGATGCCTGAAAAACATATAAAAGGACCTACCATTCGTGTTTCTATCTCATATAGTTACGAAAATATGAGGAAAATAGATTTCCCAGATTCGATGGCGACCATCTTGGATTTCGCCTCTAGCACAAATTGCTCAAGTATGACAAGATGTCATCCGGCAGTTTCTGAATATATATGCCCTTACCATCAATAATCAACATTAAAAAAAACTTTATACTCCAAAAAGAGGACCCATGGTACTTCTGCCGTACTATACCATCTTTTCCCATATAACACACCAGAAAATATTAGCGAAACGAAAACTTTCCATTGCTTTGGGTTGTGAGCTCCGCCGCTCCAATGTTATACCATTCCAATTTAACACACACACAAATACACACACACACACGAACCGCACGATGGCCAGGTGATAACGTGCTGATCTCCCATTATGTGGGTAGGCGGTTCGAATCCTAGCGCTCCCGGGGATTTTTCACTGACAAATTCGGATGGTTAATGTTCCCCTTGAGCAAGGGGATAGGGGTGTGTGGTGTGTGAGGTCCCAACATTGCCCAGAGATGTGTAATAATGAGCTCCAAGCTCGCACTGAGAGGGTGAAACTGGCGTTCGCGAGCCACCTCGCATGGACAAGACCATGGGTGAATAACACACACACACACACACCCCACACACACACACAAAACAACACACACAATCACACACACAACACACACACACACAAAAAACAACATAACACACACACAACACCCCACAAAACACACAACCAAAAACACACACACACACACACACACACACACACACACACACACACACACGGGTCACGAGTGGTCCATGGTCCCTGGACAAGGGCCATGGGTGAATAACACCCCACACACACACCACACACACACACACACACACAAACACACACAATCACACACAACACACACACACACACACACAAAAAACACACCTGACACACACACACACACACACAAAACACACACACAAAACACACACAAACACACACACACACACACACACACAACACACACACACACACACACACACACACACACACACACACACACACACACACATACACACACACACGCACACACAAACACACACACACACATATGTAAACAAACACATCCATACAATTTATTATATAATATATATATATATAAAATATATATATATAGATATATATATATATATATATTTTATATATATATATATATATATATATATATATATGTGCAGGGGCGTATTTAGGATCTTGAAACATTGGGGGCTTAGCCCAGCCAAGAGATTTTTACATTTTTACAGGATAAAGGTCAATTATTTATGAGCATAATGAATATAAGAATTAGAAAAATGCACCTCTGTTAACTCTGTCATGTCCATCTGATATTCTCTTCTTCACCTCTCCAAAAGGTCTTTTGGTGTCTCCTCTGCCATGCACTCCTCATCTCCTCTGTTCTCTCCACCTCTCTCATGTCCTGCTCCTAAAAAGGATGCCATCAGCATAAGCTAAGTAACATCTAACCAAATATCTTGTTTTTTACTATAATTTTATGTTGGCCCTAGTGAGAGCTTATCTTATTTATGTGATTAAAAAAATTAATAGCAGATAAAAATAAAAACAAGGTATTTAAGATCCTGGGCTATTCATAAAACATTCGGAGCTACAGCCCCCAATGCCCAGGCGTAACTACGTCCCTGCCTGTTGGTATAATTAGTATATCAGAAAAGGGTTACACTTCTGATTTCCAGTAAAAAAATCATATTTTCTTAAATAACTCGAAAACTATGAGGTTCCCAGGAAATTTCTTTGAATAAGTAAAGATGGAGCTTGAGCAGGCCTTTCTAATGAGTTATAGCAAAATTTATTTAGAGTTTAAAATAAGGGAAAAAAATTGTATTGGTGTATTTTTGACATACTATCAAATATCTCAAATTCTACAAGAGATAATTGACTTTTGATAGTGACATTCGATAGAACACACCAACCTTAGCAACTTTGCATCTATGCATTTTTACTCTTGGCATAATAGTTACGGAAGAAAATGCTTATATAAGGAAACATAGGGCGACAAATATCTGTGATATTTATACCCTATTTAATAGTCCCTATTAAGAGGGATATATAATATTAGGAGTAGATATGATATACACTTAATAGGGGTATATATAATATACCCCTAATAATCTCCTGAGAGATACTTTGTAAAAAAACCTTTGATTTTCAGTTAAAAAATCATATTTTCTTAAATAAGACGAAAACTATGAGATTTAGGGGAACTTTCTAGGAATGAGTAAGGAATCAGTTTAAAAGGCCTTTGAAATAAGCAGTAGCAAATAGAATATTGAGTTTATATAAGTGAGAAAATGTATGCTGTATTTATGACATACAAGTAAATATCTCAAAATCTACAAGAGGTAATTTATTTTGATAATGGCATTCGATAAAACACATCAACCTTAACAATTTGCTTCTATGCATTTTTACTCTTGGCCTAAAGTTACGGTTGAAAAATGCTTATATAAGGAAACATAGGGTGAAATATATCTGGATATTAATATCCTATTTAATAATTCCATTAAGAGTATATATAATTAGAGGAGTAGGATATTATATACCCTTAATAGAGTACAATAATATATCCCTAATAATCTCCTACGAGATACTTTAATGAATTATGTGAAAATAACTGTCTCTTATATATAGTTTAGTGAGGTTAGGTTAGGTTAGGTTAGGTTTAAAATATTTTGCTTTGCCAGTGAAATGATTAGTCTTAGAGGAAACATTAATATGTACAACAAGCAAACGTTAAGCTTGAGGTGTTTTACCTATTTCCTTTTGGGTATAATAGGTATCTCAGAACAGTGATACACCTTTGATTTTCAGTAAAATATCATATCTTCTTAAATAACTTGAAAACTATGAGGTTTTCAGGACATTTCTTTGAATGAGTAAAGATAGAAACTTGAGCAGGCCTTTTTGATGAGCGATAGAAAAAATAATTTGGAGTTTAAATAAGTGACAAAATTGTATTGGTGTTTTTTTAACACACTATTAACTGTCTAAAAATCTACAAGAGATAATTGACTTTTGATAATGGTATTTGATAGAACACATCAACCTTAACAACTTTGTTTTATGCATTTTTACTCATAGCTCAATAGTTACGGAGTAAATACTTTTATAAGGAAACAGGGTGAAATATATCTGTGGTATTAATCCCCTATTTAATAATTCCTATTTTAGAGTATATATAATATTAGGGGTAGATATGATATACCCTTAATAAGGGTATATATAATATACCCCTAATAATCTCCTGCGAGACACTTTGTGAAAACACCTTTGATTTCAATAAAAAATCATATTTTCTAAATAACTCGAAAACTATGAGATTTAAAGGAAATTACTGTGAATGAGTAAAGATAGAGTTTGAACAAGCCTTTTTAATGAGCTATAAGAAAATTATTTTGAGTTTAAATAAATGAGAAATTGTATTGGGTGTATTTTTGGACATAATATTAAATATCTAAAAAATCTACTAGTGATAATTTACTTTTGATAATGGCATTCGATAAAAACCATTAAGCCTAACAACTTTGCTGCTATGCATTTTACTCTTGGCCTAATAGTTAGGGAAGAAAAAATGCTTTTATAAGGAAACATAGGGTGATATATATCTGTGATATAAATACCCTATTTAATAATTCCTATTAAGAGTATATATAAACTAGAAGGATAGGATATTATATACCCTTAATAGGGTACACTAATATACCCCTAATAATCTTCTACGAGATACTTAATAAATTAATATGAAAATACCTGGCTTTTATATATAGGTTTAGTGAGGTTAGGTTAGGTTTAAATTACCTTGCTTTGCAGTGAAATTATTAGTCTTAGAGGAAACATTAATAGGGTAACAAAAGAAAACGTTAAGCTTGAGGTGCTTACCTATAATGTGTGTGTGAAATATATATATAATATGATATATATATATATATATATTATATGATATATATAGTATAATATATATATATATATATATATATATATATTATATATAATATATATATATATATATATATATATAATATATTATATATTATATATATATATATAATATATATATATTATATATATATATTTTGTATATACGTTTTATATATATAATAATAATATATATAATATATATATATATATATATATATATATATATATATTTTATATATATAAGGTAAAGATGGGAGCATACGCAATGCTGCACGTGGTATTCGGTGCTCATCTCCGTGGCATGAGCCCTTAGAGCCTGTGGTGGGTGAGAACACGTTACCCCGGGACACAGGCTTTGGGTGACTCCTTGGTTACCCACAGTTACCTTCCCCAGGTTACCACAGGTACCCATTTATCAACCCCGAAAGGTAGGAAGAACAGCTGAGTAGGCTGGTCACCGGCTTGCCCTGGCCCGGGATCAAACCAGGGCCCACAGATTCGTAGTCAGGCACGCTAGCCACTGCATCACGAAACCGACATATATATATATATATATATATATGTATATATATATATATATATATATAATATATATATATATATATATATATATATAATATATATATATATATATACATTGGGGTGGCGGTAGCGGACTGGTTAGCGTCTCCGACTGGCGTTCTCGGTGACCCGAGTTCGATTCCCCGAAGAAACCCAAAACCTTTCTGCATCGTCGAGTGGTCTAAGAATACCCACATGCCCTGCCATCAACTCTACCTTCGATTGCGAGTGCATCGGAGGACACAGGGGGGCGGCATGAGCCTCTAATCACAGGCGTCACTATAAGAATCTTGCCCGCGCCACCACGGGCGAGGACCATCCATCACATTCTTCAAGTGAACCTCCAGAGCTTACCATCTGAGACCTGGATCACCACTGCCTACAGGCGCTATAGGCACAAAAATGTAAAAAAAAAAAAAATATATATAATATATATAATATATATATACGTATATATATATATATATATATATATATATATATATATATATATATATATATATATATATATATATGTATGTATATATATATATATGTCGCCTCCGTGATGCAGTGGCTTGCGTGCCTGACTACGAATCTGTGGGTACACATATTTGTAGTCATTAATAGTTAGTTAAACAACCAAGTTAATCAAGGGGGTCCATACTTAAGCCCCACAATCAAGGGGGTTTTAACTATAACATAGCTAAATACTTTGTCTCGATAATTGACCCCCTAACTACCAATGAATATACAATTAAGAACTCCTTTGATTTTTGCACATGAATTAAAAACAATTAACATAAACAATGCAGTAATGTCTAGTTTTGACATCCCATCCCTATTTACAAATATTCCATTAGATAAAACTACTGAGATCATCACTGATAATTTATTTCATAATGTTACCAATTTTCTTAACTACACAGAAAAACACATTCTCTGATTTATTAACTTTAGCTATAAAAGACTCTCCATTCATATTTAATAAAAAAAATTATGTCCAAAACTGATGGGGTTTCCATGGGGTCTTGTTTAGGTCCTTCCCTTGCCAATGCTTTTCTATGTTATCATGAACAATTTTGGCAATCTGAATGTCCTACCTCTTTTAAACCCTTTTATTATAAACGTTACGTTGATGACACCTTTTTTACTTTTGAACCCTTTAGCGGGCGAGTAACATTTTTGGGATACTTAAACGCGTCATTTCAAGTGGCTATTGATGACGTATCAGATGACTTAGATGGTGTGGATTGACGCCAGCCAATAGCAACACGACTCGCCTCTATTCCCAGCTAATCAGAACTCTCTACTCAAGAAAGCCACGTGGTGGTAAGGAAAGAGTGTGACAGTCCATGCCGTGCCGCGAAAAACACCAACATCTTCGTCCAGTCACCCACATATCTGACTCCCCCACTACCCAACCAATGAAGGTAAACTTGATGATGCTCTAACAGAACATACATATATAAATACTTTATAAGGTGATATAGGTCAAATTAGTGTAGCATGAAAGGAAAGTGACGATAGTGATTGCATCATATTGTGCTAGCCAACGCGGGATTATTGCCAGTTCTCGCCACTAACCATAGGTACCCCACGTTGGCCACTTCGACCGCATGGGGTAAGTATTTTGTCGCAAATGATAGTGATCAAAAGGAAGTTGATAATGGCCAATTGTGATATTATTTGTCTATTATGTTAAGTCTATGAATAATATGAATATTTTAAAGTGTTTTATTACTTTATTCACCACCTAACTGCAATTTTGACATTTATAGTGATAGTGAAAGGGATTATGCATGGTGAAATATGGTCATTGTCTTATGTTTGATAATTATAATAGTGATATGATGAACAATATAAAGATATGATGTGCCTCATGAGGCAATATACTATCTGACATTTAAATTTCGGTATGTTATGGTGGATAGATAAGTGCAGAATTTGGGTTTTTGAGGGATTGAACAAAAGAAGGTTTGCTATGCCCCAATCAGAAAATAAAAAAAAAATTAGAACTTAGGCGCTCGGTGGCATCTTTCCGTGAGTCACTTAGTTCCTATTGAGTTGGACGTCTAATAAACGACGTTGAAAAATGCAGGGTAGAATCATCAGCGTAGGAGTGGATAGGGCTTTGAGAAGATCATTAATAGAAAGAGAGAGGGTGAGAGGACAAAACCCTGGGGAACACCACTATTGATAGATTTAGGAGAAGAACAATAGCCGTCTACAGTAGCTGCAATAGAACGGTTTTGAAAGGAAACTTAAGATGAAGGTACAGAGAGAAGGATAGAAACCGAACGAAGGTAGTTTTGAAATTAAAGATTTGTGCCAGACTCTATCAAAAGGTTTTGATATGTCAAGGGCAACAGCAAAAGTTTCACCGAAACCCTAAAGGAGGATGACCAAAATTCAGTTAGGAAAGCTAGAAGATCGTCAGTAGATCGCCCTTTACGGAAACAGTACTAACGATCAGATAGAAGATTGTGAGCAGATAGATGCATAAGAATCTTCTTATGAAGTATAGATTCAAAAACTTTAGAAAGGTAGGAAGTCAAAGCTATAGGACGGTAGTTTGAAGGATTAGAACGGCCACCCTTCTTAGGAACAGGTTGGATGTTAGCAAACTTCCAGCAAGAAGAAAAGGTGGAAGCAGATAGACAAAGACGGAAAAGTTTGACCAGGCAGGGTGCAAGCACAGAAGCACAGTTTTTGAGAACAATAGGAGGGACTCCGTCAGGGCCGTAAGCCTTCCGAGGATCTAGGCCAGAAAGGGCAAAGAAAACATCATTACGAAGGATCTTAATGACAGGTATAATATAGTCAGAGGGTGGAGGAGAAGGAGGAACAAGCCCTTCATCAACCAGAGTGAAATTTTTAGCAAAGGTTTGAGCGAAGAGTTTCAGCTTTAGAAGTAGATGAGACAGCTGTGGAGTCCATCTGGGTGAAGCATAGGAGGGAAAGATGAAGAAGAAAAATTGTTAGAGATGTTATTAGCTAGATGACAGAAGTCACGAGAGGAATTTGATTCAGAAAGATTTTGACATTTTCTATGAATGAAAGAGTTTTTGATAAGTTGAAGTAAAGATTTGGCATGATTACGGGCAGAAATATAAAGGGCATGAGTTTCAGGAGACGGATGCTTACGGTACGTTTGTGAGCCACCTCTATTAGGGTACGCCGTAGGTCCAATGAAAATTGAAATATAGATTAATTCGAATTTGGCAGGGTGTCTTCTTATGTAAAATTCAATTTTAAGGGTAGTTTGTCCGCTTCAACTTTTTGGTTTGAGCTTTTCTTGCTATGCAAAAATGGACTTTTATATTTATATGCAAAACATAGCTTAGCCCGCTAAAGTACGGCTTCATTTGCACCTATCATCAATTCTTGATCGTCTTTTTCAGGATGGCTTCTCCTTGTAAAAAGTGGGCGAAGCCCGCAACTAGACAGAGTCTGGATCCAAGTTGGCCGCCTTTGTTCGGGCGGTTGCAACTACGTACCCATAAAAGGGCCTTCTCCAAGGACTCAGCACAGTGTGTGACACGTACCATGAACTTGCGGTGACGC
>JACEEZ010014130.1:50000-52211 GCA_016584305.1 Chionoecetes opilio | reverse complement strand
CACACCACCACCATCACCACACACCACCACCCAACACCCACCACACACAACCACCCCAACCACCACCACCACCACACCACCCCACCACACCCACCCACACCACACCACCACACCATCACCACCCCCCCACCAACCACACACCACCACCACCACCACCAACCACCACCAACCGCCACCAGCCACCGGCCACCGCCACCACACAACACACCACCAACACCACCACACCCACCACCACGCCACCACCGCCCACCACCACCACCACCACCGCCACGCCACCGCCCACCACCACCACCACCACCACCACCACACCACCATTCCACCACCACCACACCACAACACCACCATCACACCACCAACCAACCACACCACCACAAACCACAACCACCATCACCACCACCACCACAACCACACCACCACACCCACCACCCACCACCACAACCCACCCACCATCACCACCACCACACCACCACACCACCACCACCACCGCCACGCCACCGCCACCGCCACCACCACTACCACCACCGCCACCGACCACCACCACACCACCACCACCACCACCACACCACACCAACACACCACCACCACCACACACCACCACCACCACCACCACCCCCACTATTAACCAGGCGTCAGAAAGTTAACGGTAAGTTTCTACGACGCTTTTTGTCATGAATTTCTGCTCATATAAAATGGTTTATCTTCCTATAAATCAACTTTTCGGTAGATTGTCATGACTTACAGGGTGGTGAGGGTTGGCTGTGTGGGGGGGTGTGGCAGGAGGGGGGGGAGAGGGTTATACAGGGTTTCTTATATAGCCTCTGCCCCCCATGCCTCTTCTTCTAGCTAACACAACCCTGTCTTTCCCCAGCCAGGCCCGGAGTTCCACCTGCCCAGAAAAGACCTGAAATAGGGAGAAAATTTAAAGAAAAGTTTAGAGAAAAGTGAGAACTATAAACACAGTGAATAGAAAAGTGTTGAAAATAGTGAGACAATGTAAAGACAGTGAGAAAAAACTTTAGAGAAATTTAAAGAGAGAATGAATCAGGTGAACTTTGTCGAGAAAATTAAAGAAAGTTAGAGGAAAAGTGAGAAACTTAGAGATATTGAAATAGAGAATCACATTAGTACCTTAACCCAGCCAAGAACTGAAAATAGTGAGGACCAGTTTAACCCTTCACGCCCAGATCTTCCTTGGCTATAAAAAATGGTCTGATGTCAAGCCAAAATTACGAAAAGACTTAATATACCTAATTAGTTAGTGGCCAAGGATACTAAACAGGTCATCAGGATAAAATATTGCTTTTATCGCACTCAAAAATCGTACTAATGGTAACCCAGCTTACAATGGCAATTACTTTGGCCTCAAGGGTTAAAGGACATTTAGAGGAAATGAAATAGAGGATTGTGAAAATACTGAGGAACATTTAAGAAAGTTTAGAGAAAGTGAATAAAAAATGAGTGAAACTAAAACTTTGTAAAAATAATAAACTTAGTAAAACAAAATTCAACTTAGTAAAAAAAACTTAAATTTGTGTAAAATTTTTTTAACTTAGTATAAAAAAAACTAAACTTAGTTAAAAAACAACTTAAACTTAGTAAAAAAAATTACTACTAAACAAAAAACTTAACACATTACAAAAAAAAACTACTAGTAAAAAAAACTTAAACTTAGTAAAAACAAAAAACTTATAAAAAAAAATTTACTTAGTAAAAAAAAAAAAACAGTTAAAAAAAACTGAAATTAGTGAGAAACCCTAAAAAACTTAGCGCGTCTGTAGAAAAAGAATAAAAAACTAAGTGAAAAAAGTTACTTAGTGAAAAAAATGAAACTAAAAACAAAACTTTACTTATTGATAAAAAAAACTTACGTATTGTGAAAAAAATTCTACATGGTGAAAAAAAATTACTTAGTAAAGAAAAAAAAACGAAAAAAAAATTAAACTTAGTGATAAAACGAACTTAGTGAAAAAAAACTTAAACTTAGCTGAAAAAAAAAACTTTACTTAGTGAAACAAAACTTAAACTTATGTGAAAAAAACTTAACTTAGTGGAAAACAAAACTTGAACTTAGTGAAAAAAAACTTAAACTTTAGTGAAAAAAAACTTAAACTTAGTGGGAGGAAAAAACCTAAACTTAGTGAAAAAAAACTTATAAACTTAGTGGAAGAAAAAAAAACTAACTTAGTGGAAAAAAACACTTAAACTTAGTGG